>JAWZYT010000256.1:120000-182500 GCA_034508575.1 Petrolisthes manimaculis | reverse complement strand
AAAGGAAACAAGGGAATTCAGTTCAGCCAGAAAGTAATAACAAAGCTAATAAAAGTGAGTTCACGAGGAAGGGAGTTGTGAGAGAAGAAGAACAATGGAAATGGAAAGTGATAGTGCATTCATAGGGTGAGATACATACTCAGATTCATTCCTTCACCTTCCCCTACTTCCCACAAACAGATATAGAATATTTCCACCCTCTCCTACTAACCTGGTTGTGTACAAGTCAAAACACTCGAGCTTTTGGCTTCCCGTTTAATGAGGCATAAGGTCCTGTTGAACTCTTAATATTTTCGATTTCCCTTTGGATGTGGAAAGGACTAAACAGTTCAGGGTTTTCTTCTTGAGCATTTTCTACTTACTTATCAACCTACGTATAAATCTGCTACTTTCATAACATTTCAAATATTATTGTTATATGCATTAACAAAGACTTCCTACAAGGGAAGGAGAGCCGATGCCCTGCTAACTTTCTGCTACCTCTCACTCTATTGTCGCCTGGCAGTTGTAATTGCATATCACTCGTGAAAATATGAATTTATTTACCTGAAATTTAAGTATGAGTAAGTCCTGATTAAATCACACAGCTCGAAAACGAGTAAGCAAGGTAAATGGAAGCCAAAAAATAAACTAAAATGAATGGGTCTCGGGAGAACTTAACTTTAAACCAACTAGAAGTTAAAGAACACTGAGGTAACAGAGCCACGAGTAAGAGAGTCTCAGGAGCGTCAAGACCGATTTGGCCAAATATAATGTAAATCAAGAATGCGTGAACCAAGAATGAGCTAAGAAAGCATGTCTGTCTGACGGCTGAGAAAGAGAGGCAGGAATGGGGTAAAGGTGAGGGGTTCTGAGGTCACCACGCACTGGGGGGAAGAGGGTGAGGGAGGAAGCAAGCAAAAAAAAAAGCTCTGAAGGAAATGGAAATGAGATAATCACCAATAAATAAGAAAGAGAGAGATATGCATGAGATAAGGAGTGAGGGAATGTTGGGAGAGAAACAGGTGGATGCTTGGTTTGAGAAAAAGAGAGAGGCAAGGACATATAGATAAAGAGAAAGGAATATATAGATAGATTAGTTAGATTGATAGGGAGTTCGAAAGAGAGAAGAATGAGTGAGAGTGAGAAAGAGTTCCGTTCGTTTCTTACCTCTTTCATCTTTCTCCACTTTCCTCCCACCCACATGCCCCACCTGCCAACCCTTCCTTCCCCGACCTCACTTCACCCCAAAGATATATGGACGCGTGAAAGAAAAACATCTTGTCCTTTTAACCCGGAAAATTTGATTGGCCTTTGTGTATTATGGAGTTTCGTTTACTTTTAGAAATACTGAATATCTACGTTTTATTTCTGAATAAGATAACAGAGACGCAGTTTCCTGTAAATGTCAACATATCATCTGGCCTTTTTTAGATATAATTAATAAATAAAGTATAATATTTTGGTTCATGACTAAATTATCCCTAAAATACATCAGGAAATCATCCATCACCTATTTATAAAATATTAAACAAATCACATACAAATTTCAATACAATGTTAATCCACATCATCACCAAAGCCTGTCAAAAAGTGTTCCTTTTGTCGTGATAAAACAGTGGCGAGAAATACATTTAATTCTGTTGATAAGTTTTTACATAACGTTGCCACGAGACAAACTATCAGCCAGACAGGTTTCATAACAATTTCCGCCCATCATTATTGGCTGAGGAAATTATTATCATCATGTTTTCATTTGGTTTCAGTGTTTCTTTTATTCAGAAATATCTTATCATTCAGAAAGGTAGGTATTTTCTTGTCATGTCATATTACTTGACAATAATATTCTTAAATGAAAAGGGTGAATGCAATGCTCATTTCACAAGATAATTGAAAATACCATCTACAATTTCGATACCAAATTTAAAGATATTATGGTATTGTGATGCTTTCGAAATTAACCGAGATATATCTGTCCGAGATGAAACGAAGCCTGACAAATATTGCTACTTTGAGAGAAACTTTATACAAAAAGTATATTTCATTAGCCATAAAGTGGATTCCAGAGAAGTATCCATGTTTTAATATAGTAGATGATTTAAGACTATTCCAAGTGAACCAAATTAAAACAAGCATCTTCTTTGGGAAAAACTGAAATTAAATCCACCCGAGAAAGGAATCATGGATCACGCAGCTCGTACTTAGGTGACAGAAGGATACTTACTATCTCTCCCCACTCGGTTTCCTCAGTGTGCGGTCCCTTATTTATCCCTTATTTTATTATTATTTCTCCTGCAAGTCACCCGTTTTTGTATACAACAGGCACTCCCATGCTACAAACAGTATGAGAGAGACCCTTTCTTTCCCTTTCCTTCGATCACGGAACCTGTCGGGAAGTTGCTTTGGCGGATCACCGATTTCACGACAACACAAATGATAATGGTAATGATAAACCAAATAACGACGAGTATAATATTATTAGTGCTGCATGAGGAAGGGAAGTTATGGCATATACAAAGGCAGTGCAGTATGAAAAATTATAACCATATTATACAGAATCATAATATTTATTGGTATGAGAACACTAGGGTTATTAAAGCATAAAAGTAACACGGGATGCTGATCGTTAACGGAAGAAAACTTTTTAATCCCTGTGTTCCTCATAGGGTGTGATAAGGATTTCAAAGTGTGGAAAATGTCTACAAATTGTTCATATTTTTATTCATTCAGAGTGTGAGAGGAAGGAAGGACATCGAACGAAACTGAAAAAGATTTATTTATGGTTTCTCTGTTGTTGTTGTTTTTCTCATACCACAGTTTCTCGAGGACATTAATTAAGTTGGTTTCTTGCCTTTAGTCCTCATCTTCCACACTACAGAGTACGACAATACCCCGCCTCACTCACACTCATTACCGTTGCTTTCCTCACCAGGCCTTGACACTTCCCCTTATTACACTCGCACCTATTCCCACTCCTGTCATATGTTGCTCGTCAGTCGTTCACATCACACCGAGGCCTGTCATCATATCTCACCTCCTCTGCAGTTAGCACCCTTCACCTTACCTCGATCTCCCTCTGGCCAAACTGCACGTCATCAACTCAATCTTTTATTTCTCTCTCTCTCTCGTCTATGTTGATCCCTTCTCTCTCTCTCTCTCTCTCTCTCTCTCTCTCTCTCTCTCTCTCTCTCTCTCTCTCTCTCTCTCTCTCTCTGCGAGTGAGATGAGGGAGAAAGCCTGCCACACTCTTCTCACATCATACCCAGGCGGAAAAAATCCAGAGTAATCTAAAATGAATCTAATGTGCTGGTGGCGTTGTGGAGCGGATGTGGCCATGCTTGGGAGTGGCTCAGGGAGAGGACAGACTTACGTGGGTAATGATGTGTGTGTGTGTGTGTGTGTGTGTGTGTGTGTGTGTGTGACAGACAGACAGACAGACAAGGAGTGATTATGATGAAAAAGGGAGCACAACAAATGAAAAAAGAAAGCTTGGGGAGTTAAACACAAATAGCTAAAGAGAAGAAGTAATATTTAAAGGTAGGCATGCAGACAGATAAACAGACAGACAGAGTAGGAGAGAAAGGGAAAGGGAGAATGGAACGAGGAATGAAAAACGAAAAGAAAGTGAGTCATGTCAACAAAAGTAAAGACGAGTATTAGGTAGTAAGCAAGGAAAAAGATGTGTGAAGAGAATAGGAACTCTTAAGAAAAGTAATAAAAGAGAAAGTATACGAAGAGGAGATTGGTGATAACATATGATGAGTAGTGAAATAATGATTAAGAGAAAGAGGTGGAAAGTGGCAAAAAGAATGAAGAAAGGTATAATGCTGAAAGAAAAGTCAAAGCAAGAGAGATGTCGACGATTCTGATAAAAAGAAAGAGGAGACGAGATAAAAGATAGAAGGTAAAAGAAAACGAAGCAGGTGAATATTATTATTTTGTAGTTGTTGTTTGAAGAGGTCGAAAGAGGGAGTGAAGAGGAAGAGGAATAAGATATAAAAATGGAGAGAGGGGATTCATGAAATTACGTAAGGCGAGACAAGATATGAGAAGAAATATAGTGGAGAATGAAAAGTTTAACGAGAGAGAGAGAGAGAGAGAGAGAGAGAGAGAGAGAAAGAGAGAGAAAGAGAGAAAGAGACAGACAGACAGACAGACAGACAGACAGACAGACACAAAAAGGGGAAGAGGATAAAGGAGGAAAATATGTTGAGGGTGTTAGAGTGTGACGTGTGAGTAGGTCCAGTATATCAAGATGAGGTCTCACAACTCACCAATACAACAACGACAAGAAATAACACCAAGAGAAGAGAAGAGAAGGCAGAAGAAAGCAGACGGACGTATTGTATTGCCTCTGTTTCATAATGGCTGTTGCAATATATACGAAAATTAGCCTCTAGAAAAAAAGAAATCACTTTTAAATCTTCTCTTGCCTTTGTTGTCTGTCTTGCATCCTTACTTCCTTCCTGTGATGTGGGCAATACATTAAGAGTTTAGGGCGCCCCTTCGGTCCCAGCCACTCTCTTTCAGTTCTTCAATTGCCTTTCTGTTTTCCCTATTTCGTTCCTGCTTGCTGTCTCACCTCTCTATCACCTTTTCCTGCCGCTATAATTATGACCTCGCGTTGCGGCGCCGAACATCAATCAATCAATCAATCAGTCAATCAATCAGTCAATCAATCAATCCTTCCTTCTTTCCCTTAGACTATAAACTAATGTGTTCTATGCATTCTGGAAAGTAACAAATATTCAGTCAATTCCCAACCACCTCTGCTATAACACGAGGAGGGCAGTTGTGGAATAGCGTTTTTATTTTTTCCAACCTCTATCCACCCTGATCAAGGACTAGGTGACGCGACTGTACTGTACGTAAATGGGGGTGAATATATTATAGTGACTGTTGTGTAGTTCCAAGTCTGCCTCTCCATCCCACCAACACCAACACCAACACCACTCATCGCTTCTGCCTCATTCTCTTATCGTTCATTTTTTCCTGGGGAGAAATGATTAGTTGGATATGTTAATTGGGCAGGTGTCAAGTTGAACACATCTTGGCGTTTAGTGATGAACGTACACAAACCAAACCAATCTGATTAGAATAGTGGTAATAACAACAATACTTATATAATAATAATAATTTAGATGATAATTATGATAATTATTTTGTTAATTTTTTTCTACTTGTAGTTCTAGTACTATTATTATTATTTTTATTATTATTATTATCAATTTTATCATTATTATTATTATATGTATTATTATTTTTATTATCATTATTAATATTATTATTATTATTAAAATTATTAACATTATTAATAATAATAAATATGGTAATAAAAATAATAATATTAAGGAATCCGGGAGAATTCCTACGACATGGTAAAATACCAATAAGAAATCCACTCAAGAGATGGCGTTGGTGGCGATGACTACACAAGCTGAAGAAGAGTGCACCTTCCTTCTCTTCCTGGTTGCCATCCCTGCTCAGGTTCCCCGTCCCCACTCCCTCCTACCCTCCCCAAGTGTTATAGGCTCATTTCGAAGCAGTTGTTGATACTCCTCCTCTTTACGAACGAGTCTTTGTTATGGTTTCAAAGCAGTGCCGATTTCTAGTCCTTACCATAACTAAACGATTACGAACAAACTTTTTTTTTTTTTTTTTTTTTTTTTTGGCTAAGAAGTGATCTTTAATTATGCTGTCCACACCAAGAAGATTTTTTTCCAGCCACGAAAAGCAAGTTGTTAGAAGGTGTACTCTACTACCGGCAGTTCAAGTGTCGCTGTTTCTTTTGCTTTGCACGAAGGATGAAAGTCAGTCTCGTGAGTCCGAACTAATGATTCTCTTTTCCCACAACTGAACCAATTCATGCGCAGTTTCTTGGCTTTGGATGTGTGAGATTCAGATTCAACGTTAGTATGGAGACGGACATGAGAGAGGACAGATTCGTTGTTCTGGATAGCGTGTCCGGATGCTGTACGTAGAGACAGAGCGTGCGGGAGTGTTCAAGTGTTCCATTTTTTACATTCAAATGTGTTACTAGCAGTGAAATTAATAGCTTCTCTTGGTGTATAAAGCGGTTGCAGGTGTTCCTCTAGTTACTTTGAAGAGTGTTACGGTACCAGCAGTGGAGGTGGCAGTATCACTTGACTATGGGCGGCAGCATCTTCACATCAGGTATTGTAATTTAGCATTATTATTATTATACTTCATGATAGCGGATTATTTTTTTTTGTCATATTTTATTCGTCTAGTTGTTGGTTCATTTTATACCTTGCACACACAAGCAGATAAACTGAGACACACACACATGCACGCACACACAGACGTACTGTACACACACTCGCAAACATGAACACACACACACAGACACACACACACACACACACGCAAATATGAACAGGCAAACATGCACACGCACTCATATACATACACAAATACATAGCTATACACATACATACACACCTACATACACTCAAACATAGTCATACCACTACTCTCTCTCTCTCTCTCTCTCTCTCTCTCTCTCTCTCTCTCTCTCCACACACACACACACACACACACACACCACACACACACATTCACTCACAAATTTTGGGAAGGAAATTGTGAGGAGAGACATTACAGATTTACGATTTATTGGACATGATTACGTTCGGTACACCCAGGGAGGGCTGAGCTGGGCTGGGCGGCCTGACCTGTGCAAATGGATACGACGACTAGTGATTAAATTTTCTGTGAATACCCCCAGCCAGCATATTTATTGACCCCTTGTGTTCACTTAAAGGGGCTTTGATTAGGGGGCGATTTTTTTGGTGTTTTCTGATTCCTCCAAAGTATTCTACAAGCTGTTTTTATATTGAGGAAGTCTTATTTTGGTGTTTCTGATTCCTCCAAAGTATTCTACAAGCTGTTTTTATATTGAGGAAGCTGATTTTCGTATGCACTTTGGAGGGATCGGTAGCCTCCAAATTTTATATCGAGGTATTTTATATACCATGGAAAATCATATTGTATATTTCTTGTATATTATTTTAACAACCTATTTTATTATATTTTATTTTCCGATAATGGAAGAATAGTACTTTCAACTATTTTCTCCATTATTATTGGTCTTAAAACTATAGCATTATATAGATGTAGTACAAGATAAAGGATAGTAATTATAAAGGGAAATTTATTTTTACTTGCAAGATAATTTATAAAGTTGCTTAAATCGGTTTACTCTGGTCTATCCCATTAGACTATAATAGGAGTTTACAGGACATTCTCATTCAGTGATATAAAGGAAAAATCTCCCGTGGTCGAATTGGAAGGCTACTGACTCCTTCAAACTGTGTCAGGGACCAGACTACCTTAGTATACAAATAGGTAGAATGTCTTGTAGCATATTTTAGAAGAATTCGTAACCCTTCCATTCGTCTGCAAGAGATGACCCCCAAATAATCCACCTTACGACTTTTTTCTCGACATTTAACTATAAAAGTGGGAATGAAGGGAAGAGAGGATCATTTTTACTATTCATCTTAATCGATAGTTATATTGGGAATTAATTTTTACTAAGATAATGTGCTTCAGTACAATGATTGACAATATGATTTAATGATATGGATGTGCTCAGCGCTGTATGGTAGTGTGATGGTGCGTTTGTGTGATGTTGTTTTGCACGTGATCCTGGAGGGCAGCGTAATATTGGAGAGGATTAGAACAAATAATATAATGAAGTATGCCTTTGGATCGTTCCCGCATTTCCCATTAATCTGTTCAAGAATATTGTCGATAAAAGCTCAGTTTCATTACAGTGCTTGCTTTATGCTTAGGTTAAGAATTTTTAATAAGTAATTTTCCAGAATCAGCAAATTAAGAGATATTCAAGAATAAGAGAATTAGGTAATTTTTGAGAATCAGTGAATTAAGTGATCTTCGAAAATTCGTGATTCAAGTGCTTTTCGAAAATCATCGAATTAATAATCCTTGTTCATATATTCCATTTGTTGCCTGTTCAGTGCACTTTGTCTCTCTGACTGTCTTTCAACGTATTCGACATTATGCATAGGTTATATTTCGATAATGAAACTAGTACATCACAATCTAAAGCTCGCATTCCATTTTACTCAGAGTTTAGAATCTCTATCATGTGCACCGCAATAATGAACTCTAAGAATTACTTTACTATCTTTACTCCCACTTCCATAGTTGCAGTTCGCCCAGTGCCAAGTCACACGGTACGGAACAGACCTGGATGTAGATTTTGCGTAGCGAATGTGCAGTACAACAAAAGGCTAGAAACACTGCAGCCTCCACATCTCTAACTACAGATGTGGCAGTGTCTCATATTTCGGATTCCTCGGGGACACAAAATTATTATGGACACCGGAGATATGCAACTACGAATTTCATATCATTACATGCGAGACGAGTGAGAGAGAAAATGTGAGAGAGAAAAATTCTAGAGAGAGGAAAATATCTTGTCTTATTCCATGGTCAATTTGAAACGGAAAGGATGGATGTTGTGCTTTCCTTCGTTAGAATATATTTGCTGCAAAACCCAAGCAGGAAAGGTGAAAGGGCAGGGGAATGGTAGAGTTGGTATAATATGTGTATGAAGCGACAGAGTAAGGGGAAGTGAAAAGATAGGGGAATGCATATTTGAAAACATAATAGTTAGAGGATAAAGGAACTTCAGAGAAAAAAATTGTTGAGTTAATGGATACATAAAGGAATGAAGGTGGAGGGAGAGAAGGCAGAGGTAAATAGGGAAATAATAAATGAAGTTACAGTAAAGGAATGAACGGGGACGTCATTGGAAACTCGAGAGTAGGATAAACAGAAGAAATTTTCAAAGTGGAGTTCGAAGAGAAGATGGACAAAAATGTTTATAAGAGGAGGTGGGGAAGAATGAGCAGAGGATCACCAGGGAGGAAGAATAATTGAGTCTGTCTAATTTTACGAGCGTGGATCAAGGTGGGCGTTGTGTCCGGGGTCACGGGACTCCCTTCATATTATCCATATCCTTTCTTTGCTCTTGTCCCTACCCGTGTCCGTTTCATGCACTTGCTCCTGCGTTTATACATGCCCCTGTCCCTTACCCTTATTGTCCCTGATCTTACCCCTACATTGATGCCTCCCTTTCCTTTCCTGTTCTTTTCCTGGCCTATATATAACCACAGTCTCCAAACCATCATGTTATATAGTCCTCACTTTCACTTGACCATAGAGGGGTGTAATGTTTAATGATTTTACAAAGACTTGATCCCGATGTCATGTGAAAAAGATTCTCGAATAATTATGAGTGATAATGGAGCCTGTGTAATAATTTGTGAGTGTGGCTGAGCTTTCACTTTCAGCTGTGTATAAGTTTAGTCGATAGGTCAGAGTGTTTGTCCTCGTGTCTTTCAGTATTTTGTATCATTATCAGTAAAATTATATTACAGGTTAAATGAAACTGTGTGTGTATGATTTTGCTTATGCACGAATTAAAAAATAATGTATCGTCATATTTTTGTCACATAATTATACAAGATTTTATTGATTGGTGATTAGACATTCTTTTTTTCGTCTGCACAACATGTGTTTTTATGAGACACAACTTCAGTATTATGGGACGATGCTACAATTTGATAAGACCTTACTAACACACTTCTTACCTGCATCAGTCATAACTAAGAACAGAATAATAGTGAGTGCCAGGGGAGTTACATATACTATTATTATTATAAGACAGTATACCTGTATTTTGCCTAACTGTTCTTGATCACTTCTTCAACCAAATTCCTTGTTCATCATGCCACAAATTGCCTGCTTGGCGTCCGTCTTCATCAGGGTTTCTGTCTGCCTGTACTTGGTGGGGTCATCTTCACGCTCAAATAGCCTAGGCGATATTCACGGCAATGGATGGCTCTACTAAGTCAGGTCACGGAAATAATTGCAGGATATCTCGCCTGTGATGTACCTCCCATTTTCCAAAGGATTACCGGAGTAGTGAGGGGAGAGAGAGAGAGAGAGAGAGAGAGAGAGAGAGAGAGAGAGAGAGATGAGGGAGTGCTAAGGAGAGATAGATGAGGGAGAGCTAGAGAGACTGAGACGTTAAGAGTTGAAGACGTAAACTAGTGGTACAGAAATTGGCTGCGTCAGTTATAATGTGCAGAAAATGGCTGTCGTGATGATGATGGTGGTGTTATTACCGCCATTAATTACGTTTAGGTGTGCTGTCAAAAATTTGCATGTTAATATCATCCTTAATATTATGAACAAGGCAGATTTTACGAAATATTTGCATGTCACAATTTGTTGCACATGAAATAGCCGAGTTTAAATACTAGTACACGCCCACATAGATACTTAGATGCAAATTTATTCTTCTGTCTATTAATTCACCTATCTATATAATTTCTGTATAATATCCTTTCCTTTCTCATAGATTATTGACCCTGATTATATATACGGAAAGAAGATTTGCTATTGCCATTACTATCCAAAGTTATATTAATTTAACATACTAATGACTCGGAGAACGAGGAAAGATTACACACCTTTTGAGTTGCTCTCGTTTCCTCGTCTGTTCTTTTGTCCATGATTTTTCCCTAAGTTTAGCTCGTGCCCCATGTCCTTCAGTAGCTTCCCTTGCCCCTCCTGCTGCGGCGCCACCCTCAGTAACTCACCCTGACACCCTGACACCCGATATCCCACACATATAACAAATCCTAAACTATCCGAGGAGGAGGTTCCGCTTGATAGGCTCCTCCTTTGACCTCCCCAGCTGAAGGAATTGAACCCCCGACCTCCATGAGTATCGCTGCCGGACCCCGTGGCCAATCACAACTCGTCTCAATAACCGAGGCTCAAATTCTCCTCTGCTTTCTCCAAATTTCTCAATTCATGGAGCATTCTGTGCCTCCAAACACGAAGAGTCACCATTCAAGAGTAGAGATGCTGAATTGTTTTTCTTTTTTCTTTATTTTGTTTTACTTTATTATTTTTATTTTTGGGGGGGTGAGGGGTGAGAGCTCATGGAATTTTAATTAAAGGGCGTATGACACCAAAGCCATTTGAAGTATACCTTTGTGTGAAATGACCATCTTTTGCTTCCCAACCATAAATGTTGGTGTTGTTGGTAAAGCCAGTACTATTAAGATACCCCCAGTGAGGTCAGTAATAAATCACACCACAAAAAACTCTCCCTGGCCGCAGCAAACTCCCTCAGCCCGTAGAGAGGCGACGCCCTGGTCTTAATGGTGATCGCTGGGGAGTCTGCAGGAGATGGAGATTTCCTGGACTCGCTCGTGGATCGTTGGCGCACATTTCTCTTCGTCGTTTGGTCAGATTGTGAGTTTCCCTTTTTCATCAATTCGATTTGTTTTATCAGACGATTAACCAGCCCTCGTGAACGTGATCGGAGAATAAAGGTTAGAATATCTAAAATAGATGGAAATATGCACTGGTATGATAGAACCCTCACACTGCATACCAGGAACTAATCACTCACAACGACCAACCTCAATCGCAGACTACAACAACAATTTTTGGAAAGTGAATGGGAATGGGCTGCGATATTCATTGTGGCCGGCAGATATATTTGCGAAATATTTGCTGTTCCAACCACAAGAGCCAGTTCTGAGGGCAAGGATGAGAAATAAGTATATTGAAGGTTGCATGATCTAGTGGAATTTTCAGGTTTTGGGAAAGCACACTTCTCCAAGGAAATGTGGCTTGAATAAGGATTTCTCTGACACTCCTAAATACTTTTCCATTCATGATTTACTTTCATTTACAAATCAGTCTGTTTACTTTTCACTTTACATTTTGAGACTAACAAAGGTTACTCACTAAAAGGTTAGGGTTATGGCTATTCCAGGGGGCTGTGGTTCGATTCCCATTAAAAACGATATTATAGTTTCCCCTATATTACTAACCTTGCATTGAATCCAGAGGTAGTTTTTCACGGGTTTCAAATATTAAGCTTGGTGAGAAAAACTTAAATAGTCAACCAAATCGTCATTGCCTAATTAGCACTATTTTAATCATCTGGTAAAGCCCACTAGCAGTCCAGTCTTTAACATCCTAGTTACATCTCACAAAAACACCATCACACAACAATATACCTCGAAACACATCATACAATAATACACCTCGAAACACATCCATATTATTACATTACACCGTCTGACAACACACCAAATGCTGTAATCAACACCACACCACCCTATCATGGTACAAGTAGGCCACCGTATATCGCCACCCATACAACTATATTGATATACTATCACACCACCATATATTGTACCTCCATCCTACCCCACCTTACCATAATAACGCTGTACTACAACACTAATGTACCACCAAACCCCCACATTACACCAAAATACCCCCAAATCAATACACCACAAAAAACCCACAGCATACCACCACCCCTCTACACACCACTATACCATTGCTTCTCTACGGGACATGACCGTCGGAACATCTCTGCTCTGTTTAATGAGGAAGGAGTAAAATTCCAATTAATTTACAAGGAACAACAGAAGCTTGCTTCCATCCTGTGAGATTCCTATCACACACACACACACACACACACACACACACACACACACACACACACACACACACACACACACACACACACACACACACACACATTCACAGGCATACTGTAGAGTTCACGTAGTCATTAACAAAACTGAAAACGCAAATATACACACACGTACATACATACATGCATGTAGCTTTATGAGAGCCAGGGTTTAGTAAACTGTGGGCAAATTGCTCTTCCTCGAATTTAATAAACACTCTCACAAAATTATATACATTCGTTGGAACCTAGGAACAATATTCACTAATCATTCCACTACGGAACGCCCTGCCTGATAACCATTCTCACTCCCACAAAAATATGCTGATCATTGTATAGTGAAGACAAACTTGTTGTCAGAATATGATTATAAATATTTATGGCTTGGTCACTGTACTTTCTACTCATATGTTAGAAGTAAGTGGATGGCTGAGTAATACCGTCCAACATTACCAATTTAATAACATAAAATGGAACAATTTCGATCTCAGAAAAATGTCCACAGAGTTACTGTAAACTTGATCTGTGAGTAAGAATTTGGACTTCTAACCCAAAACATTATTCCCAAATATTATTTTTAAGGAGGAAAGATAGAAAAAAAAAGATAATATAAACCGGTGAATTGGAGGGAGAGGGAAACGAGTAGGGAAGATAGATAGAAATTATGGAGGATGGAAAGATGGATAAGAGGGAAAGGAGGAGATAGAAATTCGAAATACGGGAGAGAAAGCATGAGGTAAGAGAGAAATGGAAAAAAAAAATGGGTGAAGGAAAATGAGAACAGAGGAAGACGATTGAAATGGAAAGATACAAATGATAAAAGGAGATGAAGATTGTGGAAAAGGGAAGGAAAGGCAGGAGAGAATTTTAATAAATGTAATTGGTGGGAACGAACACAGGAAAAGAATAGGAGAGAAGAAGAAGAAGAAGAAGAAGAAGAAGAAGAAGCAAAGAAGGGGATGGAGTGGGAGGAGGGAAAGGTGGAAGAGGATGCATATCATTATTGCTGATTAAATGTCAGAGGGTGAGCGGTGCGTCTGACAGTGTTTGCTGTGGCACGAGAGGCTGGCAGCAACATCTCACGGCCAGAGTGTTGCAGGCTGTGGCGGGGGTGAGCAGTAGACACAGTATTGCTCCAACACCATTAGCTGAACTCTCGCTTTGTGGAGGATCCATGACTGGCGGAGTGTATAGATGAAGAAGGATGTATAGGACAGTATAGGGGCATCAAAACAAGTGTTGTAGGAAATGCAACAACACCCGGCAGCAACACAAACCCCCACCGGACGAGGCCTGGAGAGATGTTTGCATTCCGCCCTTTGCATAATTCCTCCATAACTTGGCTAGCGAGGGTCCCGGTGGGCGGCCCCTTTCCTCCCCCTCCCTTCCTGGCCAGAGAGAGAGAGAGAGAGAGAGAGAGAGAGAGAGAGAGAGAGAGAGAGAGAGAGAGAGAGAGGGTAACAAATGAACCTTAATGTTGGTATATGAATAAAGGCGACCTGAAGAGAAAACTCACCTTCATAGGGCCATGTGTTGTGTGCGAATTGAAGGGCGTCTGATGCCTCCTAGCCATCCCAGGAAACAGACTAGTACATTATACCTTAGCTTATACGTGCAGGATTTATTTTGTAGCCAGGTTTGGAGGAATCATCATTCTTTCTCTAACTTGATCACAACAATTGACTTCCATGACCTCACTCACACTCACTCATATATCTATCTCTTCAATTTATTCTGCTTCTTACATTTTACACTCACATCTCACCCTGCAAACAGAAACATTTGAATAATTATTATTTTCTTTTTGGTATGAGGTCGCTAAAGAGTAACCTACGAATAGAGTGCCATGTATTTTGTTCCTATTAACCAATTAGGTGCGAGTAATAAAATACATACATTGTCTGAGAATATTTCCGGTTCAGTAAATACGATACTTGTATTGTAATTTCGAAACTCGTAAAGCTAGTGATGAAGGAACTCTTGACCTCATTAGCTCTCGTTGCTGTCATATAAACCAGTCACAGCAAACTCACTGCTGCCACACTCACCCACCCAGTCACAGAGTATGCAATCCAATCACAACACACACATTGTTACTACACTCACCCATTTACATCACACTCGCTGTTTGGTACACTCAACCCTTCACAACACACTCACTGGTGGTACACTCAACCCAGGAACACAATGCACTCACTGCTGCTACACTCGCCTAATCACAACATACTGCTGTTATACTCAACTACACTCACTGCTGAGTGCTGATACACTCAACTCGTCACAACACACTCAACTCCTGGAACACTCACTCAGACATACTACACTTATTGCTACATAACACAACTAGTCACACAATACACTGTTGCCATAATCATCTTGTTAGAACGTCCTTAACCCAATCACAACACAAACATTGATGCTCCAATTACCAAGTCAAAACACACTAC
The DNA here is from genome assembly GCA_034508575.1 of Petrolisthes manimaculis. Classification (NCBI taxonomy): domain Eukaryota; kingdom Metazoa; phylum Arthropoda; class Malacostraca; order Decapoda; family Porcellanidae; genus Petrolisthes; species Petrolisthes manimaculis. Next base: position 167,509 of record JAWZYT010000256.1, on the reverse strand, counting down.
TGCCGACTCACCCATCTCTCCTTTATCATTTCCTCCTCCTCCTCCCCTCCTCCCCATTTTTTTCATTTCATTATATTATCTTTCCCGATCACTTTCCCTTTTATCCGCCCTCAATCTCTTTTCTTATATTTCTGTTTCCTTTTCGCCTCTCTTCTCTCCTTATATTCACTCTTCCTTCCCCTAATACTTCCTTGTTTTAGTGTATGGTAGGGGTCATGGAACTTGAGGGCATAAGGGGAAGGCTCTTGTTTACTCTGAGTCAGTATACTCAAACATCTTAGGTATTAGTAAAGGGATGGGTACCTGTGATAAATGAATGGCATCTCAGGTTGATCTATGTGACCAGTGGACACATATACCTGGAGCCCTCGAAACTATATTATGGCGCCTTTAAGAGTTAATCAGAAAATTGTGAAAAAATTAATTATATATTTTTCATTCAGTAGTGAAAATTATTACAATATGTAATCCATACAAGAGTGATGGGGAGTTGGTTGGAGGGAAGGAGAAGGGAGCTGGGGAGAGAGTACTGGATATATATATATATATATATATATAAAATCGTGTGTTAAATTAATCTGTCGATACCAGTGTGCTTTTTTGGTAAATACTTTTATGTTTGTATTTATTTCTTTATTTTCCCCTCACAGGTTGGTGTCAGATGTTCGTGTACCAAAGTGAGGGACAGGGGTGAGTACTGTGTCAGGTGTGAGTGCGTGTCCAGCCGAATGTCCCCTGTACCAGAGCGAAGGACAAGGGAATGGGTACTGTGTCAGTGTGCGTGTCCGGTCGTGGTGTGCATGTCCGCCGGCCTGCCAGCCTCGGGGGCGGGGCGGCAGACACAGCAGACTGATTATGAGCAGAGGTAGGTGCCCCACCTTCACCTCTGACCTCCACCATTCCACTGCCGGACTCTCTCTTCTTTTATTTACCTGATTATCAAAGCATCCTTAGGGAAGTTAAAGTATAGGTTTAACAGTTTAGCTTTTTCGTTACTTGATTAAGGTACTTCATAATTATGTTTGTTGTCACTGCTTTTGAAATAGCTATTATTATCGGTATATATTTTGGTGTTATTATCAATATTCTTTGTTTTTGTTTTCTTAATGTGTTTACTGTTTTTTTTATCATCATTATTATTTTATTCATTATCATTGTTACAATTTCATATTTATTTTTAATCGTGCCGTTGTTTCTCTTTCACATTAATACCATCATCACTAACATCATGATCCTTTTCTGAATGGTGAAGTTCTTGAGTCATAATATTATGTGTTCGTCTTGTAAATGTTAGTGTGACGAGGTGGGCGGGCATGTGGAAAGAAAATATGATACAGATTCGCAACTATTCCTCCATTTCCACTTCTTTGAGATTTAGTACGTTTGTTGAGTTATGCTTAGCTTAATCAATATTTTACTAAGCACACAGTTATGCATCATACAAAAAAATTCATACTATTTTTTGACAACATGATTTTTTTATTATTTATTATAGTGCTCGGACGCAAACCTTATGTAAACTTATAATTCTGATGCTATAGATTATTCTGATATATGATAGGCTTAAGTTGAATGAAGCAGTCGAAAATCACAATATGCAGTAAATATGGAAATCAAAAATACACCATAAAGTGTATAGATTGACGCCCACTTGAGTTTGGCTGTGCGCGAGAGGATATAAACTTTAGATGCTGATATTAATATGTTGGCTTATACAGTATTGAATTTTGTTTGATAATTTTACTGTGCTGTTTCTTCCTTTGTGATCCAACGGGGAAAGCAATCGTCTGTGTGTGTAAGTGTGTGTGTGTGTGTGTGTACTTGTAAGTTTTGGGTGTCTTTCCTTGCGTGTGTGTGTGTGTGTGTTCTTGTAAGTTTGGGTCTCTTTCCTTGTGTGTGTGTGTGTGTGTGTGTGTGTGTACTTGTAAGTTTTGGATATCTCGGCTTCTCATTTGTGTGTGTCTTGGTTGTTAGTGATGTCCAAATATTCGCACTGGTCATTATTGGCTTTATCAGTTGTTCATTAATATCCTCCGTAATTAATTATCTTGTCTTTTGATATAATGTTGAACACCTTTTGCAGTGCTTCATTTCTCATCCACTACACGTGTACAGTACATCAATAAATCTTCTCTCTCTCTCTCACACACACACACACACACACACACACACACACACACACACACACACTCACTCATTGAGAGACAGACTGCTCCACGTCATGTAACACACACACGCACACACACACACACACACACACACACACATACACACATACACACATACACACACACACACACTGCTTCACTTCATATAACACACACACACTGGGAGACAGACTGCTTCACTTCATATAACACACACACACACACACACACATATTTCCCTGCGACTGTACCCCTCACCCCCAGAAACTCTTAACACTCCGAGGTGACACTGGGTACTGAGTTGATGTGGCCAAAATGCGGGTGTTGAGGGTGGCCAAACACAGGTCCTCACGCCCTCCACGTCAGGATCATAAAAATATCGTGTTGGAGATTGTCAGGGCCCGTCGCAGGGGAGGCACTTGACCTTCCTGTTATTGGTACTTCTCTTCGTTCTGGTGGTGGGGGTGGTGGGGGTAGTGTGTGGATGTGTGTGTGTACTTGTAAGTTTTGGGTTTCTTTCTCTGTGTGTGTGTATACTTGTAAGTTTTGGGTCTTTCTTTGTGTGTGTGTGTGTGTGTGTAAGTATGTGTGTGTGTATATACTTGTAGGTTTAGGATCTCTTTCCTTGCGCGTGTGTGTGTGTACTTGTAAGTTTTGGACCTCTTTCCTTGTGTGTGTGTGTGTGTGTGTGTGTGGGTGCTTTTTTTTTTTTTTTTTTTTTTTTTTTTTCCTGCAGCCTGCGAACGTAGCCATATTACGCTTTTCAGAGTTTTAAGAAATTCACATTTTGTATAACGGTACGTTATTTAAAATCAAATTTACCAATAAATGTTATGGTTTTAACTTTTTACTTCCTTGCAAAGTCATTTTTCTTCTCTCTTTCGTGTCCGTATCAATCATTTTTTTTTTCTTTTCATCTACGGTTCCTGTCCAGGACGTAGGGTAATACTGTGGCATATATTGCTCAGGACGATAGAGGAGAACATTACATTTTATAAGTTCTTTTATCTAAGGGCTCGATGATATAATGCTCGAATTGAAAGCTAAATATTCCTCCAAACTATGTCACAAAACAGCCTCTATAATGGGGGCATCTGTTTCGAGGACCAGTCTGGTGGCATCAATAACCTTATGTTTGCAGACAACACCACAGGTCTGAGCTCCACTTTCTCTTCCACATCCTTCTTGCATTTCTCCAGCCACCACAGATTCCTTCACCATTTACTCTTCATTTCACTCCTCCAATACTCTCACCACCTACCTCCCACCTATCTCTCTCTCTCTCTCTCTCTCTCTCTCTCTCTCTCTCTCTCTCTCTCTCTCTCTCTCTCTCTCTCTCTCTCTCTCTCTCTCTCTCTCTCTCTCTCTCTCTCTCTCTCTCTCTCTCTCTCTCTCTCTCTCTCTCCCACGAACCAGGCCTTTGTGTCAGCGTTGGGGGGAGAGTTTTTGTCAGGGCGAGTGTGCGCAACTCCCCCTGTATATACACGACTGACACGACGCCCCGGCCCGGGTTGTGTCAGGCACGCGGGCACCGATGATAAAGAGCTGTCAGCAGGAGGAGGAAGGAAAACAGTGGCAGAGAAAAATTGTACAAGTGGTCGTGCACAAATTGTATTAAAGATATGGAATAAAAAGTATTGAAGATATGGAATAAAAAGGTTCTTCGTTGTTGTAATATTTAAATAATGTGCTCGTAGTCCCTCTTCCTTTCAAAAAGTTACCTCGTATTGCACTTCAAGTCCACTACCCCAAACACTCTTAAATTTTCACTCGCTTACTAATCTCCATATCCCTACCATTTACTGATCTCCACTTCCCAATTTCCACTCACCGACCACTCTCCCCTGTCCAATCTTCACTCCTCGACCACTACTCGGACCACTCGTCTGATGCTCTTTATGGACGGAGTTATGGAAGATAAATCAAGAGTGGCAGAGTGACTCCTCCTCCCTCACACCTCGCGTGTCGGTGGATGGCGACGTGATAAAGGGAGTAGGAGAGCAGGGAAGGCCAGGCCGCTCAAATAGGGTATGATATGAAATGAAGCTTGAAATGTTGGGACTGATAGGATACTGTCCTCGATTATAAATCTATAGTAAACAGTGATGGCAGGACTTACGGAATCACAACGAGCTAGCTGTTTTGTTTTTTTCTTGCCTCTATTTTTCTTGTCCTGTTACTCATTACCGTTAGTTTGACAAAGTTCGTGGAAATAAAGACGAGAATAACTTAAAAATCATGCATAATGTTAGTAATGTTCTGAACAGACCTCGATGACACCTAGCATGATATTTTCATGCCAGCAATATATCACCTTCCTACTTTCCATAAATACTACGGAACTGTGTGCACGTAAATGATGCTTCGTGCTACCCCGTTTTACACCCAATATATTGTAAGCAATACGGATATCGTTGCTCTTAATTTGTCCGCATTCCATTATCATTTCCGGTACAGTTACTCGAGGCGCAGTGTTATGAACTGAAAAGGTTGAAAGCTTGACTCACACGGCCGTGAAGAACCAGCTGTAAAAAGAGCATAGACGTCATGAGATACAGTCAAACGAATTGCGTGAGTTGCCTTCGTAATGAAAAAGGTGAGGGGTCACAGTTACGATAACGATAAACCAAGGCTCTCTATAAAGACGGGTTGGTCTCTGTACTCATATGAGTGCTTGTCTTGTACACTTGATTCAAATGTATGTCTTAATATTAGGGTCCATGTGTGTCTACTTAATTGTCGGTGAATAAGACCAAGTTTTATGTATGTGTTTGTTTGAGCGTGCCTGCATGTGTCCTCATTTTGACGTGGTGATTCTAGGTATGATCTGTATGACACTGGACATTCCACCCTTATAATTACTAATCATCTAAAGAAATAGCCACAGTGAAAGTATTTTCTATAAATTGCTGATGGATAAAGTATTTGGCAAATATAATTATTCTGAAGGCGATATTTTCTTATGAATAAAACTTCAACTAAATATGAAGAGTAATGTGCACTTTTAAGTTAATCAAGCGCAGTCATATATATAAAACTCTTTGGTATTCAGAGAGAGGTGGGAGGTGCTCTCATTTTTGGTATATTCAAGCGCTTTTTAATAAAATAATGGCTTAAATGTGTTTTGTAAATCTACTCTTTGGAATTAATCTTTGTCTGTAACATGACTAGTGATAACTTTTTCCGTTTGATGTCTGTCAGCATGACGGTGCATATTGACATTCTATCGTTCCTGTTCTGGTGTTGGCAGCTCTATATTCACCAAGATCGATCATCCTTCATTCATTGTCCTTTAATACTCCAATTATGCAGAATGTGTCCGCACATTCAGTTATTCTATTGAAGTTATTATTGACTTTGCTATATATGTTTATTATTGACTGTACTGTAGAGTTCAAGCATCAAACATTAATATAAGAAACTTCTTTCAAAAGCCTCTATTCAGATAGTCGTGGAGGTCATTGACGAAAGGAAGTTTGGCCGTGACTGTACACCTCACTATCACCTATATAATTATACCCCATCGTCACCATGTATGCTGCACTATCACCCGTGTACACCCCAGAATGGAGCATGTACACCTCACCATCACAATGCACACGCCCCCCGCCCCCCACCCCCTCCCTCTCACCCGTCATGATTTATTGATCGTTAAAGTCTAGATACAGTGGGAGGTTTTTATTACAGATCTTGGTGGGCGATGCTCCGGCGGTGCCCTGGCTCTCGTTAACCCTCATCTCCTGTCCCGCCCACACTGGCTGTCCTGGTGTGTGTGTGTGTGTTTGTGTGTGTATGTGTGTGTGAAAACGGTTTTGGTGATATCAATTTCCGTTAAATTTTTCACTACTGAGGCTGGGGTATGGAGGTGATTAGTTGTCAAAATCCGCTGTGAAATCCATCATGTATGGCTATAATCAAGAAGAGCGTTTGTCTGAAAATATTTCTGTGAACAGAGTGTAGACTACAGAGAAGAAACTAATTTATCAGCAATTCTGAAAGATGTCACTCCTGAACTCTATCTTAATCCAGTCTCTCCCACTTCACCTTCACGTATTGAATACCAACGTGATGTGACCACCATAACCTCAGCCAACCTTCCAATACCAAGTTTTTGCCTGAGTTACATCACCCTGGCTGAGAGAGTGGGGGGTGAGTGAGTGAGTGAGTGAGTATTACCCGTGTGACCCCTTGTTGACTTTCTGTGTCTGTACTCATTCAAGACTCTATAATGTTTTGTCTCCTTCTCTCATCCATCATTGGCTCTGTCTTTTCTTTCTGATGTTAATTAATAATGCTTTTGTCTCCATTCCCACGATTCGTGTTTTGTTTACTTTTGCTCTTCTTCCAGCTTAAAAAATATTTGACCTACCTCCTTCTTATGCAACTCCTCGTCCTCCTCCATCATCATAAATTTCTTTTTGTTTTATTCCTCTACTTTTCAGATTTGTTGTTATATCTCTCTTTGTCTTCTTTTCACCTCTCCTATATACCTACCTCTCTACCTCTCTTTTCACTCCTCTTTTCCGCCCCCTGTGTTACGGCACCTCATTCTTATTATATACTAACATGGCTCATCCTTGATCTTTTTTTTACCTCTGTTGTTTTGGATAGTAATGATATACATAATGGAATATTTGTTTTATCGATTACTTTGGTAGAATGATTACAGTAGAATCTGAGAAAGTGGGCCAGTGAGAAGGTATATTATCATGGTGCTTTAAATACAATATTGAGCATTAGGTTAACTTAGTTATTATAATTATAGAGCCCCTTGCCAGTATATATCCAGTAAAAACAGGACTGATGCATATATATCGTGCGCGTGCGCGCGTGTGTGTGTGTGTGTGTGTGTGTGTGTGTGTGTGTGTGTGTGTGTGTGTGTGTGTGTGTGTGTGTGTGTGTGTGTGTGTGTGTGTGTGTGTGTGTGTGTGTGTGTGTGTGTGTGTGTGTGTGTGTGTGTGTGTGTGTGTGTGTGTGTGTGTGTGTGTGTGTGTGTGTGTGTGTGTGTGTGTGTGTGTGTGTGTGTGTGTGTGTGTGTGTGTGTGTGTGTGTGTGTGTGTGCTCTCGATATGAATCATTGATGATCCTTGCAAATCATATATTTACCATAATTATGCTGCACATATCTGCCCAGCAAAACCGAGATTAAGGCAAGTGTAGATTTCATCGTGTCGAGGTTAGAGTTTGTGATCAGGTGTGAGATTTGATAATATCAATACCTAATTAAGAGCAAGAACACACAAGAACACACTGTGACCGAGGAAGTCTAGTCATTCCAATTTGTACTGTACATGACATTTCTCAATCCTTCTTAAACTGTATAATTTTTTTAATATAAGATTTGTTTTCCAGTAGTCCAATGAACCTCGTGGTTGTTTATGTTTTGGGAAGCAATGCAGCCGTGACTCTACCGATTTATCGTCATTCAGGTTTACGCGGTATAAGATAAGCCACCTCCTGCTTTCTCTAATCCTATCCATCCATCCCTTCCCCTCCCTAACATTCTCCCGTCCTCACCCCCCTTCTCCTATCCTTCCTTGCCATCCGTCCCTCACTCCCCCCCCCCCTTCTCTCTCCTCGCTCCATCGATCACAATCATAATCAGTAAATCAGCGTCGAAATTGGGTGGATATCAATTAAGAGAAGAAAGAGAAGATGACTTACGTTAGATGTTCTCAGATACCGAGTAATCACCCAGCCACCCTCCTCTCCCTCTCTCCCCTCCCTCCAGTCTCTCTCTCTCTCTCTTTCTGTCTTTTTCTCACTTCTTATTGCTTTGCAGACTCATCTTTCCTTTTCCCTCTCATCTCTCACATCTCTTCTTTTCCTTTATTCATCTCTTCACACTCTCCCCCGTCTCTATCAATCCCTTTAGTATCTCTCTCTCATAGTCTTCTTTTCCTTTTCTTTCTGTCTTCGTTCAGTCTCTTCCCGATTGTCGCTCATCGTCTCGTATCTCCTCCAACCATCTCTATTGTCTCTTTTCCCTTAGCCAGATGTTAAAGGAAGAAATAGATTTGGGTATTGGCAACATTATGCAGAGAACTGATAACAACAGCTAAGGTGACAGAATGGCAACCAAGGGACACGACGAGGAACGCGTGTACGACCATAATAGAGAGGGAAACATGACACCAGGTGATTTATCTCGAGTTGTAAGGAATTAATTAATAGCATGTTGAGGGCGACATGAAAGTTTATCGCAGCCTTGGTATAAAGGGAACCTATAATGTAGTCAGATAATTGGAGGTTAGGGAGTCCTTCTAACACTGCCACGAAACACCACCTATATTGAAGGAGCTTGTTTTATTGGCATACTCAGGAGGAACCAGAAACCACCAAGTCTCATACACGAGCACAGGGTCCCTTAAAGGAGAGTGATTTGGGGTATTGATGATGGATAAGCATGTTCTTCTTCGTCTGAACATAATGATTAAAATAATTGTGATATTGTTAAGTATATATATAATGACGACGACGATGTGAACGAAGCTGTAATTAAAGGGGTCGAGGAAGCAATGATAAGAGGCTGAACATACAGCAATGTCCGTAAGAAATAGACAGGGAAAACAGGAATAAGAAATCAGTAGCACTTGGATGTAGATAAGAACAAATAGATGACAGCGATAATATTGAATAGTAGCAATGACGGACAGAGGAATGAAGGAAAATTGCAGTTAACATATCTATAAAAAAGAAATTAAAATGATAAGGTCACCCGATACAGTAGTGGTAATCTTGAAGGAAAATCTGTCGTAATTAGTAGTAACACGTTGGACTCATTAACGAATCATCTTAGGGCCAGAATTGGTGATGTGTAAATGCCATTGAAAGTATAGAGATGACGTGTGATAAAGAGATAAATAGAACCAGATAGACAGAAAAAACATGAGGAAGAGAGTAAGGCAAAGAGAGAAAAAGAAAAGAAAATATAAGGTAACAACGAGGGGCAGAGATTATAAACATATAATAAAAAAGATAGAAGGTACAATGTTCCCCAAATTGGATAATGTAGAGGCACAGGGGAACAGAGGTTGGGCATCAGTAAAAAAGAAGCGAGTGAGGATTGGTTTGGGAATTACATGAGAGTCTGTATTTCGTAACTGTATGTGTCAGTATGCATTTCATTTTCTTGTACACTTCTCTCTCTTCACACCTCTTCTCCCTCGTCACATACATATAGAGTAGGGTACACTAGAGCATACGTGTGTCATATGAATGGCAGCATCCTCAGGTATTCGTATATAATGTTATAATACTTTAAAGTCATTCCTCATACCTATGTTTGGACACGAAGGACTTCTCTTCTGAAAGTCAAAGTAGTCACTGTTAACCATTCGGGACCCATAAGAACAAAATGAATCATGACTGGTGTGCAGGGGTTCATGGTGATATATAATTGGCCAGTCGTAACAATGTAAAGGAAAGTGAGGAGTGAGAAAAGGATAAGAAGGGAAGATTGAGAAAACAAATTAAAAGCTCTCTGTTACCTGATAATAATTGTATTAAGATAACTTGATGTGTAGTCACAGACCCTCTGATATCATATTTCTATAGAATTATAGAATTTGAAAAAAATATATCATAATTACTTATATAAATATATATACTGTCTAGAAACTTATGATAATTTTATCATGAAATTTCCTTGATGTTATTCTCTCGCTCGTGACGGGTGGAGGGATGAGCTGGGAAAAAAATAAAAACATGCAAAGTGCAGGGGCGAAGGTTAATTAAGAGGAAATCCCACTATGTCTTACCTATTTAAATACACGTGTTGTTCTATTGCTGCAACTCGTATCAGTCATTTTCTGTACCAGTGAAAGCATGCCAAAAATTCAACCATATCGCCTTCGGAATTATATTGTGCATCGATTTCACGGCTGCTCTGACGAAACCCTGTCTTTCATTTGTGGCCGTACTTACCATAACCACAATGTACGATTAACATAGTCCCCTACGTCACTTTCAAACAAACTCCAACCACAACAACTAATTTCATGATAAACTCATCGTCAACAGAAAAAATGTCAACATTCACGCCATTTCAAGCAACAGCAACTTCATAAAGATAGTCGTCTATGTAGATACCCATAAAAAATTGTACACAAAGATTCGCGACTGCGTTTCTGATATTGTGTATTTTTTATTTTTATGTGTTAGTGTTGCATGTGCGTGTATATGTGTCTTTGCTTAACATGGTGACGTGAAAATGTAAATATTTTTGCGTGTACATTTTATACGTATTTGTGTTTTTGGTGGGCGTGAAAGTGCGTGTGCCGGAATGCAAGACAGTGTAGAAATTGAGTGAGGGTATAAAAGTGAAGAGGTGAGAGAACTTGGGATAAAGACCTAAACATAGTCATGTGTTGTTGTTACAGTGATGAAGAGTCAAAATGAGATATTATGGTGTGGAGGTGAGAGGCCGATGTGTGACTGGTAAGAGAGATTGGGGAGTATGAGAGGGAAGTTGAGGCAAGGGAAAGGAATAAGAATGAGCAAGCTGAAGAGAAGGAGATAAACCAATATATTTAAGATGAATAAAGACTGGGTAAAGTTAGGGTGAGGAGACCAAAATGAGGAATAATGAGGGAAGGTAAGGCATGGAAAGTGATAAATTAAAGGGCAATTGAGGAAAGTAAAAGAATAGATTAATGAAGCGAAATAAACAGTCAGCATAATAAAGAGATGTAAACAGAGACTATGTAGGCAAGGCAAAGTAAGATAAATGAGAGATGCTTAGGGGAAAGTGAAGGAGGGGAGATAAAACAGACAGAGGACAGGGAAGGAGGGTAGCGTTAAAAGGCTGGTGTGGCGAATCAAGGGATGTAGAGGGGAATATGTGAGTAAGGCGATGCAGGTATAAGATGAGTGATGCTTAGGAGAGGGTGATGAAGGGGAGGTGAGACAGGCAGAAGGTTGGAGAGGAGAGGGATTACTATGCTGGTGAACGAATCATGGAGTGTAGAAAGGGATTTTGTGGGAAGGGTGAAGCAGGGAAAATGAATGATGCTTTGGAAAGGTGAAGGAGGGAAGATGTGTGAGGAAGGGAGGCGAGGCTGACTGACCTCGTCCCTTGCCTGACCTGCTTGTGAGAGGTCGAGGGGGCAGGCAGGTGAAGGCTGACCACTCCTATAAAGTGCTCGGGGCATGCGGGTTCCCTCCCTTGCCACATTCCCCAGGGTTTGTGTGACGTTTGCACTTTACGGGGAGGGAATATATTGCTTGCAACCTTGGAGGCTACTGATTCCTCCTTAATGTTCGCCGAAGTTGACCATCTATACAATGGTTGCGTTCCTCAATGCAATTTGAAGGACAATGGTGCCATCAATTTTGTTAAAAGCATATAACATCATTCTTAATTGATGGCCAGTGAAGTTTTAATGGCTAAATCGTGTATGAGTAATAGGTTGCCTGTTCGGCCATAGTAGGTTAATGAGTGAATTTACATTGGTGACCCTAATAATATTAATTGAAATTATTATTGTAATTTACTTCAGTGGAGTGTTTTCTCTAATCTTTGTCATGTTGATATTATTGTTTTAAGATGTGTGACTCATTTCGTTTAGGTTCAAGCAGTGTTGCCACAATCCCTGTCACATTTTAAGTCTTTCATTTTAACGTTTTCCTCTTCCTTCTCCTTCACCTAAATTTCCTCCTATATTTTAACTCTTCAGTTTATTCCTTTTCATTCCCATATTATTCCCTTTAGTTCTGTTGTCAATAATCCATTATCCCGTACTCCCTTCGAAATCCTATCCTGTTACTGCTTCTCATATTCCGGCACTTATATTTACGAGTGTACATCATGCTCCAACTCCGGACATTCCTTTCTGCATCCCCCCGCCCCCCCATCCCTATCCATGTCCTTCCCCCTCCTGCCCTAGTCATTGCTCCAGCCTCTGTCCTGCCCCCATTCCTCCATCATTTGCCCTTCCTCTAACTTCTCCTCCTCCTACTCCTCCTATATATCCTTCCCCTTCCTTGAGTCCCTCCTTTTGTTTATCTTCTGCTCCTTACTCATGTCCTGCCTCCTACTGTGTCAACCATTCGACTTATATGTGCCCCTTTATAGCCCTGCTCCACTTACCGCTATTCCTCCTCTTTCAAAGCTCTTCCTCCAACCTGTTCTTTTTTCCCTGTTCTTCCTGGTACAACCTTTTCTCTTTCCCCTTCTGTTATTCCCTTTTACTTCTTTTGTTCCTTTTTGTCCTGCCCCCCTTGCCCTCACTCCTGTCATTTTTCCTTTGTCTCTTCCTCATGTCTCTTCTCATATATTTTTTTCATGGAACTTTTCTTTTTCCTTTGGCTTTTGCTCTTCTCCTCTTCCTCCTCTTCCACATCCTCATCCTTCTGCTCTGTCCCTAATTTTCCTCAACATCCTCCTCCTGGTCTCTTCCTCCTCCTCCACATCCTCCTCCCTCTCCTCCTCTCTCTCCTCCTCCTCCCTCTCCTCCTCCTCCCTCTCCTCCTCCTCCCTCTCCTCCTCCTCCCTCTCCTCCTCCTCCCTCTCCTCCTCCCCCCTTTCCTCCTCCTCCACATCCTCCTCCTCCACATCCTCCTCCCCCACTACCTGTGTCCCCTCCTCCCGTGGGCCAGGTGGGGCTGCTGACAGGACCGTTACCAACGGAGGAATTACCGGGTCATGAGCGTGATGGTGTGGGTGGGGCGGCCACTGCTGTCCACACCCCACACTAACGTACATACCCACACTGACGTCCACACCCACATCCACACTGACGTACACACCCACACTGACGTCCACACCCACACTAACGTATACACCCACACTGACGTACACACCCACACCCACAGAGACGTACACACCCACACTGACGTCCACACCCACACTGACGTCCACACCCACACCCACACCCACACCCACACTGACGTACACACCCACACTGACGTACACACCCACACTGACGTACACACCCACACACCCATCCTCTCACACCCACATCTGCAGGCATTCATTCACTGCATCAATCACACCCACACCAAGACACCACACACACACACACCATACCACACCCAAACTGTACTCACCTTCCATTTGCACTCACATCAAGCACTCGCACGTATCATTTACATCCACACTCAGCAACTACACTCCAGCACACACACACACACATAAACACACACAACCGTACACACACACAAACGTACACACACAACCGTACACACACACAAACGTACACACACACACACACACACAAACCTACACACACACATACACACACACACGACCCTCAGTAACCAGGATGATGGACCTGACACTGACCTCTTCCCAAACGCCACCAACAACTTACAGTATTATATTTTCCCAGCTCTACGATAATTAAGCTGTCGTTATTTTTTCCTCTCCCTCTCCTTGCTGTTGGGGTCCTGACATCAGAAATTGTTATAACTGTTCTTCTTCTTATACTTGCATGCACGGGTACTCTTAGGTTAGGTTAAACGTGTATTGGCGGTGATCAGTTTGGGATGTTTCTGGTTTGTACGCTGGTAAAATGTCTGAAAAGTGATGTTGGTATTACATTACATGTCATGTCCCAGTGTATATCAATGTAGATATACAGTTATTACATATAACTTTAATTATTTTGGAAAGTTTCGCCTCAAACCTACGCTATTATATTTTATTGTCTGCACACATACCTACTTGCTCAAATGAGCAACAGGTATATAAAGTATCTTAGTGTTCGTATGTACATATGTGCTGTATTTATCCATAACTATACGTATGTATGTATGTATGTATATACAGCAAATTGAAATTGTACAAGGTTCCGTTACCATGGTCAGAATAATCATGTATAGCTGTATGTCAAGAGTAAACGTGTACTAACATTTGTGAAGGTGGGAGTGGAGCGTTGCTGTGATGGGTGGGGATGAGGCACGTATTTGTACAGGTGAGTAGAAAAAGAGGCATGGGGTGAGTAAACAAGAATCTGAAAGTAAACGTAAAAGACAGGAAAGAGGAGGGAGGTGGAGGTAAAGAGGCAGACGATGCGAAAAAGTAGAGGTGGAGAATACGTCGAGAATAAATAAAGAAGGGAAAAGATATACATGTGATGAAAGGAAGAAAAGTATGAGAGGGGTTAGAGGAATGAAGGGAAAGGTAGAGTGAGAGGAATGGACTGCCAGGCTGGATAGATAGAATTTGTCTGATTCGTGGACACTCTGATTAATTCATGGATGGAACGCTTAACTGATGGTAGGATGGCGGGCAAGTTATGGAGAGATAAGATCCAGTAGATACGTGGGATAGCCAGCACGTCACTACCCCGTCCTACCACAGCTTCCATTCCCTACCGATACTCAAACATAAATTACGTCTTTCACTCATCGGGGTCATAGTAGTTCTCTGTCCTCTTAACCTTCGCATTAACCCGTAGCCACTCACAGATGTGATTAAAAGTTCTTCATCAGATGAATAAAAATGAGTCTTTTTGAAGGATCATATGAATCCAAATTATAGAGACGCAAGCATATAGTTTCATACACCTCTTCTGCTCTGCTGTCCTTACTTTACATCACACCCGGTATCGTTTATTGTCCAGGCACTTCCCTCCTCATATAACTGCTTTAATTGTCATGCAGTTAATTAATGATGTTCCTTATTCCTCAACTTTCCAATTGTAAATGTTTCTGAATAATTACTTCCTCCAAGTGGCTATATTCTTAGTCCCACTTTCCTCGCGGGCATACCTTTCCATCTCTTTACTCTACCCCGAGTATCTCCTTCAACTTTCACCCATTCCTTAAGTGTTTTCCTAGACCATCCCTTCCCTGCACGAATTGTTTTTGTACCTCCTCATCCACAATGTATCTGTTGCCCTGCCCCACCACTCCCACGGAAATATTTTCCACATCCCCTCTATCATTTTGTTGTTGCTACTCTTCAATATTTCCTTATACATCCTCACATACAAAAGCAGCTAACATTCTTTCAACATAAGCACCACCAAATTCCCCTAAGTGGATGACTCCCACACACAAGCAACACATAAATCTCCATCCACATACTGTACTGTACTATTATATGCACCACATGACTCAAGCATGTCAGCAGGGAGCAACAACCTTTCCTCGGTATTCCTTCTAGTGTGTGTGTGTATGGCTGACGGAACTGCGGCAAATTGGATTTCAATGGGAGTCATCTTGTTCGCAGTGAGCTTCACAAACATACCCCCTCCCTCCAAACCTGCTTTCACAGTCAGCACTGAAAGGGATTCCTGGCTGGTTCTCCTTCCATTGTGGGTGGGTCGGATCCTCCACTGGAGATTATGGCTCCTATCATGATCGTGATCGGGATGTGTTATACGGGTGTTAAGGTGATTCAAACCAACTGTGTATACTCCGCACTGGAATGTTGCTAAGAGAATTAGGTAACGTGTTTTAGAGCGACGGTTGTTCATTTTAATATTGAAAATTCGCGTGATAAAAGTCATTCGGTGTATGGCTGCCTATACCGAATGCTGTATAATAATTAGCCTATGATGTATATGATAATGCTTGTATCTCTCTCGGCCTACAGTCCACGTTCTGTTAATAATGTTGTTTTTTCTAAGTGGAGGATAAATTCTCTAATAGTATTGAAATCATTGGATACATGGAATAATTTTTTCAGTGTTTCATTTTTAATTTTTGAAAACAGCGAGTTATATTGTACACTGTCAGAACGATAATTAACGATTTCTTGAGGTGACGCCTGATAAGGAAAGCAATTCATCAACCATGTGAGTGGAAGTGTAGCTAGACATGAATCACCGTAAATCTTGTTATTCTCTTGTTGTCGATGAGAGCACACGCCCTAGTCTTACCTCTCCTTCCTGTGGCACGAGATGGATCGATAGGCAGACAGGCGGAGAGAGAAAGAATAAATGAAGGGAAGAAGGATATATAGCTGGATGAATGAGACAGAAGGATGCATGAAAAAGAAAGATGGATGGGAATGCAGGAAAGATGAGTACTGTAAATAGAGGGTAGATGCAACTTCAAAGATTTGCAGTTCTGATAATATTACTAATTTGGTATATATAAGGATGGATTGCTATGCACATGAGGTATATCATAGACCGTTTACAAATTAACTAGGTTAAATAGATGGCTAGCTAAATGAATGAGTGATTAGTGGTACAGAAATAACACCAGTATGAATGATGATTTCTTGTGCAAAAACATTAATGTATAAATTGAGAGACTGGTTAATGCGATAGAAATAAGTAAAAAGGATACAAAGCTCAACAAGTGAATAGATAATTATATGGATGAATAGTCTGTTGTTGTTGAAGTTCCTCAAGCTGCCTGACAGAGCAGCCCCGATGGATGGATAGTTGGATATATTACTGTAAAGAGATGGATGGATGGATGGATGGATGGATGAGGCTGGTGTAGTCATTATGGAGTAGTCTCTTGTGGTGAAATTAGAGGTCTACCCATTCCTCCAAGATCATGCTGTAATACAAATCCCCTACTAGTTTACTGAAGTAGTCTGTTATAATGACATAGTTTGGAGGAAGCAGTATAAGCCTCCAGGTTGACCACAGGAGACCCACCCCATTAAGACGTCATATGCAAATGGGAATAACCCGACGACGTTTGTAATTTTCTCTCGGTATTTGCTGCCATTAGTCTTCCATGCGACGCTGACCTGCCGATACGAGTAGTTAGACATATACTGTAGATAGACGCATAGGTAGAAAGATAGATAAATATACTGTAGTTAAAATCATAGACAGATAGGAGATAGATAGATAGATTGGTAGATGAATAGATTGATGGTACATAAATGAGATAGATTAGACAGGTAAGTACGTATATTAATAGATAAATAGTTAGACGGATGGATACATATATGAATGGGTAGGTAATTAGTGATGGATAAATATAGGGAAGTAGACAGGCATATATATATATATATATATATATATATATATATATATATATATATATATATATATATATATATATATATATATATATATATATATATATATATATATATATATATATATATATATAAATAGATACATACATACATAGATATATAGATAGGTAGGTACATAGATGGATAGATAAGTAAATAGATATATCTAGAAAAAGGAATGAATGTATCTATGTAAAACTAAATGATATATTGATGGATAATTAATATTAATATACCAATTGGTAAGGACTATAATTTAACTGTGTACCAGAATGGGTATGTATGCTCTTCATTTATATTCTAAATATACGAAGTTCATCAGTCTGAAGTATTAAGCCAAGTCGTGTCCACATAAAACCTGAACAATCCATTCAGTCATATAGCAACCAACCATCTATGCGACCCTCGTAATTAATTCACATGTCTATATATCAAAGAGTTGATCTATTCAGCCAGTTATTGTTTCATCATAGGTAGTGAAGCCTCAGATCTCTACAAACCTGAATGGCTATTATGGGACATGGATGTTAATCTTATACTTTCCTCAACTCTGCATCACACCTTCCCACCACTCCTTCTACTGTATGCTAACTAACAACATACCTCGCACAAAACATCCACTTGTTTATATTCTTAAGCTGATGCTGATAACTTTCCTCTTGTCTCTTTACTTAACATCCACGTTGTAGCTTCCTTTTCATACATAATAATATCGCCATATACTGTACAGTGTGTTTTTAGTCTGATGTCCGTCATCAGCACCCTGAATTGAACACCCAGGTTGACTAGAGAGGTGCAATACACAGTATGGTCCTTAGGCGAGATAAACCGTTTTATGTTGACCAGAGAAACATCCTTGAGAATGACAACCACCATTAAAATGTTTATATATGACAATGACATCTTAGTTATCCTCAGTAAGACTTTATCTTTTACAAACCTGGCCTTTGCCACTGCTATCCTCGTGTTCAGGGTTATCTGTGTTATCTTGCCCGTCACTTTATTCTTTTTTAATTTCAATAGATATTTCTCTCTCACATTATTTTTGTTAGTTGGTTAGCTGTTTCGAACATCATAGTTTTTATCTAAGGTATCACAGCTATGAACATCAGTTGAATATATATATAATATGTGTGTGTGTACGTGTATGTACATTGCATACTTATTTACATACATTTATATATAATGGACTTGGCGAGGTTGAAATGGCTGGGTTAACAATTCTTAAACGTGTCAAGAGTGCAGCTGAAGGATGGGTGATGAAAAACTACAATTTTCTCTAACTGCTTGATAACTCTAACTGAAAGATTATCGGAAATCCCATTTAAAAGTATGCTAAGTGCCTACTTGTATGTGTAAATGCAATATAGAGTGGTGTATGTGTTCAAGCTGAAAGCTGTCTAACTCACGTACAAAGGCTGTGACCTCAACATGGCGTCGCTCAAAGTGGCCTTATTGCTGCACACTCTCATGTCGTCAGTGAGAGTGAGGATGAGAAATGAAACTTCTTTTGGGATTACCTTAAACGAGGAGTTCTTCTGGTTGACAAGGGGTACTGTATAGTATGTCTGCAAACTATACATTATTGTGGGGACAATTGGACTGCAAATCGAATGAAAAGTATGACAGGAAAAGGGAGTGATTTTCCATCTTACTGTGTGTCATCTCAAGGTCACCAGAGTAATATTTAATTCTATCTCGCACATTGTGATAGTCAGGAGACAAAAAACTCACTTGAATCGTAATAGAGTACAAGACTACAAAACTGTAGGAGAAAGGGCGTTATCGAGGTGTTCACGAGAAAATTTATATATTATCAGTTGAAATTTCGAAACCCAGTAGCCGGTTTTTATTGGGTGGTGGTTCGCTGATTCCTCTTCCTCTCTCTGTTACTTCTATGTCTGAGTTTTATATCTCTCGTTTTAACTCTGCTTCCTCATTCTCATTATCTACGATACTTCTCTTCCTTCTGTCTATATTATCTCATCCTCCTCTCATTTCTTCCGTCTCAATTCACTCTCACACACTCACCTGCCTCCCCCTCCTCCTCCTCCTCCTCCTCCTCCTCCTCCTCCTCCTCCTACTCCACCACCTCCTCCTCCTCCTCCTTCTCCTCCTCCTCCTCCTCCTCCTCCTCCTCCTCCTCCTCCTCCTCCTCCTCCACCCTGCTCCTCCTCACGCTTGTCTGTGGTGTCAGCTGGTCATCTTTACACCGCCTGTGATCAGCTGATAACGTGCCAGTAAACACACAACACTGCTCTCACTCGTACCTCCTTTCCTCATACATATATCCACCGTATCTTTGGCTTCTCATTCACTCTTGCTGTTGCTGTTTTAGTGGTGTGTTCTTCCTGCTATATATTTTTACTTCAGTTATCGTTATTCTAATTACTATGGACAATGTGTAGCCTGAGCTGTAGCCTACACTAAGACAAGATTTTCCTGGACTCTCATGTTATCGTCAATATGAAAAAAAATATATCGGTATACATTATTTGTTGGATCATCTTTAGTTGTTTAATATTGGGGCCATCATATTTTAGGAGAATTGTGTGATTATCGCCTTGGTCTGGTTTCACTCTTTCCTTCAACCCTTCATCTCTCTTACATTCTCACCCTAGTCTTCATTGCATCCCTTAGGCCCTTCCTACCCTCATATATCTTCTTACTCCTAGCATTATTCTCCTCCCCTTTTCTCGCAAGCCTCAATTTCTTCCTTCTATTCCCAGGGTCTCAAATCCATAAACATTTTGTCCATTAACTCATTCCTGCAACCTCTCGGTCCCTTTCTCTACCCATTCCATCTCTCACCAGACACAACGTCATTCTCCCGTCAGTCCATTCCCTCCCCTCAACAAACCATGCCATTTAGTGTCGCCTGTTTTCACGTTATCTCGCCAATTATACTTCAGTTCCTCCCACTTTGTCCGCAACCCGTTATTACTGTAAATATCAGACTCTTTCCTCCACTTGTTCTCACTCTACAACCATATGTATAGTAACTACTCACGCATTTTACCAGGTTGCATTAATATATAAAAAATAATCCCTCCAATTCTTCCTCACTCATAACTTTCGCTTTTTCCAAACTCGAGACCGTCTCTGAGAACCCTTTCGACCTTCACTAAACCCACAAACTATATCTGCTCACAACCCCTATTTCTCTATATGTAATAACCCAAGCCCGTATCTCATGCAGCTCCTTCTCACAACTCACAACATATTATATTATACCACACAACCTCCCCTCTTCCTGTAACCCAAGCTCCTCTCTCTTTCGGCTCCTTCTTCCTTCACCCAGCTCACACCATTTCTCTCTCTCTCTCTCTCTCTCTCTCTCTCTCTCTCTCTCTCTCTCTCTCTCTCTCTCTCTCTCTCTCTCCTCGGCGGAATCTTCTCTGCCATAAGTCAGCTGAGTTGTCTCTCTGTCCGTCTGTTCGTGGCAAGAGGTTTATCAGCGGACAGGGCTTCACGTAAATAATCGTACGCTTTTCTCCCCACTCTCAGGACTTGTGTGTGTGTGTGTGTGTGTGTGTGTGTGTGTGTGTGTGTGTGTGTGTGTGTGTGTGTGTTTAGGCATGTTATGTCTCTCTGTTTACATTTATTTTGCGCTTGAATTATAATTGCTATTTAATATGTTGTCCCAAGCTTTTATACAGCTGACCGTTCTGTGTTTTGATGTCATTAACAAGATTCATTATCATATGCTAATTTATTACATTTATAGGCGTTTTGAATGCAGAATTACTTGTTGTTTTTTTAAATATTGTTAAGCATATATTTTTTTTAAATATTGTTGTGTATGTACTTTTTAAATATGTATTGTTATGTATGTATATTTTCAATAATAATGATGTACATGTAATTTTTTAAGTATTCCTGTGCATGTATTTTTTTAAGTATTGCTGTGCATGTATTTGTATGTATAATTTACACTAACTTCATATCGTGTATTATATGACTTATTGTTTTGATAGTATCCATGATTAAGGCATGGTATGAATATAATACCTCATATCAGTTGTATTTATCATATGTTGGCAGAACGATCAGAAGGTGTACAACTCGGATTTCCACAGGCTTCCACCAACTGAATTCATGAAAAAAAATAAAAATAAACACCCAATCATCCACTTTGTCACTCATCCCCCCACTCTGTGTGTCTCATCCTCCATCACCTTCCCTCACTCTCCACCTGCCTCGCCTATCCTTGCCTTCCTATTATTTATTTATTTCATTTTATTTCCTACCTCGGACTCATCTTTTTATTCTCTCTCTCTCTCTCTTATTCGTTTATTTTCGTTATAATTTTCTGTTGTGACTTATCTCTCTCTTCCTCATCACCGACTTACTCTCCCTCCTGACTCTCCTTATTCCTCTTTATTCAGTTTTCTTCTCCTTCCTCCTCCACCTCTTCTGCTTTTCCTCATGATCCATCCCATCTTTCCATTTTCTAATCCACGATACCGTACCTCAGTTGTACATATACTTTCTCTCTCTCTCTGTACTCTCTCTCCCTTCTGTCCATCATTCTCTCTTCAAACTCTTCCCCCAAAGCCTTCCAACTTTCTTTCCCAGTTCTGTTCCTTCATCGTTCCTACTTCATCCTTTATCACTCCTCTTCTTCCTATTCACCCTTGCCATCCAGCCCATCCAGCCTCTTCTATATTTTCACCAATTTTACTCCACAACTTCCTTCCCCTTTTCTAACTTATCTTTCCTAACTCATGTTCTCTCCTATACGGTACCCATCCTACTTCCATCCCACTTACACACTCCTCCTTCCTTCTCTACGCTCTCTATCTTACCCTATCCTCCCTCAACCTCTCTTTCTTACCCAGCCCTCCCTCGATCTCTCTTCCCTTATCCTTCCTTCTCGTCTTTTACTCACTCCTCTTCTCCTTTCTACCTTTTCCTCCCTGCCTCTCTCTCACTCCTATACCTTACCCCTCCCAGCCTTACCCCTCCCAGCCTTACCCCTCCCAGCCTCACCTCTCCTGGAGTGATGAGCGAGCCTGGGGTGGGCTGTGTAAAATGTGCGTGTTAATAAAAGAATGATTTAAGGATTATCTAAATGTTTAAGGATAAATATTATTGTTAGAGATTTATATTCCTAAGGGACATGTTTTATTGAAATATTCGTGTGATTATTTGAATGATTTATAGATTCTCTCACTGGTGTATATAATAGTTTGGGAGTTTGTTAGTACATAGGTATTTCTGATTTTCTTTAATACTTTAATAATGTCATTGTGGGACTGAGGACTTTTAGTAATAATCAATTATACCTTATCATTTACGTTTTATACCTTTATTTATACCTTTATTTACGTTAATAACCTTGCATTGTTGAAAAGATTTTGATAATTATTTAGGATTTTATATAATTGAAGAGCATTAGTGTTTACATGATGTTTTTCTCTCTGTTCTTATTATTTATCATATTACTTTTTAATGAATCATATCATGTTCTTCTAAAGTTTTTTTTCTGACGAGGTAGCCCGTCTGCTTCTAAGTGTGGATACTGAGAAAATTGCAATTATTTTTAAGTTTCCGATTATTTCTACTAATTCAAGTGACACTACGAGGTTCATATGGCTTCCTCGGCCTTCCATCCCGACCTACAATTGTCTCGAATCATTCTGGGACATTTTATTGTTTGAAGGAATTGTGATTATGACTCTACGCTTAGGTCATATATTTTCATAATTCATTTGGGACTTGCACAAGATGGCTATCGTCACTCAGCAAGTCTTGTTTTTTGTCCTTACTATTCCTTTATACTCCATCCTTTCCCAACCTTCCATTCAATGTGACTCGTTGCTTATATCTCCTACGGATACCACTTTCATCAGCTACTCAATACTCTCTAGCCTTCCTCTATTATCGTGCCACAGTTCTCTCCTTCCCTCTCTCGTTATCCAGCCTTACCTTCGCTGCCCTCGTAAACAGTCTCCGCCTTACTCCCTTACCTTAGTAACCTCATCCACTCAAACACTCCCACCCCAGACTCACATTTCATCAGTCTATATACTTAAGTCTCCATTCAAGATTGTATGAAGACTCTCATGAACAGGATCGTTTACCTCCATCTGACCACACCCTCTCATACCCTTCTTCCTTCCCAAGTTTCAACTTACGATTATTTACTTTTTCCCTCCAGACCTGTTATTCAATTATTCTTGTTGTGCCTTCATCTTTCAGCCTTCCGTCACTCTCACTCAGTGGTAAGCATTATGAACTTATGATACCATCTTCGAATCTGCCCAATGGAATACTGAACATAGTTTGCCTCCAAAAAGTCTTACCCGTAAATTATAGGGCCAGGAATCCTTGACAGCATCTTTATTGGCGCAATTATTATTGTAATATTTGAGATACTCTGTTTACTCATGTACTACTCTTCCCTGTAGCTTAGTGCCAGTTCTAAGCATACATATAAAGCATTCCGGTAGAACAGCGAAATCGACAACCTTGTCTGCGCGGTCGATGTGAAAAAAAATTAGTTCCAGACAAGAATCTTTCTAACCTTTTAGGTCAGAGACATTTCCTGATTGTGAATACAATAATATGGCTTACTAGAATACATGAGAGATTGTTCCTTGACTGATGTAATAAAGCTTCACACATATAATACCTTTTTCTCATCTCTTCTGTACGTAACTCCTTCCTCACTCGCTCCTTTACCTACCACGCCCTCACATTTTTTTATATACCTCAACCTCTGGACTGTCAGTAGCCCCTGACTCTTGCGAGGCCCCGAGATTATTGGGTGTCGCACTAGACAAGACAGTGGAGCGTCGTGGTGATGTTGATAACTTCTCTTCTGCCTCACTAGATCCACTCCCTGGCACATTTATTTCTTCCTCTTTCTCCTACCTGTAAACATTACTGATTTACTCACTCCCTTCCCCCTTCAATCCCTTCTCTCACATTACTTCATACCATATACTCCTCACTCATTACCTTACACATTTTTACTCCTCCTTGTCACTCTGTATTTTGTCCCTTCATTTTCTTTCCACCTTCCTTTCTTGCCCCTCCCTACGACACTATTGCATTCACACCCCATTCATGCCCCACACTCTCCTCTTCCCAAGCTCCTTCCTTCAATTGCCTCACAATCATACTTCTTTTCGGATATGGAAGTTACTTTTCTTTGGCTGAATTGAGGGCTGACTATACTGACTCTTCCAAACTATACTTCAATACAAATCCCTCTCTCTAGTGCACAGGCCTACTGAAGTACGAGTCAGTTTCCTGGAACACTTTGCATGGAGAAATCTTTAACTCAACATTTCGTCCACATCAGACACCCCCCTTAAAAGGATATGGTGAGTTTAAGGCATGTGGGGTTGAAGGCCTGTATGTGTAGATGTGAGCATGTGTGGTTATCTCCTCTGTGTATACCTGTGCTCGTGTATGTTCTCCTAATGACTTGGATACTAAACTACTAATGCGGGGCACGTATTCAGACTGGGAACATATAAAATGGCAGAATGAATCACGAGTACCTGGCCTGTTCAATTCACCACCTCCATTACCATTCTTCTTTCCCCTTTCATCTCCATTGTGTGCCTAACCATCCCACCTTAGTACTTTGCCCACCTCTCACTTCTTCTCATGTCTTTTCCCTGTTATCTTCTCCTTTTCATGTATATTTTTTCCTACGATTCCAGTTTTTACCTCTCTCGTCACACACTCGCTTTTCCTCCTATTCCTTTTCTCCACTCGCCTTGACCATTCTTAATCTTACTCACCCAGTTCCTGTTATGCACTCTCCTCCTCGTGTGTCTTAACCTTCACATTGCCTTCCCTACGACTCGCTGTATATTAATCACAGCCTACAGTTAATACCTGTACTAGAACTTCATCCACCATTCTTACCCACACCACCAATGCAGCAACTACCAAGACCATAGCATCTTCACCCAGTTCTACAAATACATCTCACTTCATAACTAGTACAACCTTCCCTCCATCACCTCCACATTAATTTCTACCATCACCACCGATTTTTTTTCCACCATCACAACAACTCCACGTTTTCAAACCTGTTATCAACCTTTACCACCTCTACCAAACCTATCACACTTTTCACCACTATCAATCTACATTTACTGCCATCACAACCCACCACACTTTTCACCACCATCAATCAACCCTTACCACCACCACCACACTTTTCACCACCATCAATCAACCCTTACCACCACCACCACCACCACCACCACCACCACCACCACCACACTTTTCACCAACAACTAACCACCCATACCATCACAGCCAACCACACTTTTCACCACCATTCGATATCTATCTACCTTTACCTCCAGCACCACATCTACCATATCATCTACAAACAAGCTACATGTACTTGTCGGTGCCTTCACTACTCGTGCCCATAAGCATAACCAACGTGTGGGCAGGAACGAGCTCCATTAAATTACACTGATAGGACCAGTTGTGGATGATCTTGTCAGATGCAGGCAAGTCATCATCCAAATCATTCATAATTTCCTGCGAGTTCCGGACACCTCGTAGTATAGAAAGCAGTGGTTGGTTGTAGATGTGCCTGTCTTTGGTTATCTATCTCTTTCTCGTTAAATCAGATGGTGTAATTTTGTTCTAGATAATGAACTTGTAATCTACCCACCAGCTTATGTATATATTTACGTTATAACAAACTGCTCCCCGCTTGGTAAATTAAAGTTTATGCGTCATTATCTCTTGTAGTTATAGTTGTGAGTTTCATTCTCAGTAAATTGCATACTAACTTTCTAAACTCGAGTGATTCTATAAGTCATCGTGGTAGTCAATTAATAGCCAGCCATTAGAGTCGAGGCAGACAACCATGAAAGACTGACCTGAACGAGACTAAATAACCTCTGATGTATAATATATTCATAATCTAACAGAAATAGTCTCTGTTATTCAGAATTGTAGAGGCAGAGTTCACACAAGCCATAGTGCATAAAATTGTATATTTCTAAGCAAGAAAGATGAACCTTAGAGCACGTTTCTGAATAAAGCAACTCGTGAACTGGAAAATGTTACTTAGCGTACACTACATCCAATAAGTCTCGGTTTCTCTCTCATTGCGTAGCGTATAGTACCTTGTATAGTCGTAAGTCTTGTTTACTCTTCATTTGGAATTTTCTGTTGTATCTTCTTTTTGCAAGTTGAAGGAAAGCGATTAATAATAATCAGTAACGAAGTAATGTTGAGACTAGATAAAGTTATTTTTTTCAACTTCTTAACCTTCTATGTGTGAAAATCATATAGAAGAACCACGAGTATACCTGGCAGTATGTAACAACATTTGTTTGGTCGCTGTGTGAATATAATTTTATTCGTACCGGTGGCCGAGGTTTACAACTGACCTGGAAAACAGACAAAACAGACTGGTTCTTACGTCCCGAGCGATGCACTTCTTGTAACATGTCGAACTATAGTGGGAATGCTGCGTAACACTAAGAGAGAGAAGGGAGGCGGAGAATGGGGGCGTGGGAAGGATAGGGCGAAATTAGGAGATGAAAATATATGACAAGTAGTGAAGAGGAGAGACATGGTAGGGGGCGCGAGATGGCTCACGAGATGATAGTTAAGTATGGCAGAGCGAGATCAGGGAATGCACGGACTCGGCAGGGGCGCTATAAAGTTGATACGATGCTCCCCACTAATTTAGACGGGGTGAAGAAAGTGAAAGGGAGGCACGAACAGAGCATGGGATGTGGTGTCAGGGATGGGAACGGCACACATGCAGTAAATGTTGCTTATCAAACTTAACAGGGATAAATTTATCCAGGATAAACTAGTTCATACAGTTTGACAGAGAGGACTGAATTCCATAAAAGGGTATTTATGTTCAGCATGACAAATATTTGCTCCTTCATGTTAAATTAGAAATATTGGAAACTTGAACCATTATTTTGTTATGGAGTGTCTTCACAATGAAGCCTGAAGAAGGACTTAAGAACAGAGCCCAAGTAGTAGCAGCCTGGCATGACTGAGCTCTCGCTGAAGACAGGAGTACAGCCCCAGTCTATAATTTTCAGCCCACCCAGAATGATTTAAGTGCACTTAAATGAAGCTGTCTTTGTTGTATTGCATATTAGTTTAATGCATGCTTTACTTACCAAAAAATAACTGGCATAAATATTGTGTTTCGTTAGTAGCATATGTAAATATCATAATAAGTCATCAGTACAACAGATTTCTTGTGTTAATTCCACTTCAGGATGACATAAAATTTAACATTTGTAATTGCTCCCTTAAAGTTGATTTACCCTACGACAGTGCTAATCCCGAATGAACTAAAAGGAATGTATAAGCGAAAGGAAAGGATAAAAATGTTCCATAGGAATAAAAGAAAGGAGAGAGAAAAAAATTGTAATGACATTATGGGAGATGATAAACTAAAACGGACTGTTTATATATAATTTATATAATATATCCTGTACAGAATATCTCTCTCCGTGTTAGCCACGTCTGTGCCCTGTGTCTGTTCTCTGCATGCACCTCCTCTTCCCGTCCAATGCTCCTAGTGCGAGACTGCTTCACATTACACTTGGACTGGCACATAAATCAAGGCATGTGGCGCAAAAACTAAGCTGTACTGTAGGCAAGGCAAAAACATACTTTACTACATGAAGGAGAGGGAGAGGCTGGGTGAACTGTAGGCTACAGGATGAATAAGAGGTAAGAGGGTGAGGGAGAAGAGCAGGATGAAGGTGTGGAAAAGACAAGAAGAAACATTATTGAAAAGATGAAGTAAAGAATATGAGAACTCTGATCAATTCAACGATTTGTCCTTCACACGCATCATCTGTAGGCATCTCAAACGAATTCAGACATGATTTTGGATTTCTCACTTGTTTTTTTTAAATCCCAGGAAAAGACATTAAGCGACCGCCTTGCCTATAGTTCGCACCTTTCTCTGTATAGGAAAAACGAAGTATTTACGAACCATAGTCAATCAACTAGGGGGTAAGGAGGAATTGAAGAGGTAGAGAGGGAAGGAGTTTAAGGGAAGGAGTTGATATGGAAGGGGCAGAAGGAGAGAGGGTAGCAAGCAGTCTGGCACAGGAATAACTCATAGCTCCAGACACTGGTAGTTAGTGTGGCGGCGGTGAAAGTTGCCTTGCTTGTGAACTACATTATGATATTATGAACACCAACGTAACGTAGGGTTATGCTCGATGTTGACTCCAGATTAGTATGTACGCAGATCCGATTGTAGTTAATATATGCGTGAATTGCGATGGTAGTATCAGAAAGGAGTGTGACGTGAGGAATATTCAAATTGTTGAATTGGAATATATTGGTGAATTGGAGGTCCATACCAGAAATAGATCCGCTAATAGTAATACTGGGGTTGTCTGTTGGTATAGTTTAGAGGAACCAGTAGCCCTCCAGGTCCTTGACAAAATAGTATTAACCTTTTAAATATGGTAATGTGGTAAGTACATAAATTGAAGACAAAATACACATCTCCCCAACCTACCTCTCCTTCTTCCCTTTTACCCTCTCTACTTCTCTTTTGCCCTCACTACTTCCCTCCTATACCCTCACTACTTCCCTGCGTCCCTCTCCACACAGCAGTATATACTACTCGCACTAAACATTTGTTTGCTAAACAAACCGCTGTGTTTATGGTCGTCTCCAGGTGTCATTATCACCTGTGCCAGTAAAGACGGAGGTTTACAGTAATGAGGCTGATGTACGACCCAAGGAAAGGCCCGTGCTGACCATTCTTTACAGTGAAGAACGACACATGATATGAAGAAATCCTGTTAGATTTATGTATACCGAACATACGACAGTCATTGAGTCTGATTACCATAAAAAAAAAAAAATTAATGATACGAGGTTCTGAGATCTTCTCGCCTGGTTTATCACACGTGGTCTCTCTATATATACACGCCTAGCAAGACATTATTGTTACCATGTCTGTGTGACAGAACAACATAGCCAGAGACAGAACTTGAGGCTTCTTTTGCAGTAAGGAGGAACTGTATAAAAATGTGATGAGTTTTGGATTCGTAGAGTTAGGTCCACTATTTCCTGACCCCTTCAGCCCTTCAAGATATATAAGTTTGGAGATTTACAACACATACCAAGGAGATACCGTGATGCACTCGCTGCAATTATTTCATCAGTATTAGAAATGACTGGATACTCAAGCACGTAGCGGGCGGTGATGTGGGAACTAGTGGTGGTCTTAGTTGAAGATTATAGTTAGGAATGGTTGAGTGGCTATGGAGAGGAGTTATGGCGTGGCTGCAAGTGGCATGTACACGTCGTTTTACTTCGTATTTCACTATTATTTTATTTTATATTCTTTTCCCAGTATACATCCAGTAGCATAGCTTCCTAATTAACAAAATAAATGCTGGTCTATTTCTATTAACTTCCTAGTGTATGCACGTCGCCCCTCACCATGTGTCTTCCTCAATAACATTAAGTAAATTTTCCTCCTCCCTGATATTAATTTTTCCAAAGCTATCCCTCTCATTCAGACTTATGGCTTTTTCTGCCGTGGTCTTTCTCCTCGTGTGACTCCCATTTGTTCGTTATTGAGCAATCCCATCATTTATTTTCTTTCTTTTTTACACTTCATATCAATCCTGGTGGATTATTTTACTCAACCTTTCAGTTCTCTCGCAATTTTTCCTTTTTCTTTATCTGGTAATAATGTAACACCTACAGGGTGGTCCGAAAGTCTTGTCACCCCTACCAAATGTTTGAAATATGATTTTTTTTCCATGTATATCGAGTTAGTTTAGAACATCCTACCTGTGAACAATAAAAAAAATAGTGTATATAGATACTAGGCTGAAGGAACCACACTGGCGTGATTGTCTATGACGAGAAGAAAACTCCACACTGGCAGACGGAAGTATATTACCAAACAGTTTCCTTGGACACTGCCACCATCCTCAGTGGTCAACACGAAATGATAAGATGACAATGGGAGGTACAAAAGGCTCCAAAATATACAGTGTGCGTGTGTGTGTGAATGTGTTAAGGGGTGATAAGACTTATGGACCCCCCTGTACATCATTTTTTTTATTTGGTTAAATAAATTTAAATTATTAATAATAAAAAAAAAAAAAAAAATACAAATTTCACCAATAATTTCTACAACTAAGTACGTACATATCTGCAATTTATATACAATGAAATATACTGTACGCGAATCGTTAATTATAAGGTAGTTTATCTTAGAAGGGAATAGATGTATTTTTGCCAGGATTGAAAAATTAAACGCATCATAGTTTCTCCGTCCTTCCCGTCCCCAACCATCCCAGCCGTCCAGTACCCTACCAACCCCAGTCTTTAGTGCCCTTCCCTCCCCTTCCACCAACCCACAAGTACCCCATATCATACCCATTCTTTAGTGTCCTTCCCTCCCCTTCTCACCAGTACCCCAGGCCAGACCATCACCGTCGGTCGTCTTGTCGCCACCTTTATTTACCAGGTCTTTGTCGTCACCTTTATTTACCAGGTCGTTGTCGCCACCTTTATTTACCAGGTCGTTGTTGCCGCTTCGCCAGGTTACTTCAACTCTGACGACGTGTTGAGTGAGCGGGGCGTCATGTCAGGGTCGTATTTCTCTCTTGTAATTGAAACTACCTGGAGTATAATTGTCCTGAGTACCAGCCATTATATGCAAATCTCCCAAGCCATCCTCCATGAAAACAAAAGGAGTTGATATTTTTTTATGCGTTGTGGTCAGTTAATTATTATTGCACTGCTGGATGACCCGACCTAGTACCGGTACTCCCCTTACTGCTCCCTCTGCCTCTCCTTCTCCTACCTCATAGTGTACCTCCCTTCCTTCTTAGCTTTTTCCTTATTGCTCTCTTCCTCTTCCCACTTTGATTATTCTCCACTGTTCTTCTCCACAATTTCTTCCATCCTGCATTTTTCCTCCTCCTTCTTTTCCTCAACCACCTTTTTGTTCGTGTGGTCGTCGTCGTAGTCCTCATTCTCCTTGTCCTCCTCCTAATCATCCCTTTCCTCCTCCAAAAGCCTCAGGTCCCGCTTCTCCTTGGTTCCGGGCTAGGCATAAGGCGCTTGGAATGTTGGGAGTCTGGTTGTGAGGTGAAGAGGCAGATTATGTTGTGCTGAGTCAGGTTGTGTGGTGGGCAGTCAGATGGAGACTTATATGAGCGGTGTGGCCTTGGTGAGTCCTGTGGTGTGGTGCGGTGTGTTGTGGTGGGTCACTTGGTTTAATAGTGAGTTGTGTGTTGTAGGGGGTTTGTTGCTGTTGTTGTTAGTGAGTTGCTTGGTGCAGTACTGAGTGGTGTAGCAATAAGTTCAGTGTAGTAATAATAGATCAGTGTAGTAATAATGAGTCGTTTGGTGCAGTGATGAGTCCCAGTGGAAATGGAGTCGTGCAACAATCAGGAATCCCCCGTCACCTCCGAGTGGGAAGTCAGATGTCAACTTTCACTGGTCACGCTGCAAGAGACCCACCAGAACTGGTCACACACACAAAAAAAATGAAATAAAAAAAGGTGAATAAATGAATAAATAAAATAGAAAAAATACATCCCTACTAGTTTCTTAAATATCCTCTAGAGATTTTTACTGGGTACACATAATTCCATCTTGCAATATACAGTAGAGCCTGAAGTGATGCATTATCTTTAGAGTGAGTAAGCTACTTTACCACTTTATCTCATTATGTGTTTCAATATAAACAATCCTTGAGAATGTACAGTACATATTCACACAGTTGCAGATAGTTCTTGCCATATCTTCAGGTTTCGTTTTCGGGTGCTATCTATAATGTCTGGAAGTTGTTGTCTGAATTTGTACACAACACCATACACTGAGATGCCTCTGCAGTAAAATATGTAACGGTAGGCTTTTTAGAACACAAACTTAGAGACCCAAACACAGAATCTCAGGCGTTACCACCGTGCCGTGTACTGCATACGGGATGGTGATTCACTGGTAGAGTCTGGGATACCAGTGAAGGGTGTCAGATTCGAGTCTTGATTATGTTGCCATGACAGGTTATCCCTCCTGGTAATTTAGCTTATTAAGACCCATCATATAAGCTAACAAGATCTATAGTTCTCAGTAAGGATCGAACTGAGTGTCTGGGATTTCATTATTCATATAAATGTTCTATTATGATATTAATTGCTCTTCGCTGCTGGACATTGATTACTGCGCTATTGTGCTCCGACTAATCGTTGTATATCAGTGTCAGAGCCTGGTCAGCTGTTGAAGCTAATCTCTATATCACTCAATCTCGCTGAACCACTTACAAATTTGCATCTTCTGGTAGCAGCCTGCCAGATACGAAACCCCTCTTGATATGATGTGCAGTAAGTGGCTAGTGAAAGTCGAGTCTGGCAATGCTGTAGAAAATATCGTGTCCTTTTATCTCACAAGGCAACTGGTAATTTACTCACATTCAGCTGTCAACAATATATAATTACATTGCGTTGGTTTAGCATATTATGGCTCTCCTACAGCTCCATCATGCGGGTGGAATGTCGACATGATTGTAATGTTAATAAAGTAATACAAACATCCTTGCACGGTATTCGCACAGTTATATTCACATCATCTTTTAAGAGCAGGGAGGAGATAGAATACCCCAGCATCACATCGAAACCAAATGAATGAATCTGTTAGCCTTGACGAGGACCCATA
Organism: Petrolisthes manimaculis; assembly: GCA_034508575.1. Lineage (NCBI taxonomy): Eukaryota > Metazoa > Arthropoda > Malacostraca > Decapoda > Porcellanidae > Petrolisthes > Petrolisthes manimaculis. The sequence goes on along the minus strand of JAWZYT010000256.1, from coordinate 134,749 downwards.
AAGAATGAAGTAAGGACACGGAAGAGAGGAGTTATGAAGCCATCCATCACGGCTTCCAGACATTATAATCAAGAAGCCCGGCTACTACTACCCCTTGCCTCTAACCCGAGTCCCAGGCAGCCCTCTCCCTCCTCACCCTCGTTCGGGTATGCAAAGTTCACCTGCCAGTACATCACCACATCAGAGCTATGAGTTCCAGTTAGGGCCAGTTACCTTCACATCTATTTACTTCATTAGGACCACATACATACTAGCCATTTCTCCATCAGAGCCATTCACTTCATTAGACAAACTGGCCATAAGAAGCATTCGCATCATGGGACCTACTTGCCCCATTATCACCACCAGAACCGTCAGATACATTAACCCCTCATATCCACTCACTCAATCAAAACTATGATGCTTATCAGATTCGCTCGTACTATCAGATCCACTCGGTTCTTCAGAGACAGTGTGGCAAGCGAGTAATCAGGGGTAGAGGCAACCTGTTAGCAGTTAGAGACAGTAATGTTGATTTGTGTCTCTCTACCAGGTTGAGTTATGGAGCCCTCTGGTGGTAGGCTCTGTTATTGCTACTGACTCTGTGTGTGTGTGTGTGTGTGTGTGTGTGTGTGTGTGTGTGTGTGTGTGTGTGTGTGTGTGTGTGTGTGTGTGTGTGTGTGTGTGTTTGTGTGTGTGTATTTTTAAAAGGAGTTGTTTGTATGTTTGTGGGTTTGTAAGTATACTTGTGTGAGGAGAGAATTCAAAAGAATGTACTTGTTGGTCGCCTGCTTGAGTATACAAATTAGAAGGGGTCGATATCTCATCCTTTCGTTCACTCATGTGTACAGCTGACTTTTATCTTTTAAATGAAACAAAGTAAGAAGGAGGGAGGGCTCTGTAAAGCATTCCACCAAGACTACTAATTTGCACTTGTATTTTCCTTTAACTTTTAAAGATTAAGTCACTCAACGTTATATGAAACTTGCTGACCAATCAACTAACAGGGTTGGAAATGCATGTACAGTAGAGTCAAATGCTTACAAACAGAAGAGCTTAGCAAGTGTCACTACAGTATAATACGGTAAAACTGCAGTGGTTGTTTCCTACTGTTCCTGCCATATTATCTTTATGGAAAGAGTTGTTAAATAATGACTCCTCAGTCTACTGTAGTCTACTGTTATGTGACTTACAACGCCCATCATTTGTCACATTAGCTCATGTAAACACTCAAACACCCACTATCCCCCAGTAAACCTTCAATCATTCACTTTACATGTCAATCTTTGTTCCTGTCAAGCCTGTCTCATTACGAATGGCATTGTTCATCATCTATGAGGGTAAGGTATGGTCTGAGGTAATCATTGACGAAATCGGGAAACAAAACTCCCAACACTAAAGGATCCGAATACTGTTCAGTGTATAGACCACTACCGATTGAGTGCACAGAACTTATTTATTTTAAGCAAGTCAACATAGAGGGTTTGACTTGGGGAATAGTGTACTCTGGCCTCCACGTTCCCTATACAACTAGAAAGCCTTAAATGGGCGAAGGCTGGTGCAATATTTACGTTTCTCGTAATTTTCATAATAAGCTTTGAAATGATTGAGATCTTTAATAAAGAATTTTTTTCTGAAACTAAATATGTTCCTTACGAATGAACGAAAATGCTGCAGAATATTACTATGTCATCAAAACGCTTGTATATTAACCAAACATTTTCTGCTATTAGACTGCAAGGTAAAATGTAATGTATCCAGCCATGTGCAACTCCTGGCCTCCATGGGAACCAGAAATATATAATACGTCATCGATTGTGTTACCGGCCAGTGTTTGCTTTGGTAAATCTTTTATGTGATCAATACTTTCTCTATAAACAGGAACAAAAATTAATAAGAATAATGGGAGACCGTCTCTCCCATCGCTCACGCTGACTCACGCATTTGCATAATAATAATAATTCTTGTTTGTGTTTGTGTGACTATGTTGGTACTATACTTGTTGAAAAGAAGGGATTTCGTGGTGTGTGTGTGTGTGTGTGTGTGTGTGTGTGTGTGTGTGTGTGTGTGTGTGCTAGGTAATAAGAGGGGTTTTCGCGTGTGTGTGTGTGTGTGCTATACTGGGAAATATGTTATATATAGGGTTACTGGTAGTAGTGTGGTTGCTGCTCTTGTTTCGATGATGTTGGTGATGATAACAGCAGTTTTTCTAGAAGTATTGGTGGTGGTTGTTGTGGGGCGATGAAGATGATGTGAAAGATAATAGTAGTACTTTTGTAGCTCTTGTTGTATGATAGTTGTAAGTGATGGAGGCAGGGATGTTGGTAGTTATAGTGAGGAGAGAGACTGAGATACTAATTGCTAAGATACATTGGAGATTATCATATCAGGGATGTCACTGATTAGGGTAATGGGATGGAGATGATGAGGAAAGTAGTCATTTTAATGATAGGAACACCCTCATTAATTTCAAACGGGTGTACTTATCATGGTAAACTACAGAGTTTAATACAAAGTTGTGTTCTTATTTGGGCCTATTACAGGTAATAATATAATATAATAAGCACGAATTTTGTTAGTTTTCCTTTACCATTTTTGGCTGTGAAATCCAAAAGTATCCCAGAATTATGCATTGACAAAATATTTCCGATTCCGAGCTCCCTTGGGTGTACTAGTCCGATTAGTCCAGCGAAACGGACTGGTTGACGGTCATATATAAAGGAAATGGCCAATCTTGATCATGGAGTTAACAAAAAAATTCCCCATATAAGTAGAGGTAAATAAATGTTTATATAATTGACCCTGGATTGTTAACTGGTAAACCTCACTCACAACCTGACTGGTTTCTGACACCCAGACTGTACGACCTCGTGGTCCTGACTTGTACGACTGGCAGGCCAAGAAGTGACTGGGCGGCCCACGACCACGACGCGTGTCTGACCTGTCGTAAATATTGCAATTTATTAAAGAGCTGTAATATACGGAATAAATCTATCGCTATTTTTAATGCTTAGTAAAATACTGACTGTTTGCAAATTATCCGTTGTCTGGATTTATTGTGAGGCAAAATTTCCAACGAGTCGGTAATAATGAGAGAAAAAAACAGTTGCCAAATTATTGATGAGGGACTAAACGCGCACTTAGAATTTTCAAAACTGAAATTTGCACCTTCACACGATAATTCCCACCAGACAACTCTAGCAACATATGCTAACTTATCCCTCGGGTATACTGATTGCTCATTATTTTCCGGTTTCGCTATTTTCATGCAAATTCTGGCGCTTTACGCAATATATCTGGGAGTGGTTGTGAGGTGAGCTTGTGTTTGTGTTTGTGGATGAGTATCTCCCTACTGCCTCATATCTCGCCTCACCCCTACTCCCTTATCTCTTGTCTCACTTCTGCCTCATTCCTGCCTCATTCCTACTTCATCTCCTGCCTTATATCCTACCTCACGCCTTGCCCACTCCCTCATATATACTACATACCTTACTATTGCTGTATCACCTCCTGCCTTAGTCTTGTTTTATACTTCTGCCTTCCTCTTCGTGTCAAACTTCTACATCTCTTCTTATTATTTCCTCCTCCTGTATCACACGTTCTTTTTCACTCTTGCTTCACTGTTACTTCATTCCTGCCTTGGCTTTCAGTTACCAGTCCTCATTATTTCTTCCCCACTCACCTCCGCCTCATACCTTGCCTCACCATCATCGCCTGCCCCGACTCCTTCCACATCTCCAGCCTTACCTCCTGCTGTCTAACCTCTCCCTCTCCACTCACTTCATTTCTAAACCCATGCAGTCTCTTCATCACCACTTGCCTCATTTCCAGTCTAAATCGCTTCATCATTTCCTACTTCGTTTACTCCCCTGATAATGATTGTGGACAAGGAGAGGGATAAAAGGGAGAGGCAAGGAGGTAGGTAAGATAATTATGTTGCACTAAAAGAATAGAAGAAGGTCGAGGAGAGAGACGGAGAGGAAATATGGGAATGAGGGAGGAGGGAATGCATGAAGGGAAATGTATAAAACATGTCCATGTGGAGGCAGAAAGGGAGATGAGGAAAAACGATACCGTAGTGTGAAATATAATATAATAAAACGAAAGAGATAGAGATAGAGAGAGAGAGAGAGAGAGAGAGAGAGAGAGAGAGAAAGAGAGAGAGATAGAGAGAGAGAGAGGCTGTGGAATAGACAGGACGCAGCCTCAAGTGGAAGAGAAGATGGCGTGTGGGCTTTTACTTCTGTTTACACATCCCTGTAAGAGGCTGTGTGGTGTGGGATAGCATCTTCACCACCCACACACTTGCTAGAGAGAGAGAGAGAGAGAGAGAGAGAGACAGAGAGAGAGAGAGAGAGATTGTATGTGTTGGGCTTGGGATGGCATCTTCACCACAGAGAGAGAGAGAGAGAGAGAGAGAGAGAATGTGTTGGAGGGAGGAAGATGGACTAAGGGATATCAGTGGTATACTGAGTGAAGAGCGCGTGTCACAACATTAGCATAGTGGCCAAACTCAGGTGTGTTTACGAACACTTAAACTTACATAATCACACTTTCATAATATAGTCACATCACGTCCTCGCAGTATAGCATCCACACATAATATTACTATACTCATACACTTGCATTCTCATATACACCTGAGTATAGTTATGTACACGCAAACACACACCAGCACACCTACTATTGCTAACTAACTACACCTCGTCCCGGTAGCACACATAGCCATTCCCTTGACACCCATCATCAAAGCAAAATATTTTATTGAGTTAATCATGTCGGAAGCATTATTTTATTTCTTTGCCTGATCTCTATATTAAGTAATATTATCCAATGAGAACCGAATGCATTGTGATACAGTATGCAATTATTTCGAACCACATCAAAATTCCAGATATTAATAGAAATATTATGTTACACTACTACTTTACTATCAAAAGTAACAGATCTTAAGAACAGTCTATGTAGTAAAATTATTGGTGTGGCTGCAGAGTGAGAGCAGAAACCCTGTTCCTACTAACCTGAATTATCCTGCATATCCTGCTCTTTACCGATTACCCAGCCTCTCCTTTCCTATTCTGCCTCCACCTTCTTTATTTGAACATCTCTCCTACCCTGCCTTTCTTCTCTTATCGTGCCATCTTACCCCAGCTCTCTCTCTCTTACTCTGTGTACATGTACTGTACAGTACTTAGTTTGGGCCAACTCTCCTTCATTGCCTCCCCTTTTCTACGCTGTTTATCCCTACTCTTAGACTTCCTTTCCTTGTAAAACTGGCCCAACCCTTTTCTCCTGCCCTGGCCATCCCCATGACTGATAGCACTGATATAACTCGACGAGAAACTGAACCTTTCATAAAATTATCCTATCATTCCTTATCTGGGGCCAGAGGGTGAGAAGAAGAGAAAATAAGGAGGGAGGGACGTGAAGAAGTAAGTAGAAAATAAGAAGAAATAGTGAACGAGTAAGGGAAGAAGAAGATCATGGTCTAAGGCAAGAAAAATGTGGGGTACATTTCCTTGCACTGACAATTGGTAGACTCGTTCCCTGAGAACCGTCTTCACAACACCACTCACCGGCTTAACTACAAAGTTCTGGTAACAAATCATAGCTTTTGACAACGTTAAACCTTTTGACATTGTTATGAACACGATTCCTTAACAAAAAACAATTATCATGGGCACATAAATCATTGGTTTCATGTATACCAGTAAAACATAAACTAAAAAATCATTTTGCCGAAGGAAAGAATACAACTTTATGACAAAAAGTGATTGATTTAATACTGAATTATGACTAACTTTAATCAGTTTAATCACACCAGAGAAGAACTCTAGAGGCAAAACAATCACTATTACCGGTATATCAATTAACAAGTTATTATCTCCATAGATTTTATACTTGCATATATTTTAACAAGGCTAACTACAGTATAAATGACGTAATTAATTTCACTAAGGAAAAACCACTGTCAGTCAAAGTATGGATCCTTGAAGATTGTACCACATCTTATAATAAATAATAGGATGTAGTTGGGTAAATACTTGTTCCACGATGCGGGGGAAAATCAGTAAGAGATGAGGCAACTCAGTATTGTGGCAGGGAAGCACCGCTAGTCTTACTGGCTCTTATGGTGATTTTATGTCCCATCAGGTTCTCAGCCAAAGCCTACACTTATATATACTTTTCACTGGAACATTTTTGTATTCTCTCTCTCTCTCTCTCTCTCTCTCTCTCTCTCTCTCTCTCTCTCTCTCTCTCTCTCTCTCTCTCTCTCTCTCTCTCTCTCTCTCTCTTTTTTTTTTTTTTTTTTTTATTTAAACATTATCATTACATAGAGTTACAGCAGCTAAAGCTGTAGGGTTGAGGCTACAACTATCTATAGCTGTGAGGTACAAGCATTTTTCAGCAAATACATAATACATAATACAAATATATAATAACAATCTATTTCAATTACAATATGTTGTGTTTATTACCTGGGTTTGGTGGTCACCCAGGTATTCACTCCCCGTTTGAAGTTGTGGAGGGAGTCACTGTGGTGGAGTTCGGTGTGGCGGACCATTTCATTCCACAAACGGCCATAACGGGGCAGGAAGGACCGCAGGTGATGTTCTGTCCGGGAGAAGGGCACCAGCACCTGCTCCTCTCTGTAGGGAGCCAAGCGGGTGGCGTGGCTGGATGACGGAGGGGATGGGAGTCTGAGTGCTGCTAGGTGTGGCTTACAGAGATGGTGAGTCTTGTACATAACACTCAGGCCCGCCACATCCCTGCGCTGCTGGAGGGGTTGGAGCTGGCTGGATACATGTGGGTGTGTTCTGCTCTGCACCAGTCGTTGTGCTCTTCTCTGGACGCGATCCAGTGTGGCCAGATAGGAAGGTGGACAGGAGGACCATGTGAGCGGGGAGTACTCCATGAGGGGTCGCACCTGTGCCTTGTACAGCACTTCAACACCCTTGGCGTCCAGGAGATGGGAGATGCGCCGTACACAGCTTAGTTTCCACGCTGTGTTCTTGGCTACTTTCTTGGTATGGCCGGTGTAGGACAAGCCAGAATCAATTTCTACTCCTAGGATGGAGATGGAGTCTTGGAGTGGTAGTAGTCTGCCCTCCAGCTGTATCTCTGGTACAGGCAGGGTGTTGATGTCTTGCCTGCGGGAGATGAGCATTGCTTGTGTCTTGTCCGGTGCCAGGGTGACCTGCCAATTATTGCTCCATGTTATAATATTCTCCAGTGCCTGGTTGATTTGTTGGATTGTTCCCTGCCAGTCGTGTCTATCACTGGTGAAGGCAAGGGTGCAGTCATCGGCATACGCCTGGGCCTCTGGAATAAGCTGGAGTAGGTCATTGAAATAGACATTCCATAAGAGAGGCCCAAGGACGCTGCCCTGGGGCACACTGGCATTGATTGGTTGTTGGCTGGATGTGTGTCCATTGACCACGACTTGCAGGACTCTATGCTGTAGGTAGTCCTCGATGAGTTGAAGTAGTGCTCCACTCACACCTAGGCTCCTCAGCTTGGCAGTGAGGCCTTGGTGCCACACCCTGTCGAAGGCCCCGGCGATGTCTAGTGCCACCACAAAGGTGTCCATCCCTCTGTCTAGCGCATGGTTCCATGAGGCAGACTGCAGGAGAAGCAAGTCAGCAGCTGATCGGCCCTGCCTGAAGCCAAACTGCTTGGAACTGAGGAGATGGTTAGCTTCAAGGAATGTGGTGATTTTGGTGGTGATGAGGGACTCCAGGATTTTCCCTATAGTGGAGAGAAGGGATATTGGGCGGTAGTTTTTTGGGTTCTGTTTGGAGTTCTTCTTATGTACAGCCACGACTCTCGCCTCTTTCCACAGTGTTGGCCACTTGGATGAGGATAAGATGTTGTTGAAGAGGGTCGTCAGAGGTGAGGCAAGCTGGGTGGCACATCTATTCAGCAGGTGAGGACTGATGCTGTCAGGTCCCAGAGCCTTGTTGGGGTCAGTCTGCTGCAGCTGATACCTCACCTCCTCCACAGTGACTGTAAGGGCCTCCAGGGTGGCCCCGGTGAGGGGTGGAATTATCGGAGGGGCGCGTGAAGGGTCTGGCACAGTCATCTTGGATGAGAAGTGTGCCGCTAACAGATCGGCCTTGTCCTTGTTGCGCACAGCCACCGTTCCATCAGTCCTGGTGAGTGGTGGGATGGTATTGTCAGCAGAGAGGCCTTGTTGTTGCTTCACTCCGCTCCACCACTCCTTACTGCTCACTGACTGGCCACTGAACCTGGTTCTTAGTTCTTCCCTCCAGCGTTGTATTGCCTGTTTTTGGACACGTTTCATTGATTTGCAGGCTTCTTTGTGTAGGATTTTGTTAGCTTGAGAGGGGTGGGACTTGTACCGTTGCCAGGCCCTGCTCTTAATATCAGCAGCTATCCTGCAGTGATAGCCGAACCAGGGCATGTCTCTGGGCTTGGTTTTATAGGTTTGGCTAGGTACGCATTTTTTTTGTATAGATAGTAGGAGATTAGTGAAGGTCTCCACCTGTGTGTTGATATCACCTTGGAGTAGTTCAGTCCATTCAGTGGAGTCCAGTTTTTTCCTCAGCCCGTCCCAATCTCCACGAGACCACAACCAATTCACGCGGGCGGTGGCCTCATCGTTGTCTGCTGTGGTGTTGATGGTGGTGAGGACGGCCGAGTGGTCAGATGATCCAACCATTCCTAGGGGGCGGCAGGAGATGATGTCATCTGGGAGGTCTGTGATAACAGGATCTAGGGAAGAGCCAGAGATGTGGGTGGGGAAGGTAACGTGGTTGCTAAGGCCGTACATAGTCAGCAGTTCCTCAAAATCCCTTGCTACCAGGTGCTGGTTCATATCTCCTATCACCACAAGGTGTTTGCAGGAATGCTGGAGTAGCAATGTGTCGAGGTTGGTGTGGAGGAAATGGATGGGATCACTCCCCTGCCACTGTGGACGGTAGCAGATGCAGAGCAGGATGGTGTCACGTTGCCTCGTCCAGAGCTTGAAGAACATCAACTCAAGGTGGCGATCCATATCGACGTCAAGGGCTTCCACAGCCAAACCCTCGCGAAAACATACAGCGATGCCCCCGAAGGTTCCGTTTGCACGATCTCTTCGGTGCCATCCTGAGTATCCCTGAATATGTCCAAAGTTAGTGGGGATAGTGGGGTTAAGGAAAGTTTCCACTGTAGCTATGACGTCTGGTGTGTGGGGGATGACATAAGAGTGTATAAGGTCCCCTATGTTCGTTTGCAAGCCTCTGACATTAGCAGAAATAAGGGTCAGCTTCTTCTTCATAGGCTGGTTGGTAGTCATAGTTCCTGGCTGTGTAGGGGAGTTGAGTGGGATGTAGAGGTTGGTGTTGGGTTTCTGTATACCCAGGTCTAGAGGGCTGTGCAAGATGTTTTATAAAGTCCACAAGGCGAGAGGTGGCAGCTGTTTGCTCAGTCAGTTGGTTACAGAGCTTCTCGTGTCTTTTTTGAGCAATGAGAGATCGACAGCTATCAATAGTATGACCTTCGCGGCAGCAGTGATCACACCAGTTTTGCCTGTAACAGTTGTTGTCCGAGTGTCCAGTCCTCTTGCAGTGGTGGCAGTACTGCCTGGTGGTGGTCCTCCACGGGGTGGGCAAGGACAAAAGTGGGACAGGGTGTGGGCGTGGATCTGAATTTGTCTTGTCAGGTCGATTGTAGTTACGACCTCTTTGTGGCTGGCTCTGTTGGTATACAGGGGTCTTATAATAGCTTCTGCCAGACGTTCTTGTGTTTTGGGAGGAAGAATGGTGTGGGTTTTCTCTGCGAGTTCTGTGGCCACTTGCACTTCGCCTAGCTGGTGTAGAGGGACTGGGTTTTTTCCTGTAGGCTGAAGTGGGATTGGCAGAGCGATTGTCACTGATGGTGGCAGTAGTATTTCTCGACTTGGGTGTAGGTGGTGATGTGCGAGGACTAAGAGCTGGGCCTGCTGGGGAAGTTGAGTCCCCAGGTAGAGCAAGCTCAGGAGCAGGTGGTATCAGCTGTGTCTCCTCGGTGATGACTGGGGCAGGTAGAATGGGGACAGAGGGAGTAGTAGGGGAGTCAGTCTGGGTAGAGGTGGTGATGATATCAGTGGAACTCCTTTGCAGTTGGCGTGGCTTTCCAGAGGTCCACCAGTCACGTGACTCAGTGTGTTGAGCAGTGTGTAGTGACCAGTCCGTGTCTATGGTTTTCCCACGAGCTGAGGTAGCGGTACTGGTGACTGTGATGTCGTTGAGGTTGATCTCTCTCTCTCTCTCTCTCTCTCTCTCTCTCTCTCTCTCTCTCTCTCTTTTTGGTTTTACTTCGTGTTTTCTATCTTATCATAATCGTAGCTTCATTTTTATACTTCTCTATTTATGTGCAATCAGCCGCCTTTCCACATGCGAAATTTTACCCCAGTGCGGCTTCTCTGTCAAGCCTCCTACCTGGCCACTACATCTTTCTTTTACTATCGCTATTTTTTCATATATTTATTTTTTCAGTTCATCAGCACGTTTTGCCTCGCGTTGAGTATTTTTAGGAAATATTTTAAATCCACACCGTTCGCACCATTATATTTATGCTTCAAAATGGCTATATAGGTAATTATTATTGAGGTGAATGGCTTGTTATCAGTACTGGGTGTACTATTCGGATAATTGTACTAATTCTTATTAATGATTGTAGCATATTAATGTGTGTGTGTGTGTGTGTGTGTGTGTGTGTGTGTGTGTGTGTGTGTGTGTGTGTGTGTGTGTGTGTGTATGTATGTGTGTGTGTGTGTGTAGATTATCAATAGCCTGAGACTCGATAAAGCTGAAGAAGTAAAGGATTGAAACATTAATTTAAAAATTATATCCTTTAAATTTAGGACACATTATAAGGGAGATTGATTGATGCTCTATATTAATTAATCTTGCGGTTTATTAATTAAGAGATTAGTATATTTTTGATAGATTAGAGCGCCTTGATTCCTCCAAAGTATGTCAGGAAACAAACCCATGCAGATGAAGAAAAATAATACTGGTATCCTGATGCCTGGAATAGTTTGGAGGAATCATTTGTTCCAGATTTACCACCCAAAATAATGTATGCCAAAAAAACAGACCCAGATGAAGAAAAATATCAATGGTATCCTGTTGCCTGGAATAGTTTGGAAGAATCTTTTTTTCCATATTTACCACCCAAAACAATGTGCTATCAACCTCCTTAATTAAATGGATGGCTGGTGATTCCTCTGAAGTATGCCAGGAAATGTACTTTATTATATTATAGCCTATAATTATACTGTAGTGTGGAGGAATCAGTAATGTTCCCATCTGACCACATATGATTACTGCTCCTTAAGGGGATACCTAATTCACTATATGTTGCTTTGGAGTGTCTTGATTCCTCCAAAGTATGCCAGGAAACAGGACCACATGGATAAAAAATAATGTGGTGAACTGTTGCTTGGAATAGTTTGTAGGAATTATTTGCTCTACATTTACCAACACTGTATTTGCCCCTTATAATTAACCTGAGATTTTATTACGGTTCTGGAGCATTAGGCAGCGAATACATTGGCAATTACACTCATCAGTATGAACACTACTGCAACACATACCTTCTTTAATTGTTGCTATGCACGATAATTAGAGTTACGAGGCAGTGAGAGCCAGGAGGGGGAAAAAATGAAACATAATGAGATGGTATGTAAATGTTTGTGTGTGTGTGTGTGTGTTTTTTTTTTATGGGTTTTTGCAAGGTACTGTTAATTGTTTTCGTCATGTTATTGATTATATATTACTTAAATTTCCCTTTTTCACGTCCTTTATCCTCTTATGCCTCTTTATTCACATTTCCGTTTCTCTCTCTCACTCTCTCTCTCTCTCTCTCTCTCTCTCTCTCTCTCTCTCTCTTCTCTCTCTCTCTCTCTCTCTCTCTCTCTCTCTCTCTCTCTCTCTCTCTCTCTCTCTCTCTCTCTCTATTTCCTACATTTTTTTCTTATCTTGATTGTTACTTTCATCCTCATTATTTCTCATTCACAATACCCCTCCCTCCTTCCCTCCCTCGCCATGCACTTTCCTATCCAGCCACTCATCCCAGCTCTCCCCTTCACTCCTCTCGCCCTCCCTTCCCTCCTCTCACTCTCCCTCCACTCCCCTCACCCTCCCTTCTCTTCTCTCACCCTCCCTCCACTCCTCTCACCCTCCCTTCACTTCTTTCTCTCTCCTCCCCATCACTCTCTTCCTTCATTCGATCATCACCCAACAAATAATGGAGCTTTTTGCCAAAATTTCCCGCTTTATCCTTGACAAGACATTTATTTTCCTGTTCCACCCACACATATTCAAACTTATTTTCATAGATTTCTTCAGTTTCTTTTAAGTTTTCTTTTCTGTTCTCATAATTGTTTCTGTGGGTGATTATATTTTTTACTTAATTTTTTGTTTCTCCTTGTACTTATGCTTCTTTTTAATGTTAATATTATTATTATTATTATTATTATTATTATTATTATTATTATTATTATTATTATTATTATTATTATTATTATTATTATTATTATTATTATTATTATTATTATTATTATTATTATTATTATTATTATTATTATTATTATTATTATCATTTCTCTTCTTTAATTCTTAGATTATTATATTACAATTTGCATATAAATAATCTTTATAATATATTATCTTTTCTTTCGTGCTTCAAAACATATCCTTTCGCCAATTAAAGTTTATTATATCATATTCTCTTCCTTTCCTTTCATTTGTTCTGCTATTTTCCCATTATTCACCTTCCCTTATTAATCCTCATTGTTATTCCTATTTCTTACTCGCACTTTTTATTTATTTCCATCTTTATTTTGCGACATATTATTACTGGGGTACTCAATTGACTCTCTTTTTAACATTGTTGTTCTAAGCCATTCTCTATTATTCCTCGTGATATTCTACTACATTAATTTTTTTGGTTTACTTTCCTTTTCATCCTTCCCTTCTTCCTCCATCTCATATATCTTCATCCTCATCTCTCTCTCTCTCTCTCTCTCTCTCTCTCTCTCTCTCTCTCTCTCTCTCTCTCTCTCTCTCTCTCTCTCTCTCTCTCTCTCTCTCTCTCTCTCTCTCTCTCTCTCTCTCATCCATTGTCCCGGTGTAAGACTGTGTGTGTACCAGGTCAAACAGGTTCATCATGGCTCTTATAATTAAACTGTCCGAGTTGTTGGCGAAGTAAGCACTGCTCTGTTGTGTCCTGCCGTCATTTACCCTGATTCTTCTGGATGCTGCTTCACCATAACCTGACTTGTTTTACACTGATCGGACTAAACTTAATGAGTAGCCTACCCTTATTCTTTTCTGTACTTCTGCTTGTTATCCTGCCATCCTCTCTCCTGCCTTCCTCTTCCCCGTCTTCCTCTGTCCTTTTCTCTGTCCTGCCTTCCTCTGCCCTGCTCTCCTCTATTCTGTCTTCCACTATACTGCCTTCCTCTGTCCTTCTTTCATCTGCCCTGCCTTCTTCTTCCTCTTATCCCCTTGCTACACGGCTTTTTTTGGCTGTTATCCTACTCTTCCAATACCCATATTACTTTCTTATGCTCTGTTTTTCTCCTAGTTTACCCTGTCCTGCCCTTACAGTTATGTTTTCACTTGTTTGTTGGTTGGTTCATGAAAACAATATTTCAATAATGTTATCAACGACTTTATATCAAACCTTGCCGAATGATTAGATATTAGGAGTCCCAGAGTGAATACATTTTGTTAGTTCCAGGTAAAAGATCAAAGTCAAAAGCATAAAATATTTTTGGGATAATTCTTTTGGCATTATATCAGTGAGAACAAGTTGTACTATGCATTTCCCAATCAAGGTTGGCAGTTCTTCCCTGCGGCTTATTTTCTTGTCCAAGTGTTCAATTCCGAATCATATTGTGACTTTATTTCTTCTGCTGTGACTGGCCTTTTCCTCCATTGTTTTTTTCTGTCTTCTTGGGTCTTGTTTCTATTTATGTTTTTTTCCTGCGTAGTCCTTTCCTGTTCTGTTCTGACCGCCCGCGCTTCTTGCTTCTTTATGTCAGGTGCTGCATCATCCCTGTCTGCACGTTGGTCAGATTGTATACAATGCACAGGAAATTGCTGGACAGTTTCAAACAGTACTAGGCGACGGAGAATGGTGGAAGATCACTTAGCTTGGTTATTAAAATTTACTGTACAAGACCAGTATAATGGACCAGTACGAAGGGCTAAAAATATGTACGTTTTGAGTGAGAGACAATCATGAACAAATGTTTGTGTTCAGTTGTGTTAGTAGACCTTTCTGCCCTGTGTACTGTACCCAACCCTTCTATATAACAAGGACAGTCAGCTTTGCTAATACTTTCCATGGAATTGTAAAGCAGGATGGAATTGACTGGTGATTCCTTCAGTTTCCGCACTTCTTTCACTCGTAGGCTCATTAGAACCATGAACCAACACCCTCTAGATTCACATATCACAGACAGAGAGGACTGGCTATGCGGACTATCCTATGGTTGGAGGTGTAGGCGGCTGTACCTCTATACTCCAAAATATATTCTTGCATCTCTGCATCATGTGTTAATCAAAGCTGTAGGACATTAAACCCCGACCGTCCCTAATGATGAGTACATCTCCCGATCCGAGTCATGGGGAAGGAAAAAGAGATAGGATTATAATGCTGAGTAATACTTGGCTAATAAAGATGTCTGCTGGAGCCCGATTACTCTCTCCCACACTTATCCTACCTCTCTCCTCCTTCACTTATCTTCCTTCTTTACCTCGCTTCCCCTTCA
>JAWZYT010000256.1:15000-115000 GCA_034508575.1 Petrolisthes manimaculis | reverse complement strand
AACATTTGCTTAATGAGTAATCTATTATGAAAAAGCTTCATTGAGATACAATCCAGCAAATGTTATCGTCAGTTGTTATCAAACATAATAGAATCACCCGTAATGTTTTTTATTTCCTTTTTTTTTTTTTTTTTTTTGCTTAATAATAGGGAATGGATTTAGCCAAATATCAGAGGCAGAAAAGACACTTGTATCTTCAGTGTTAAAATGCCGTGTCAAGGCAATATAAAGATGCAGCTGTTATGCATGTTTATGTCCATTATCAACGTTCACTGTCAGTAATGTTTTTTGTAGTGATGGATAGAAATAAAGACAAAATTTATAGTCCCCTCAGTACGTGTTCAGGCCGTGGCGAGGTTACCAGTTTTTGTTTTTGTTTTTCTATCTGATATTTATTCGCTAGTATTATGGTTCAGTCTCGTTGGTTAGTGACCGACTGCCGCCACCTTCCCCAGACCAAGTGATCAATCTGCTGTGGGCCAATTGAGAGGTTACTGATTCCTTCAATCCATGCCAGGAGACAGACTATTGCAGTATCGCGATAGTGGATCCGTCTTAATGTAAAGTTCGGAGGAATCAGTAGCCCTCAAGTTTACCCACAATAGATTGTACCCTTAACTCCGATCTATTTATTACCCATTTATCATACTTCTACCACACACGAGGGTCGCCCTGGGACGTCAATTACCATGTTTCCAAAGCACTTGTCTTGAGGTCCAGAGATGAAGCTATAGTCTTTGCTGTTCTATCTCCCTTTGACTACCTCACCTTGAGTGAAACAATCTGTGTTGAACGAATTAGAGGGCTACTTATTCCTCTAAGACTTACTAGTATGCAAGTTGGGTAGGCCTATAAGTTTTGAAGGTCAGTTTAAAAGAATCACTAGTGTTTATTCATTTCGCTTTTCGTCCAGAATATAAGATCGAACCCCCTAAAGATTTTTGTTTGTCTTCCTCCCTTCAAGAATTCTTTACCTTCGTCGCCAGTCCTCCTGCTTTCCTCACTATCCACCTTTTCTTCCTCGCCTCTCTTAACCATTCCCCGCGTTCTTTTCCTTCCTCCATTACTCTCCGCTTTTCTTTTCACAATACAGCCTGCCTTCCTCACGTTTCCTAGCCAATCTCTAATTCCATATATATTCCTCATCACTCCCCTTCCTTTCACAAAACACTACACCAATCTCTGCTTTCATTTCCATTCCTCATCACTCCCCTTTCTTTCACAACACATTTCACCACTCTTCCCTTCCCACTTGCCTTTCAGTCCTTCATAATCAACTGGAGTTAAAATAGTGGAGTGCAGTACGTCAGAAGTCTGCCGCTGCTGCTGGTCTTGTTTATAATCCTCTGATCATGTGAGATAAGGATCTAATTGAGTGTGGGTCTGGGGGGACTATGAGCTATGGGGTTGTTAGTATTGTTGCCGTAAACAAGAGTGTAGTAGGCTCCGTCTGGCTTTATCCCCACCTCAATCTACCACAAAATATGCACCTTATATATAACCTCACTCATGCTTTATAACTACCAATTTTGCTTATTAAATTTAGCACTTAAATCGCCCTAATTCTATCCCCCAAACGTTGCTTAGGCAAGCGGTTACTCGTGGATCCATCTTTTCCCGGTGCTTCCGTCCAGACATGCACTGTTAGGTGTGCACTTATCCTTGACCGCTTGGGGGAGATTTCTGATAATATTGGCGCTACAAACACGCGCTTCTCATAGGCACAGATGGGGACTTTCCCGATTGTTCTTCTGCAAAACAGACTCCATTAAGTAAAAAATCCAAGTTTTTTAAACAACCACCAACAATAGATACACTACTGGGAAATATAACCGACACATGTTAGGGTGAGAGGAAAGATTACAGTGGTTAGATATTAACGTAATTACAGAAAGGGAAACCTGAGACCCTTTACTAGCTGAGTGTAATAATAATTAGGGATAGTGGTCACTCGTTTTGTATATAGTTACCTTAGACCTTGATACTTTCTCTCCATCTTGAAGAAAGTGAGATATGTAAGGCATAGTTAAAAAAATGAATTTGCTTAACTAGTGCATGTTTAAGTTACTCATAAATACATAAACAATCTAACTCAGTATATTTCGTACAAGAGAATGAAGAGAGAGGCAACGTGATCTTATTTCCTCTATCCTACTATACACACTATTGGTATGATGTGACAGGCTTCAATACACGATTTACTAAACACAAAAATAGTTCAACACAAGTCCAGCAATCCTTTCAGAGACTAACTGACCTGTTGTGTACCGGAATCGTAAGTCACACAGAGGTGATCTTATCCCATTATCTTTATAGTTTATTCACAGCGGTAGTTGTAGACGCTTTATTGCATATTATACTAGAAGCTCAAGAAAAGTCACATTCGTCACATATTACAAGAGCCGAGGGCATGTACTATATTTCCAGTTGTTTCACATTAATGTTAACTTCCAGGTTATAATGATATATATAATACTAAGCCTACTGATCGGATTGCTTTCTTGTGTCTCTTATGCTGCTTAAAGCTAATCTATTACACGTATATGTTAACTGATTTCTAGTTATGAAATGTATAATTAATGGTTGTGCCAACTTGTCTCGTTTCGCTTTCACAGCTGCCAATTTGTAAACACAAGTAGTGACCTTTAAAAACAAACATTTAAACTTATTACTAACTGTCGTATTATTATACTTGTAAGTGTAGTAGGCTGCTAGATTCGAATGAGGGATGTTAGTCTACCATAAACAAATCATACATTCTTGCCAAGTGAGAATCACAGATGTCCTACTTTTGCCTTGTCCTATATCAGCTACAGAATAAGATTAGTAACGTAAATGCAATGCAAATATAAGATTTTGCTTGTGTAGACAGGCACAATGTATTCAAAGTATCAAGATAATGGACGCGACTAAGCTTAGTCTAAATGATTTAAGACGGTGCTCAGGAAGGGACAGGGAGACTGGCGCCATATTTTATGAGCTACTGATAAATGAGCATCGTGCCACCAGGGACAGGCTGTAGCAGAAATTATATTCCCTCCATTTACTGGTAACCAGCTGTTGATGAACT
This sequence comes from Petrolisthes manimaculis, assembly GCA_034508575.1. Taxonomy (NCBI): domain Eukaryota; kingdom Metazoa; phylum Arthropoda; class Malacostraca; order Decapoda; family Porcellanidae; genus Petrolisthes; species Petrolisthes manimaculis. The sequence goes on along the minus strand of JAWZYT010000256.1, from coordinate 111,930 downwards.
ACAATGCTAACAGATTTTATTGAGAACAAATCAACAATTTACCATGATGCAGAATTGTAGGAAAGAAACTATTATCATATGAATAATATACACACCATTTATGGTGAAGCCTTTATTAGCAAACGTTTCTCTCATGCTTTCTGAGGTCTTCGACCTGAAGAAGGAAAAACGATATGTTGTTATTAAGATCTTTAGCTCAAACAGTGGAAATTTATTAACAGAACAAAACATTTATCTTAGACAATTGAATTATACAGTGGTGATATTCTATCGTATATGAGAGACAGTGAATAGCGGAAAAGGTGTGTATTATGAAGAGTACATATTGTTGGCTGGTGCATATATTTATATTCTCCAAATAATTAGAGATGTTTGGGTAAATCATATGGGTAAATCCAGATTTGTGTATTATTTGTAGCATATGATGGAGCTTCAAGGTAAGAGTGGAAACCAAAATTCAACTTAAACCTTGTTGTCTATGATGGATACTTAAAGCACAAGAAAGCAAGAACCTATATATTCATGAATTGATTTAAAAAAAAAGGTACGGTATTCACAAGCCAGTGGAATGTAGAGGAAGGATGTAACACTGAAATACACGACCTTGATTATGACCTTTGTTGAAAGAAATCACTAGCCAAGATATATAGGTTTGCTTAAATATTGGTGATATCAAAGAGATGACATACACACAAACTAAACACACAGTCACACAAACTCGACCAAAAACATGCACACATGAACACAACAGATAGCCTACACACCCGCACATACACACAAACACACTCTTGAACATGCACACTCACTAACACTGTCTACCCTAAGTGTGACTCTTGCCTAACAAGTTTAAGAAGTCCCTTTACGAGACGCCATGTACACACGGCCACTGACTGATGGGCCTGGGTTGGAAGGCAAGTGGCCACAGTTTATCACCACCTTATCCGTAAAGTGGACCATAGGGGAGCCGGCAGTGTGGCCAGGTCGTGTTACACAGTGAAGGATATTGGCCAGAGCAGGTCAGCAGGTTTATGGGCCTCAAAGTTAGTAACGGAGACATAGAAAGGTAAAGATAATAAATGTGTAAGTTGCCACCCAGAGTTCCTGTCCATGAGGTGTCTGTTCCTGAACTCTGGTTTTCTTGCTAATGGCCCAAATCTGTTGATAATTATACTCTTAGAAGGATCTCAGGGTGACATCCTTTAGTCAGTAAAATGATCTCTGTCCATGCCCTAACTCATGTGATCGCTGTCCGTGTTTCGGCATGTGTTTGTTGAGCAGGGATCACATATGTATATTTATGATGCGAAACTATGTAATTTTTTTCGGAATTTTGTGCAGAAATATAGTGTTGCTGCTTATTTCATTATCTATTAAAGTTATTACCACAGGTTTTCATACTTTCCCGGATATCATATTTTTGAATGATTGGATATTGAGACACCCACGGTAAACACATGTCTTCACAATTCGAGTAGAAATAGTGCAGCACTGCCACTCGGTAAGGAAGGAGAGAGGAAGGGATTATGTTACACACAAGAGCACTATCAGTAACAGCCAGGGCGTCTGATGTCGTAAGGTAGGTCTTATGAGATGATAGTGTACCCTATTATTAGTACGTAAATTCCACGCCATCCTTCTGCCAAATTACCCACACTTAGCCACTCACTCGGCCACACTACCCCTGTGTATCATTACGTTTGGTGTCTTGTATTAGCAGCAGCAAAATTTGTACCGTCTCTCGTGTCCCTTTCTCCTCGAAAATTAACAATGAGACTCACATATCCGAAGCAACAGTAACACGAATGACTTTGTTGTGATAAAATATAACAATTAACTTAGATCGTTGCTCTGGATTCACGAGACTGACTTTCAAGCTCTTTCATTGATGAGGAAGCAAGAGAGGTGATACGACTTTTGGTAGAAATAGTATAGTTATCACACAGTACCAAGTAATATGTAGGTCCATTTCTTATGCAAATGTGTACATAAGAAAGAGCAAGTTAGTGTCCGCATATACATGTTGGGATTAGTGAGGGAAAACTCATGTGTCATTTCCTGTGTGTGTATGGAGTTAGAAGTGTATGTGAAATTTGTACTATGACTGCGAAGGTTTATAAGTGTAAGAGAATCTATATGAATGGAGGTTTGTGTATTGGTCTGTATTTCGCGTGGAATATTTGTAGATATGTTGAAACTATCATTATTATACATTCAGTAACTTCTGACATGTGCTTCTGTTTGAGTGTGTATGTGTGTTTGGGAATTAGTGAGAATAAACACAGACGGGTAGCATTACTTGACTTCAGCGTAAGGTATAATTAGCTTAGTGAAGTTAAAAACAATGTGAAAATATAAATGTGATTCGTGTGTTTGAGTTTCGCATTGCCCACCCCACCAGAATCTTTCTAGTTTGACCAGAGTATGTGAAGCAGCAGCCAAACTTTTTTGTTACACCCGTAGTTTTAAAAAAATTGAGAGCCCTTACTGGAGCTCTATGAACCCTCCAAACTACTCCAGGCAACATATTCTCTATTCGAAACACTGAAGCGTTTTGTGGCCTGGATTATTTGGAGGGTTCATAGAGCTCCAGTAAGGACCCTCAAATGTTTTAAAACTACGGGTGTAAATGACTTTGTATCTGTGAGTGTAAATGGAGAAGGAAGATTTGGACAGAGGAGGACATAGGGAATCACATGTAGGTGTTTGCAATGTGTGATTTGGACGGAGTGTTTTTTTGAGTTAATATGATATGAAGTAATAATAATTATGATTTATTGAGACAGTTAGGTGGGTCATGATATTGTGACGTGAACATCTCTTTGCCTGAAATTATAGATTGGCGAGAATGACATAATATTCTCTGTCCATTTCTTTTTGAGACATATGGAGATACATTTATATTCTCATTACCATAGGCCAAACGAGAACAGTTTCATATATTATGTAGGAGCACTTTGGTATGGTTGAGGTGGCCATTCTGACAGACATATCAGTGCTCTCTAAGAATCTTATTATTTTATTGACCGTGATGACAATATCGCCAAGATCTTAAAGGAGGAATACAAGTTCCATTCCCTGACTGAAGGTAATCTATGCTGCGGTGACTCGATAAAGTACCATCCAACAGGTTTGTCAGGTTCAATAAATGTGTTCTCCTTTGCACTGTTCTATACTCATGTAGTGTATTTTATTGTAACGTTAATACTTTTATATATTCAGTAGATACTAGACTATAAAATGCCATAAAGATTGGTATTGTATTATGCCTGTTGTCCAAAACGGCATGGATGTTTAAAAAAAAAAGAATAACAAATATCGTCCCCCTCACAATCAAAATGTCCAAGTCATCTTTCGTCGATTTCTGGATTGATTTTTGCCTTAATTAATCACATCTTATTATAGAACACAAATAATGTAAACAGAAAAAAATTGCTTTGGCAGTTTGTTCATGAAGGTAACAAATGTATCGCTCAGACGCTCGGAGATAGAAGGGAAGGGGAAGGGGGCGATATACATACATTGTAGGACATATAGAATAAGTAGACTGACAGTAGCTGAGATCAATAAGAATCAGAAAAGGTGAGATCAAGACAGAAAAGCAATAACAGACACAGAAAGAATTCGTGTGTGTGTGTGTGTGTGTGTGTGTGTGTGTGTGTGTGTGTGTGTGTGTACGGGAGAGAAAATGAGGGCAAGAAAATACTGAATCCTAATGTCAGTGGTTGCATAAAACTCCGGTTATATACGTCCTTGTAGGAGTGAGAGAAGCGAGGGCGTTTGTCTCTGCCGTACCACTATTTGCATCACACTTATCATGGCTGTGTTGTGTGCTTATTCCTCCTACACGTATGTGCGTGACAGGTATTACAATCAGGTGTTCATTGTTCTCTATTCTTGGGCACTTAGTATACCAATTATAAGTACTATTTTTCATCGTATTACAATGATAATTGACAAATAACAGTTACATTAAAAAATGAGGAATGATTATATTGTATCAGTTACAAACCTCAATTTGTTAATACAAACATGAATCAAGACACTGACATTCCACTTATCATGTATATATTTTTAAGTAGGTATAAAGTATGACCCATACGTGCTGTATGTATAGTACACCTTTGTAATATTGTAAAATGTAATTTTTTACGCAACTGAGCCAAGAACCCTCGAGTAACTAATTCAATGAAGAGTCGTTGTTGGTGATACTGTTACTGGTGCTTGCTATAGTTCAGGTGGTCTTATTCTGGTAGTGATGAGTGGAGATTGTTCCTACAAATCTCTTAGAGGAAACTGTGATAACGATGATGTGATTTCCCAACGAAAGTGATATCATTCAGGTATTAGCCTTGGTGGTGTTATTATTGGTATTGGTGTTGCCTAATGGTAGTTATGGTAGTGGTAGCGTTAGTGCCACAACGCCCTCACCTCGTAATTAGGTAACCAGATGGCGAGGAGAGATACAGTGACATTGGTATTATCTGCATCACAGCTCTGGTGTTTACTCATAATTATCGGGACACACACATTATCCTCTTCCTGGCGGCTGAGCTCACTCGTAATTACAGCTGCTAACAGGGGCACACCGATGAATTACCAACCACCATTCACCTAAGAGAAAAATGGTGCTGTTGCAGGCGAGGTTGCTGATTATCCCTCTCACCCACAAATGACGTACATGGGAGTTATACTATATTTATTTTGTGTGTGTGTTTTTTTTTTTTTTTTTTTTTTTTTACTGGCGAAAATGTATCGGCTTTCTCATCTAATTTATCTTTTTTTATCTTCAAGTAAATACAATACAAACCAAAACAAATTTTAGATTGCACCCAAATGGGTAATTATCTACAGTGTGTATATACTGACATCTACCCAAAACAAGTACTTAATGAGATCACCTGAAATAAAAGAGGCGCATTATTAACAAAAAAGAAAGAACATACAGACTCATAACTTTATGTGTTCTTTTCCTTCAGTCGTCTATTATTTCATAATAAATTATTGAGCGAAGATGGAAATATACCAACTAACTTAAAGATTATTCTCATGGATTCCGATCGTGCCATCTATCAAAACACAATTTCTAAGGCTACTATGAGTATATAATGCCTTTTCTAGGGTTATTGGAGCCTTGAGATTAAACATACCTGTTGTGTGTTGGTGTGACATTGTAAGAGCTTTTAAAGTTTGCCTTCAATATTTGCTTTTTATATGGAAAGTTAGTAAATGTAGACATTTGTCCGAAATAATGGTTATCTGTGTGTCTGTGTTCGTAGAAGTCTGGTGGTTCTTGGTGTGTGAGAATTCCCTGGATGTTGTTCAAAATATTTTCTTCTGGTGTGTGTGAGAAAGCTTAGTAACCAAGGCAGTAATAGAACTGGCGCATTACTTCCATCACGATATTATCCTCCAGGTATTACTGAACGGAAAACAAAGAGAGAGAGAGATGTTTTGTGCAAGCACTTTGGCATTTAAGAGTTTACAAAAGAAGGAGTTCGAAGCTGGTTTCCAGTAGTACCACAATGGTTGAGGATTTATCACCTGTAACAGGTGCCGTCTCTCCTCTGACGATGGTAGTTATGAGAAAATATACAGGCGAGCCATGAACCAAGGCCATGAATTAAGTCAATGTTCCACTTTGCTAAATGCCCTTGGCCATCTGGCAATGAGAAACTCGCAGGGAAGTTAACATATCATAACATATGTGTGACAGAACTAAAGTAATGTTACACTAGATAAATATTGAATTGGTCAAGAAAATTCATCTCATGGGATAATTCTATAAGAAACTCTAGTGAAAATCGAAGCTGGTAGACTCCTTCACCACGGAGCTTCGTGACTGGTCTTGCAACAAATATATATTTTGTATTATATACAATATCGGAATTTATTATGCTTTATTGATTCCCGGTGAGAAATATATTATTAAGCTTATGGGGAAAAATATTATGAACGAAATAATATTAGGAACTAACTGATCCAATCATTCCACTGATGAGTGAAGATACAGGGTTTTTCAATGGAAGGTTTACATGAATTTACGTTCTCACATTATATAATCAGGGCTAATAACATTCAATACAAATTTTTGAAGCGCTTTATCACTCCCCCAACCTCCCTGCCCTACACGTAACGTATTCCGATACTGTGAAGACCTGTACAACCCATGACAAACACCGGATTGACAACGATGAGTTAGTTACGAATTTGTGTACATGACTGTACCTCCTATGCATCCTTTAGGCATGAATATACTGCAATAATATTAAATGTATGGATGGATTAAGGACCAATAGACCCTCCATGAGTAAGAAGAATCACATAAAGGATACAGGGTTTATCGCGACGTATAGCAATAACTTACACCAGAGTTATTGTATAATTTCATTTTGTGTGTTATTTAGTTCTACAAACATGTGTGTGATCACATATATACTGGAATCACATATATACTATTAAAACTCTCATTCAGAAAGAAAGGACATTTTCTCAGTTAATTATCTACTTACATTTATTCTTGTACTGAATCTTTTCTGTTTATCATACCTTACTTCGCAACTGGACAGAAAAAAATTGGACATCTGTACACTACATAAAAGGAAAAGAAAGGATAGACACACACCCCAAATTTTGAAGCATCCACAATGCACCCCATAATTGAAGCAGTGAATCCTGAGTGAGTACCCAAGAGGCTCAATAAGACACGTCAGCGACTGGAGTTTATTTCAAAGTCTTGCTGTCTGCGGTTCACCAAACTACCACCACCACCACCACCACCACCACCCTTCAGCCCCTCCTGCCACCCACCCCCTTCAGCCCCTCCTGCCACCCACCCTTCAGCCCCTCTCCTCTCAGCCAATTCATTTCAGGTGGCTTTTGTTGTGTGGTCGAGGGTGAGGTGTGTTGGTGCCACCGCCGCCTTGATGTACACAACGCACTCCTCCGCCTTCCACAATAATCATGAGGTGCTTTCAGGTATCCAGTAACTCTCCAGGCGTAGAAACATTTAAAAAAAAGCTTTAATTGCATCTTACACTGTATACACTATATAAACTTCTGACTGCTATAGTGGGGTTTTCTAATCTAGTTATATAATCGTCTGGAGTTGGGCAATATGCACATACTAAGAGGATGCTAGAAAGGGAATGGGTTATTTTAGATGGTGATAATTAACTCCTTCGGGTCTGTACCTATTCTCGGGCGTAATGAACTTTTCTGGAACTATTAGAATAACAATCACGAATAGAAACTCTGGACCTCAAAAGATAAACACTATTTCTATCAAGTATTCCTAAATATATCATGGACTCTACGTTGATCTCATCGCCTTACGAGTCGTTCTTAAATCTGGTAGTAAAGTAGTTTTTGGATGAAGGAACAACACTGATGTTTGGCGGTAATGGTGTTGTGTCAGTTGTGGTGCCGACGAGGGTTTCATATTGCATAAATAAGAAGGTCATCAGTTTGTTATCGTGATATTGAACGGATACCAAAACCTTCAATTTAGAATATATTACAAAACAGATCCCTTCTCTGGTACTGCGATATTGGTCTGTTTTTTGGAATACAGTATAGAGTGGAGGAAACAGTACTTCTTCAATTAGTACACTACATATTATCCCCCTTAATTAAAGACGTACAGTGCAATGATTCCCTCAACAGTTCTTTTTCCTGTAATGATATAATGATAACAATTGGATACTTTTTCCATTATAAAGGCACAGTGATCCACCCTTTATCTTTACTTCAGACGTATGCAACACAACAACGCTTTTTAAAACTGTCGTGGACCGTCTCTTGAAGGGGATGAAGGTTGAGGATGAGGAAGATGGGAAGGCTAAACAAATCTACTGTACTGTATCTCTCACATCATACCCCTTTGCTTCGAGAGATGGTGTGTGGAGGTGGCTGGTGGTGTGATGGGATGGGGTGGTGTGTGGGGGTCATGTGTTGGGATGGGCTAGTGTGTGGTGGCAGGGTGTGATGTGTTTGGTTTGGGGGTGGGGTGGGTGTGGGTGGTGGGGTGCAGTAGGTGTGGGGGAGGGGATGCTGAAGCCGTGTTAACCAGACGCACATATTGAACAGCCGCACTGCCAGTTATTGTTTAACTCACTTATTGTAAAGACTGGCCAGAAGAGGGCATGGTGGGGTTTGTACACATTACGATCTGTCTGAGTTTTGCAATTAGAATTTCGCTTACCCGGTTCTGATTTGTGGTCAGACCCCCCCCCCCCCCCCTCTCTCTCTCTCTCACTCTCTCTCCCCCACCCTCCCTCTATCCTGTTTGCCTGTTCCTTCTTTCATTCAGGTATAATCCTCCCAGAAATATATCCATTTCGCTAACCTTAGATAGGAGTGGAAACGAGAATGAAATAGTAGGTAGTTTTGTGTTAAGTACGATATTTAAATGGATTTCGGTTGGACTAAAGATCCATACAATTAAAAGCACAAGCAATAATCCTGGATCTCCATCTAATGAAACTGACTCGAAAAATAATCATAAACCATAGCTGCTAGTCTCTTAAATTATGGTTGGTTAGATTCACATAAATAATTCAGTGTGATTCATTTTATATAGAACTGGTGCACTTGACACTGTGACAGTAAAGCTCAGGTAAGGGTCCTGTTGGCTGGTGTGACTGACGAAATGTGTTGAACTTCTCAATCTGTGCTCCAAACTGTAACAAGCTACAATAGTTTAGTTTCTATTTCGGCTGTACTGTACATTGCTATCCACTAATTCATCACTTAATAATCATAGCTCTAATTAATTTAAAGAGTATATTCATACTGTAAATACATTGACAACGACAGAAACATGTACGTTGTCACATCTCCTCAAGTTAATCTCTTTAAAGGTGCTATGATAATTTGCTTCCTCGACTGGACAGTGACGGATACATGATACATGAGGCACAGCTGCGGAGGAAGAAAATAGCTGCAAAAACAATAATAGACGTGAGGAACGTGGTTCCTTAAACGAGACTTTTATGGATGACCAAAGATTAAACTGCAGCTGAGGAATAAGTAACTATTTTGATTTTCATTATGGTAATTGTGTGAGTGTAAAGCAGTCCTGGTACCGGTTGTGGGGCTCACCTGTTATTGTGGACGTGTGTGTAAATGTGTACCTTTGTTATTAGTTGAGCTGCCAACCGTGGCAAGACTATTATAATGACCTTGGTGGCATGACACACAGTGTTTTAGGCATTTGGAGTTTTGAGTGAAGTTACTGACGGAGAGGAATAGGGCGAGTGATACTTGGCTTGTCAACTAAATTTTAATACGTCAGGAATATTTTTTTCACTTGAACTCAATCACTTCTCAAGCCAGCAGGAATCGTATTCAAAACACTGTGAACCTGCCAATTATCCTTCACTTGGGCCTATTTCAGTGTGACTTCGACCTTGCTGTCACTATAGGGGAAAAAGAATCCATTGTTCTCAATTATATATTTACTTCTGAATCTATGTAGCTATAAATAAACTCTCATTCATCTTCCTGATCTCTGTATTTTGATATTGCATCATCAACGTGCAGCAGAAGACCATTGCACACTCTAAGGCAAAGGAATAAGTGTGGTCTGTGATTGAAACACCGAATCAATCAGATAGACTCATAAGGAAAACTTTGTGGATTCTGTATCATAAACATTATCGTACAGTTTTGTGGTGATGACCTGACAATAAGGGAAATAAGGGAACCATGTAAAGGTGTACACATAGACACACTCACTCTCTGGATCAACTTTAATGCTGACTGTGTTTAAGGCCACATATCGCTCAAACAAAATATTATGTCTCTTTGGCTGGTTGGTCCATTTTATTCCTCTATCCAGATACAGTAGTCCTTGATGATATATGTAATGAAGCTACTAGGAGTGTGATAGTAAATAGTTTAGGTAATGCATAATTTTTTCCTGAGGTAATCGGGCAGTTTACAATATATTTTTACACAATAACGTTGAATAGAAATGATACAGAGTATATCATATTTTTATCAATATTAAAAATCTTCAAAAATTATTCTTAGTTTGCGTAATGTCTGGTTTTACTGGTTACAAAATCTTTAGTCATTATTCTTAAACAAAAGAATGCATAATTTCGTAGTGTGATGGTTTATTATAATTCGTGACGATGCATAAATTTGTAATGTATAAAATAAGACAGTTTTAAGACAATTATGTTCTAATGGTCGCTTTAGGGATAAATGTCGTATTCTTTAACTATTGTGTGCAAGAAGTAATCATGGTCCTCAACTGTTAACTGGCAGGAAGTTAGTAAAAACGAAGAGAATACTATGAAAAAGATGCCTCAACTTCAAACCAGGCATTAAAAATATTACTATCAATATTTTATTTCTAGAATTATATGCTGTTCTTCTATAGGCTATGTGTGTTTGTGAGTGGGTGTACTTATGTATGTGTGTATATGTGTCTGCATGCATTTTGCTTGTGTGTGTGGAGGGGGTGGAGGGGAGAGGGAAGGCTAGGAATATGAATGGAAGTATAATTTTATATATGTGTGTGTGCATGTATGTATATACGTACAGTATGTGTGGTGCTTGTGTATGTGAACCTTGAACCTACGTGTGTGTGTGTGTGTGTGTTTGTGTTAACCCAACCAGGTTCAGCCTTAACTAACTAGACCAGCCCCACCAATAGCTCATCGTAGCTCTAACAATGGTGAAGTCAAGCCCCACCCACCATGGAAAGGGGTGGAGAGTCGCCTGGGATAAATAGCCCCCTCTGGGTTTGCATAAATGTTGTATTACTGGCATTATAATCCCGGTGATGAGGGAGTTGAGGCCAACATACCTGCACGCTACCCTTCAGTACACAAACCAACCTCCCTACTACACACACACACACATAACACAACACACACACACCGCTTTAGTTTGACTAAGAAGACTACTATCTTACACACGCACACACACACACGTTGCCTATATTATTCACTATTCAGAATATTACATGCATTCAAACACTTTGCACACACTACTACTACTACTACTACTATTACTACTACTACTACTACTACTACTACTAATAGTAGTTATAGTACTAGAACTAGTACTACTACTAGTACTACTACTACTAGTACTAGTACTAGTACTACTATTACACACATACATACTTACACACACACAAGCCCATTACTCGTATATTTTAATTTACTTCAGACCGTCATTCCCGGCCTATACTTCAGCAACAAAAGCTATATACTTCAGGCTTATCGAATTGCAAATCAGTGGACAGATATTTCCTTTCCAAGGAATAATATTTTCCAACTTGAAAATATATAATAAGTAATACGTTAGAGATTTTTTGTGCAGTGTTATAGTTTGATACGAACGCATCTGAACATAATATTATCTTTCCAATTAATGATTTCTTGTATATTTTTTTCTTAGGTACTAATTCACGTACCTTCACTTATATAGCCTTAGCTTGGTAGTCACCGGTGCTGCTCTCGGGACAGGAAACAATGGACATCTGTCTTGGACCCTACGGACTGGCTCAGGTGTGTTGAGTGAAGTGTTGGAGTAGCTGCAGGCGGGGCAGGAGGAGGGCTTCACTTGCCTCAGGCACACACATATACACACACACACACACACACACACACGCTTAAACACACAATCATTAAGGAAGAATATACTTTTTATATTAATAATTATATATTCATTTTGTAATATATCTACCTATCTTTATGTATTCAAGACCGTATAGGAAAATCTTATTATTTACGAAGCAAATCCAGAAATCCATCAAAGTGACGGTACAGGAATATAATATCAATGAGATACATTACATAACCGAGTTATATGGAATAATTCCCCTCAAATTGTTTGAGAAGCAGTGTGTCTAATGATGTTGGCTAGAGTCTGTCTGTATATTTGGCCAGGCATAACCAAAGTTTCAAAATAATTCTCCTCTACACACGAATAGAATGTTGTGGGTCCAGATGGCTGGTTAGCAGGTTGAAGTGGAATGAGAGCAACAGGTGAGACGCAGGGTGTCAGACAGATAATTAGTGCCAGCAGGTGGTGATGACAGAGGTTGACTTTCCTTCTGTCCTTCATGAGACCAGGGTCGAAACTAAAGGAGTCCGAATCATGGGAGAGAAATGATTGGAAGAGTTTAGTGTATGGAAGGAGAGCTGGTGGGAGGAAGAGATTGGTGTATGTAAAAGAGAGAGAAAGAGAGAGAGAGAGGAAAGGCGAAGAAAGAGATAATGGGGTGTGGTATCTGGAAGGGGTCAGTATGAATGGAGAGAAAATGAGGCAAATAGAGGAGTCTGTGTCGGGGAGGAAGATAAACATGTAGATGGTGGGAAGGGAAAGGGAGTATAAAGGAACGGGGGCATGAAAGTGTAAGAAAAGGTGTGTAAGGAAGGGGGAGGCTTACGTAGGGGAGGAAAGAATGGAGTGTAAAGGAAGGGAGGAAAAGTAAGAGAACAAGTTACCTCTGCCATGACTGGAGGAACATGAACTCATCAATTTATTACTTTCTTCATATCACTTATTATTTTTAGTCCAATGTGTTGTTATCTCTTAGCTGAATGCCGAGCAACCACTGTAGCCTCGAGCACGTGCAAAGCAAGCATTCTCTTTTTATATGTCTGGAGTCTGAGGTGAATATTTAATTTGCTCATTCACCTGGCAGTGTTTTATTTCACTCAGAGGCTCGCACACTTGGTCAAGTAAGACAGACCTATTAAGAGCAAGGGTTGCCCGTGAGCTAATAACATTATTTTGTGCAGACCAAAGATTGAAATATAACTAGTGTCATACACGCTACTGTTCGGGTAACGAGATAAGCATTATCCATCTTTATCCAAAAGCTCCTCAAACTGTATAAGATATTCACCAACTGAAGGTCACACAAACCAGGTCATAAAGTGACCTAGCCAAGGCCAATATATATGTATATCTTGGCCATGGACCTAGCCATACTAGCATGACATATTTAGTGTACGGTACGAACGGAAGGCAGGAGATAGTTTGTGTAAATATGCAAATAAGTTACTTTCTAAAGCCATTGTTAGGAAAATTGACTATTGTTGATCCGTCAACATTTTCTCTCATTAAAGTCATCCAATTAAGCTGCTAACTGTCGACGTTCTAAGACACAAGAATCGTAGAGACATTAGACTTCAACATCAACTTTTTTTGTGGTTTTGTGGTTAAAGCTGTACTTTTACAATACAAGAGTGGATAGGTTTTGTATCACAATTTGGAGGAATGAGTTGCCCTTTACTTTGACAACAAAATGTGAAGCTCTTAATGACCTACGTAAGTAAGATGAACATTCACTATAGCAATCTACAGGACTTTATAAACAACAATTGCTTTTCTACATTCCTTCGTGACACGGTTTTCATGCAGGATAACGCAGACTCATTATTTAAGAGAATGAACACAAAAGTGGAAAGCAAAAATAAGAAGATAAACGAGACAGAGAAGCAAACAAGAAAAGTTGAAAACGTACAGTACAGTAAGAGTGGGAGTGAAATTGGAGGCGATGGTAAAAATACAAGGGAGAATGGGGACGAAGTTGGAAGTTAGTATGTGGATGAAGTTAAAGAGTAGACGAGCCTATCGCTGAGGGTGGATATGAAGTTGAGTAATAGACGAGTATAAGGGGTGAAGGTTGAGGAGAGGAACAGACGGCTTGGTTATTAATAGTGACAGGAAAGTTGGAGGAGAGCATGAGAATAAATTTGAGGATGAGAACGATGATGAGGTTAAGAGTGAGGTTGAAATTACAGACTAGGACGGGGATAAAATTACTGTAATGAAGTAAAATAAACTAAGGCTGAAGATGAAGTTGAGAGTGGTGATGAAAGTAAGAACCTTATTTATCCTAACCTAACCCAATGAAACCTAACCCAATCCATCCCAACCCAACCCAAATTAGTGCATGATGATAATGCGATGAGAATTGTGTGTGTGTGAAGTTAAATAATTATTATTATGCAAAAATAAAAAACACATCAGCTTCATAAACAGCATGATAATAATTATCAGCTGGAAGAAGAGGTCTCCCTTCCTCGCCAAACACAGACAAAGTATTACTCCGGCGTGGCAAGGAGAGATTGAAAGAAGAAATGTATCTACCTAACTATATAACTTATATTGGATGCCCGTGTGTCGTCTGTCTGTAACGGCGAGAAAGTTTACGATCAGAGCCACCCATACTTTTTCGTAGCGAATTCGCCATTGAAGGTCGCTCCTAGTTTTGGATTAATTTTAGAAAAAAAACAAGAATAGAATTTGAAATCGAATCCAGATACGCTGCACTTATGAACACTTGCTACTGCTTCAATCCAGTCAGTTTTAGCATACTTTACTAGGCTATATGTTTTTATAACATTATGATAGAAAATGGGCAGTCATACTGTAGGTTGATAACTTGATATGGTTTGCATCAAGTCCCACTGAGGTAAAGGAAAACAAATCGGACACTAAGCATTTTTGCAGGTTCTCGGACACTCAGAGAATGGAAGGTGGTCGATGGAAGAATGCAGTAGAAGGGAGGAAATAGTGATCTTAGATATAGTCAACATTGAGATTTGTATGATTATTTATTTTAATGTTTCTTTATTGTAAAAATGTGTTGCATGGGTTCAATTAATGGTGTAATGACTTGTGGTCATAATTGGGGGAGCCTAATTCCTCCAAACTTTGACGTGAAACATACAACAATTACGTAGACTTCAGTTGACACACAAGGTTAGGTTAGGTTAGTTTAAGTTAGGTTAGGTTAGGTTAAGTTAATATAGGTTAGGTTAGATTAGGTTAGGTTAAGTTAAGTTAATATAGGTTAGGTTAGGTTAGGTTAAGTTAGGTTAATATAGGTTAGGTTAGGTTAGGTTAAGTTAGTATAGGTTAAATTAGGTTAGGTTAGGTTAGGTTAGGTTGACTGAGGGTCCGAGGGATATGATAAAGAGAAGGCCAGGATTCCAGGATGAAAGACCAAGGATGGCATTAGTCAGGCTGTGTACCCTATGCTGTGTACCCTATGCTGGCTGGGCACTGGGCAGGGGAGGCAGAGTAAGTATGGAGAGTAACCCAGTACATATTTGCATACTTGTCCCGGCAATACATACGATACAAAATTTATCATTATGGTAGCTTTGTCTGGACACGAACAAGATACTCTGAAAATCATAGGTATTCCTACTATAATAAATTGTGTTCTGCCCTTTTCTGCTAGTCTGCCCTTCTTTTTTCCATCACCCTCTTCTTCCTTTCCTAATCTTCAACTCCTTTTCCAATATCCTTTTCTCCCTTTCCTAATCTTCTCTCTTTCATCCTCGTGCTTCCCAACATTCTTCATACTTTTCATGGTCATTCTCCCCTTCCTTCCCAACCGAGCACAAACCAGCTTGAAGCAGAAGTAATTAATGGCAATAATCCCCGCTAGTGGAAATTCCCAGCTCGGCAGTAGTATAGTAGTAGCCTTTAATATAACACTGCCTATTATTATTCTCATTATTATTTTCTTTTACCGTACTCCTGCATTTTTTTTCACTCTTTCAAGCCAATTGCCATTAATTTCCTCTCGCCCTTACTCTGTCTTTAGCTATTCCTAATTTATGCTCTCATTTTTCTTAGGTTTACTCTGCACCCTCAACCTCCACTCCACACCACCACTCTCTCTCTCTCTCTCTCTCTCTCTCTCTCTCTCTCTCTCTTACTGTTTCCTTACTTCTTCTCTTCCTCCTACATCCTTTCGTTATATTGTTTCCTCTTAGTTATTTCACCGCCTTGAGTAAGTATTTTCTCATTCTGTCTTTAGCATTCTTCCATTATTATTCTCCTTTACTTCCTTTACACCATCACTCTTTTTACCTACCCTTACTTCTTTCTCTCTCTCTCTCTCTCTCTCTCTCTCTCTCTCTCTCTCTCTCTCTCTCTCTCTCTCTCTCTCTCTCTCTCTCTCTCTCTCTCTCCAGTGGCCAGGTGATCTGCAAGGCTAATTTTAAGCAGCGCCTACAATCGTTAGGATGTTTTATTGCTAATAATCTCCTTGTTCCTTTATGAATATGTAGGTGGCCGAGGAAGGATGGAGGGAAGGAAAGTAAAGGGGTGGAGACAGACAGACAGACAGACAGACAGACAGACAGACAGACAGACAGACAGACAGACAGACAGACAGACAGACAGACAGACAGACAGACAGACAGACAGACAGACAGACAGACAGACAGACAGACAGACAGACAGACAGACAGACAGACAGACAGACAGACAGACAGACAGACAGACAGACAGACAGACAGACAGACAGACAGACAGACAGACAGACAGACAGACAGACAGATCATGGACAGTAGGAAAAAGTGAAAGGTTTGATGAATAAGGAGAGAAGTGGAGATGAAAGAAGTAGCAAGGACGAAAACAGAGAGGGGAGAAAGCTGAAATCATAAGAAGGAATGGAGAGGAAGCGAAATGGGAGGTGTAAAGAGAGAGAGAAGAAGAAGGAAATGATGGAGAAAGAATAAAAACGCAAAAATATCGCAGCAGTTGGAGAAGAAGGATAGAAATAAAAATACATGTACAGTAAAATGAAAACCGAAAGGACAAGGAAACGAAAGGCAAAGTTTAACAAGGGAGAGAAAACCATAGCTGCTGAGGTCAGGTATAACATTCGTGAAGAGGAAGGAAAAATATGGAAGAGTTCTAAGATGGTGTGTAACAGAGAATATATATAGAGAGAGATTTCGAGCGAATTATAATGTATGAAATAGTATAGTTGGACACATGAATGGGTGGTACAGCTCAAGTGAAAGATGGTCAATTTCTCCCAATATCAAGTTCCTTGGTGCCAAATAGGAGACATCAGGGGCAGAAGTCAGTATTGAGGATGGTAATAAAAAGCAAATAACTGATACTAGACACTGGTAACTCAAATGGGACAAGTATCTTTCACCTGGGCTGTACCACCCATTCATGTGTCCAACTGTACGTGTAGAAATTAGCTAGTTTATACATGTATCTTCCATATTCTTGTTTCCTGTATATCATTTTTATCAACGTCGTTTTCCATTCACCTTCCTTCATTACTTCCTTCACTCTCTTATTTCTCTTTCCTGTTCGGCCTCTTGCTTTCTCTTTTGTTTTACCGTTTCTTCTTCCTTCTATTTCAGTCTCATAAAGCTTTTGCACCAATCTTCTTGGTTGTTCCGTCTTCTCCCATTCTGATCTCCTCTCTCTCCTATAATTGTTGTTTCTCTTCTTATCTTCTATTATTTATCTTCACTGCTTTTGGTTTGCTTTCCTCAGCTCTCCTCTGCTGTCGTCTTCTTTCCTCTCTCCCTACTCACTACGTCACTTCTATTCTTTCCTTTACTTCGAGCTTATTTTCACTCATCTCCCTCTCCCCATCTCTTTCTCTTCCCTCCTCTATTTTCTCTTCTTTCCTATAGTCTCATATCTCATCTACTTTCTTCCTATCTCCTCTTTTCCCCTCCCATCTCCTCCCCTTCTTTTCTCTCTTCAACACTTCTCTTCTCATCTCCTCACTACTTCTTTCCCTTTCTATTCTCATCTCCTCGCTACTTTTATTCTTTTCTCTCCATTCTCTTCTCTACTCAACACTTTTCTTCCTATCACCTCACTCCTTCTCCCTTCTCTCTCATCTCCTCACTCCTTCTTCCTTCTCTCTCATCTCCTCACTCCTTCTTCCTTCTCTCTCATCTCCTCACTCCTTCTTCCTTCTCTCTCATTTCCCCACTCCTTCTCTCTTCTTCTCTCTTCTCTCTCATCTCCTCACTCCTTCTCCCTTCTCTTTTCCTGTGCCTCACCTCATTACTATTATCTCCTCATCACTGCGTCCATCACCTGCTCGCCTCACCCCTCCTGACCCACCCCACCCTCACAAATTTTCATATTCTCTCACAGTGTCTCTCACAAACTTTCATAATTTTGTACTACCTTACGATGCACTAGTCGCTCCCCCACCAGGCAGGATCCACCAAGACCTCTCTCTCTCTCTCTCTCTCTCTCTCTCTCTCTCTCTCTCTCTCTCTCTCTCTCTCGTCCGCCTTATTTAGAGGGATAGTCTTTTGTGGTCAAGCAGGTGAAGGCTACTGATTAATCCAAGCTACAGTGTGCTACAAACATAATTAATTCCCTTTGTTATATACTAGTGTAGTTTGTGTCCTAGCATAAATTGGAGGAATGAGAACTCCTCCAGTACGACCAAAATAAATTTACACCTACACCCTATAATTCTCATTTTTCAGAATCTTTGTTTTTCATGGCAATCCTCGATATGCAATGTTAGTGAGACTGCTAATATGAGAGAAAGGATAGCAAACTAGAAGGCTACACTCTGATAACAAAGCTACTATTGTGAGGGAATAGATAGCAAAATAAAAAGGCTACACTCTGATATCTAAACTGCCGTTGTGAGGGAAAGGATAGAAAAGTAAAAAAGGATACCAGTTACGAGTGAAGAGTGGCGCTGTTGTAATGATCATCCCGTGACCAAGCCTCTGTGATGATGGAGATGTTTATGTTTGGCGAGGGAGGAGAATTTTCTTGCTAACGGAGATGCTTTGGCGATATCAGGACATCGACCCACCCATCTCCATCCTTCCTCCTTCTCATCCTCATTGTCTCTCATCAGCCCACTCTGTCTCTCATCTTTTTTTTTCTGTCTCTCCTCCTCCGTCTCTGCCTTTCGTCCTCTCTCCCTGTCTCTCTCATCTTCCATCTTGTCTCTCGTCCTCTCTCCCTGTCTCTCTCATCCTTTTTTTCTGTATTTCGTCTTGTCTCCCTCTCATCCTCATCCTCTGTCTCTCTTACATCTTCTTCGTCTCATATCTCCTCTCTCCAACTTATTCTCTGTCATTCATCCCCACTCTCTTCCTCTCTCTTTCAATTTCTTTTCTGCTTTTCATTGTTTCTCTGCCTTCATCCTATCTCTGTTTTTCATTCGTCTCGTCATCCCTTCCTTGTCTTACTCGATCTATCTCTTTATCTTTACACTGTCCTAACCATTATTTTTGTCATACCTTACTATGCAAACTTTCCTTTTTCTCTCATTATTTACTATTACCTCGTCCTTGAGTTTACATCCTTTCCTCTTTTCCCCTTTTCGTTACCATCCCTCATTGTTGTTTTAGGTCTACGTTCCTTCCTCTCTCGCTTTCCTCTCTGTTCTAAAATTAGTCATAATATGTTTCCTTCTTTTCTTCACCTTATAGACAATAGTTTTTATATCCTTTACCGAATCACATCTTGGAAGCTTTCAAACCTTATGGGAACATTTTTTCACTGTCCTTTATTCTTTAGGATGTTATTATTAATTTCCATATTTCGGACTTGTTCTACTGATTTTCCAATTATTTTCCTTTCTTTGAACTCATTCCCTTCTCCCTCTCTCTGTGCCTCCTCCATTGTACTATCCCTTCAGCCTTCAGCCTTCTACAGCCCTCCTCCCGTTGTAACTTCCCATCCCTAGTGATATAGCTGTAGTTGGGTGCCCGTCAGACCCTCACCAAGCCGTGCCCCTTGCTGTGACGCCCCCAGAGCACCCGCTTCCACCCCCTCCACCACACCACCGCTCATACCCTCTTTAAGTATATCATACAAGCCTCACCAAGGATCAAGCACGTTTTATATGCAAGTAATATTATATCCTAAATTTGGCAATCTCTTCATATCATAAAAACATAGTAACCTCAGTAGGAGTCTGGCCCGACACCACAAGACATGGATTCTCAGACTCTACCGGATATTAAAGTGAAGCTTAGATGACCGCTACAATGAGATTATTCTGTTCAGCAAAATAATTATTAAGTTCGTTTCAAGATTGGAGAACGAATACCATAAATAGATATGATTCCCATTCACGGCCATATATAGGCCGATATTTTTAATAATATTATGGTTTGTTTATAAGATTTCTCAGTGGTGTTCATCTATGCTAACATTCACCTTCATCATCTCACTGAGCCTCTTATAATCTTCTTTTCCCTCCCTTCATAATTATATCCCCTCATCATATCCTTTCATTAATGTCCTCTCTCCGTTCTGCTATCACCTCTTGTCCTCATCTGTCTTCTCCTTTACTTAGCTCTTTTCTCTCGTCTTGTCATTACCTCTCCAAACTAACCTATGGGTGGGAGTTCAGAGTAGATGAATTACTTAGTCTCAGAGTAATGAGTTCACTTGTACTGAATGCAGGAGGACCATTGATTCAGTGTGTCATAAAGGCTCATTAAAAGGAATACCAAACCAAAGGATTTCAATGCACACTGATAATCTCGAGGCAATATTACTTGTCACCAAATTCATGTATTTGCTCAAAACTTATGTAACCGATGCTAACCTAACGTAAATTAGTCTACGGTTGACAAGAATAACGTTGGCTGTCCTTGGAGTGAACTTACCGGTCGACTCTAACCAAAACACACACTGGTCCATCAAGAAGCGAGCTGAGTAAGTTTCAGCCTTTCTCGCCTCACATAAGAATTTTTCACCAGTTTGATCCAATTTTTTCGGTTGGACACGCCTGAAGCCACACCGTTCTTGTGTACCCCCGGCAGACTCTGGACAAAATTGATAACACAGTATTTTGGGGAGGAAATATTATTCTCCCGGGAAGGCAGGTGCAGGGAGCAGTCCAATGGAGGCAAGGTAAAAATGCGGAGTAAAAAAAAAAAAAAAAAGAGGTATTTTAATGTCTTGAATAATGAAGGTTGGTGCGATATTTGTACAAGATTATCCTGGACACACACAGCGACGCCGGCCTGATGGATGAGGCGCAGGGAGGGGGTCGGGGGATGAGGAGACAGGACTGGGGATACCAAAGGAGAGAAGAGGCAGAAATCGGAACTAGGACGGGAAGAGGAAAGGAGGGAAGAAGGATAACACGGAACAAAGATTGGAGATGATAAGGAAAAGCGGAGGAAAACAGAAGAATAGAAAGGAGCACTAACTGAAGAGGTGAGAAAGGACGGAGAAGGAAGGAGAAATAGGACACAACTAAGACTGAACAGTGGAAGGAAGGACAGAAATATGGCAAAGAAAAAGCCAAAGTTTGCCGAATGGAAAGATAAGGGAGAAATATAGTGAAAGAAGGAAGATAAAGGACTAGAAGGAAGGCAAGGTAGAGGGAAAAAGAGAATACCAAAATGAAAGCAATTAGTGATAAGATGAAGTGTAGGACAAATATATAAAAAGGCAATGACAAAGGTAAACATCACGACTTACAAAGTTCGGAGATGCAGTCCATCGTTATAAAATAATTAATGTAAGCAAAGATTATTAATAATTAATATACAAAGCAGATTTTTTTCTATTATGAAGAAGATGAGGATTAAAGGCAAAATGCTCATTGGTTGTTCTCACTTGTGAGGTGAAAATAGAGTGTAAGAGGTCTAAAATCATGTCCCATTTTGTTCCAGATGAATGGGCACATTGGGTTTAATGGAGCATAAGCCGTAGTAAGGGGGAAAGATGGATGATGGTAGAGTGTTCCAGAGCTGAACAGGTGTGTACGTGAAAGATTGTGGATACCAGTTAACTCTTGTATTAGCGAGTAGGACAGATTAGGAGTGAGATGAGGCAGCAGCCTGCTCTCCTGAGGAATGGAAGGAGACACCTAGATATGCCAAAAGAGAAAATTCCAATATTATAATCAAATCAAATTAATGAGTGATACAAGTTTGTGTCCAAGATAGAAAGGCTGTAGTGAATAGGTAAGAGAGGGAGAGTTAATAATACAAAGCCTTTGCTTCCTCGTCTAAGACTTGTACAGGTTAAGCCAACTCACACTGGAGAACCGTAAACCATACCGAGGCCAATAAGACCCCTGTACAAAGACAGCAGTTGTGTTAGGTGGAAAATTTACTATTCACAGAATTTATGCAGCTTTTACAACTTCTTTGAGGCATTTTTTTGTAGAGAGATAATGAGATCTTCCCAGGAGAGATTGTCAGAAATAGAAACAAACTGAAAGAAGATTGTTAAGAGGAGATGAAAGATTAAGTTGCGTGTCCTTGAAAAAGAAGGGATATTCATTTGGAAGACATACATCAAGATGAAGGAAGAGGGAAAGGAAAATGGAAGAAATTAAGTTTGTAGAGAGATTCATGTTAAGATATCAAAATAAACGGAAGGAGGAAAGACTGGAAAGATCATTGCACTAGGCGCCGAGGAAAGATTTTTTGGCTATTTAGAGAAGAGATTTGACATGATTCCAAGAAGTATACAGAACACGAGAAGGGAAGGAAGAACAACTATATAATAAATGTATACAAGAGTTACAATGGAGTTTATAAAAAAATCATTATCAACATCTGTCACTCGTGTTTGTTTTACGTATCTTTTTCATTCAGAATTTCGTAATATATACAAAATATATATTTATACATATATTTATATATATACCGTATATAATTATATTTATATATATATATATATATATATATATATATATATATATATATATATATATATATATATATATATATATATATATATATATATATATATATATATATATATATATATATATCCATCCTCCTTTATTACTTTCTGTCATAATATTATTATTATTGAATATACACTTTATGTATTATTCATCCCAGATTTTCACTATGAGAAAAAGTAGTAAATTTATCACAGCAAAGTCAAATAAAAGTAAATAAGAAAAATGTAACCGAAGAATAAAAAGACGTATCACCAGTAATTCCAGACAACCCTGAACGAGAGAGAGAGACTCCATGGCGACTCCGAGCAGACACGGGGCTCCTCGCTGCTCCCATAAACCCCACCAGCTGGAAAATGTATATACCACCCTGGGTCAGCTCAAAGTACCATCTCGGATTATGTTCGCTGCCGGGGTGTGGTTGGTTGGGGAGGGTCCTTGGAGGGTAAGGTGGAAGAAGGCGGTTCTGGCCAGCGTATCAAATTACAAATGAGAAGGAGGTGTCGCTGGGGTACTAAAGATGCTGTAAGGATTCGCTTGCTTTAGTTTGGAGGTGGCAGGATGGGAGTGGTGCTGGGTGAGGCTTGTTCACAATAAAGGGCATATTTTTTCCTCTGTTGCTGGAGAAAATGCACTGATCTCCTTCCCAATAATATGACCTTAGATACATATTATATTTTGCATACATTCTGGTGTTTATAAATTGCATATACGTATCTAGTTGTGCAAAGTTTAATTACATATTGATTTGGATTGCATTACATTTACCGAGACGTCAATATATGCAGTGTGGGAGCAGGTTAAGAACTAAAAAAATAGGGCACCAGTATGTGAAAGAGGGGCATGCAAAGCTCTCTGTCCGTCACTATGCCATGTATCAGCTTGAATATGTATGTACATTAAGTCAATACAATGAAAAAGTTGCTCCTTCAATACGAGAAGCGTCTTACCTGCCTAGAAGGGCTAGGGATTTTTTTAATACATTGTTGACAAAATTAACGATCTTCATGTGTTTTATATGAACATTACTTAATCTTAACTAAACCTTGCAACTTAATAATGAGATTTATGTTGACTTGTTCTTATACTTTATTTGTGGGTGTGTAACGGTTTGAACATGGGTACATATGCGTTAGCGAAGATTTATGTACATGTGAGGTTACGTCGGAAGCGAATAAGAAGCCATCTTTATTAACCAGAACTTTATCTAACAAACGCACCCTTCAGACAAGATATATCCGTCACATTGCAACTATACCTCGAGTGGAAGGCTACACAGTGTTAGGGTCCTCGTTTGTATTGGGGTTCTTCTTGCTGCTTTAACCTGATTTGAATTGCATATTTCCCACTTTATTCCAAAAAAATACTTGTTGAATAGATGCAATACTGAAAAAACATAAATGGATGGAATAATATGGAAATGTTGACAAATGGAAATAGAATGATAGGTTGAAATTATCTATCAGATAGAAAAAACACCTCCAGGAAAGAGTTAACTGCAGCACAATATTATGTGATTTTTTTTTTGTCAAAATGGTTGATGATGGAGGAAGTGGAACCTTAGAGCCGGCAGCATTTGGCAGGTGTGGGTTTACAGTGGTGGTGGTCC
Source organism: Petrolisthes manimaculis (assembly GCA_034508575.1). Taxonomy (NCBI): domain Eukaryota; kingdom Metazoa; phylum Arthropoda; class Malacostraca; order Decapoda; family Porcellanidae; genus Petrolisthes; species Petrolisthes manimaculis. The sequence goes on along the minus strand of JAWZYT010000256.1, from coordinate 87,871 downwards.
GGGAGAGTGAGCATCGCTGGTCCTGATGGTGGCTAATCATCTGTGTGTGCCACTAATGCCAGGCAAATGAGGTGGTGTATGTCAGCGGTGACACCAGAACACTGCATCAGCCTCCACACCCACTCATCTACTCCCTCCCCCCCTCCCTTTCCTACATAATATAATGCAAACCCTATCTGGTGAACATAAAGAGTTCCAATGCATCATGCTAAAAGGGACACCCGGGGGAAGATATAACCCAGAAGTGGCGTCCATTATCCTTCTTAAAGTATCGTGGACCCTCAATTCCCTTGGTAAACATCAACAGCATTACCCGGCTGCTGAATTAAAGAGGCGAAGCTAAATAGCGAAATGATTACCTTAGTGGGACGTCAAGGGACAGACCGCTCATTGTTTTGATTGGAAATTGAGCGAGCAGTATAATTTGGCGGGCCAGGAAAGCAGGTTTTTTGTCTCGAGGTGTTCATATAATGCTGAATTCAGTTTTGGCTTCTGCTGGTTTGCTTTTCTCTGGCCTTAGTAATCCCCGGGCCGCTCCTCTCCACATACTAACTCTCTCACTTTCACTCCTTTACCTGATTCTCTCCAGTTATAGTACAAAGGATATGATACCATTACTTGATCCTCCTTCACTCTTTAATTAATCAACCTCATGTTGGTTCCCAGATCTCACACTCACTTGACTCGTTCTGTCTCACCCTCTCCCATTCAGCACAATTTTCAATGGTTTACACATTCTTACACTTTAATTTCCCTCTCCATTGTTTGATTTCCTCACTGATTTTCACACTAGTCACGGCACCACCTGTCATTCATGGCTCTTTCTGAAATATGTTCTTTCTCCTCGAGCATCATAAAAGTTACATTGCCAAGCTTAGTCGCTGGTATCAACTGTTATGTTACAGCTACTATAACTACTCTCCCTCACAATCTATAGGTGTAACAGTAGGTCTGAGTGATGTAAAAGTCCAAGAGCGTTGGGTCTAATGCATGAACTGCCTAGAATCAATCAATCAATCAACCAATTACAGTTTCCTCAATTCGATTGTTGTTATATTAACCGTAACACCATAGCACTCTCTCACCCTTATACACCCTCCTCATTATCATCCACTTTGTCTCACACTCTCCTTCCAAGGAATATTAACTTTGTTTTTCTCTCCTCCCTCCCTCTCATACTTCCCTTCCCCATCCCCAGCACGACCACCACCCATCTCCAGTAATAACGTAATAGAGAATCCAGCCTGTGATAACCTGGCGGAAAAATGCCCAACCCTATTATGAGCGGTCATGCAAATAAGGCATCAGTGTCCAGAAGTGTTTTAGGAGGAGTGCTGAGACTTACACAGGAGAATAAGATGTGTTAGCCGGAGAGAATGCACTACGAACTCATTCCTTTCGAAGCAAAGTAGTAATGATCTTTATGGCTTTACAAGCTACTACTTCATACCATATAATGGCTGAAAACTGGAATAATCAAGCCTACCTCAATCAGCGTGATATTGTTGCTACACTCATATTGAACAAGAAGCCTCACTGAAAAACTACGATTGAAGCTAAATAGGTAACATGGTCGTAAATATTCCATATCTCACTATGTAACAAACACGAAGATAAAACCTATTTATATACACATGTACAGAAGACCTTTATACATTCCATCAAATAATAACATGAAACCTTACAAAGGAACTTTGCAAAACGTTAAAATTGTGTTCACTGGGACTAACTTTTATTTTATTTTTATAGATAATAAATTAATCCGTTTTTTGGTATTGTTTGGATATCTCACTAGCATTCCAAATCGTTCACAAGGTATTGCCATCATGGCAAAATAGAAGGGTAAAAATATCAGGGACATTTTGCAACATACTGAGTCAAGACATCATGGATGAGGATAAGTGATGTTGCAGGCACGTCCCCAGTCTGCTTGGTGTCTCGCCTTTCCTTCCCAGGGTACACAAACCACCTAATTAGTGTGATAAGTTACGAGCTGAGCACTTAACTATCTTGTCTCCTCGCCTCACCCCTTTACCCTAGTCCTTCCACATTCTCTCCTTTCTTTCCCTTTGTCTCTTCCTTTCCTCCTCTTTCTCCCCTATTAGGTTAATTTTCTTTTTTTCCTCACCTTTTTCTCCCCCATTACTTTGTTTTCTTTAATATATATATATTTTTACTTGCTATCACTTTGTGTGAGTTTGTTTTACACTGCATTTTCCTTTCTTTACCTTTCTCTCTTTTCTTTTATTCTTTCCATTACTTGCGAGCATTCTTATTTTCCCACAACAATTTTTTTCCTTCCTCCACCCCATGCTTCTCTCTCTAACCCCTTTCCTCCATTTCAATTTTTAAGTAAGTAAATGGTTCTAACTTCTCTCTGTCTCACTTTTATGACTTTCATTCTCTTATCCACTTTTTCTCACTTATCCTCTCCTTGAATCGGAACAACGACAAACCCTTGGTAATATTCCTGCCTATTATTATGCGATATACAGATACCAGAGCCCATAGTCCCTCTAATAATACCACAGCCTCCTCTGACTTTACGACCCTCACGAAAACATGATCCTCCTTGGCATCATGACCCCCTTTAGTGCCCATGACCCTCTGCGACACTCTACCACTCTCTAGCATCACAACAATTTTATTATGACTTCAACTAATATAAAGGTTCTTCTTGGCTGCTCTACTTGAGTGACTTCTTCAACGAATAAAACAATTTCCTCCATTTCATGTCTAGTACCGTATTTTATTATGACCTTCAGTCGCATCGAGGTTTTCAGAGTCGATGGTCTTCACTGCTAGGTGTGGGTCTGGTCATCTGCTGTGCTGTGACCTTCTACTACACCACTTTTCTGTGTTTCAACCTGACTCTCAATACCAATATCACCGGGGCCCATCAAATGTCCCTCAGCCTCTCCACCATCACTCTCTTGGTAACCAACAGGCGTGGCCAACTCTTTTATCCAACTTTGGTCATTAATCTTTCCAGTTCAGCCTTGGGGGTTCATGTCTAGGCACAGTCAGGCATCCATCTGTCTGTCTGTCTGCGTGGCATCAGTTGGGTGGGGCAGAGGACGCCACTCAGAGCCTTTAATTGGCCAACCGGAAAATTAAGATTGAAGATACGGTGCTCTGTGGGGGTTAATCAGGTTAATTTTCGTTAGCCCCAAGATGGGTAGCTAATTTTACGGTGTGATTTATTTTTTTCAATTGCATCTTACTCACTTATAAGATTTCCAGTTTCATTGATTTTCTTCTGTTCTCACCTCCCTCATTCATTACTCTATTGTTTCACATGACTTGCCACCAACCCTCTCTCCCCTTACTCACATAATTATCATTCTCACCTCACTTCCACAACACCTGCACTTCACCACCTCAACACCCTAACTTCACTACCACCACCACAACTGCATTTCATCACCTCTACACCTTCACTTCACCACTACAACACTCTCACTTCATCACTTCAAAACCCTCACTTCACCTCAACACCCTCACATCACCACCTCAACACCCTCACTTCGTCACCATACGACCCTCATTTCACCTTCGTACTAACCACACACACACAAAAAAAATCTTATTTCACCACACTTGCTTCGCCCCACTTCTACACATATTAAACTTAACGGAAAATATGCAAGTGTACACTATTGTATTATTCATAGTGCTTGCTCTTTATTTTCCTAATCTATCTGTGGTGAAGGGAACGAGGCCAACATTTCCATCTACTTCCCCTGCAAATACTCACATTAAGTCGGGGTTGGTTTCCATTGTTCTAAATTTACAGTTGTTGTTGTTTGTGTAAGAATTGTAAGGCGGTTCGATCAAACCCTCTAAGCTCAATAAAATAAATAAATAAAAGGTTAATAAAAGAATGTTAACAAAATTTACAAGTAAAACATCGGTCAAGATATGTAACAATCAAACATTTTTTTTCTATTCCTCTGCTAAAGTTAGTATTCTTTCTTTGTTTTCATCAACCGGAACAGCATTCTCGATCCTCGACCCTGTTCCACACACCTCGACCTCCGCTGACCGACCACCAGAGAGACCTCAATGCGGCCATGGGGAGTGATCCTGCCCTGCCCACTCTATTAGCACTAGATAATCTATGCCGACGAGGCCAAAATATCAACTGATAAGGCTCTTGATAACCTCACGCCGCCTGAGTTATGCCACCACGCCGCCAAGACTGTGGTTACGGCCTTTCATATCTTATCACGTATACTGCACGGGTCGGGATAGTCCACACAGGCGGGCAAGATAGAAGGGGTGGAGGGAGATAACAGGAAGATGAGCTGGAAGAATGTGATGATAGTACGAGACAGATAAGAAGGGCGACGAAGGAGAAGAATGTTGGAAGAAGAGGAGGTGGGTGGAAGAACGCACATAATATCACAGTGCTTGATGTTATACGGGTCTTAGAGGAGTCATAAGGTTGAAATTAGCAAAGTAAACAAAAACTTCACCTATTCTATTTTTATTGAATATTCTATTCTGTTTATATAAACTGGTCCATAAGTTAGGGAGAAATAATAACGATAACAAGGAAGATACAGGACCGAGGTCAACTCAGACTGATTATATCTAAAACTGGAGGGTGGTGCTTAGTTTGTGGGTGTGGGTGTGGTGGGTCTGGTGGTGTGATATTCGTGCTGGTCTTGTTCATCTTGGTCATCGTCTGCAGGGTCATGGGGCCAGACGGAATGAGAGAGAGAGAGAGAGAGAGAGAGAGAGAGAGAGAGAGAGAGAGAGAGAGAGAGAGAGAGAGAGAGAGAGATACCTTCCCAGTTCAAACATCGTAGTGTGGTGTGAGAAGGAAGGAAGGGTGAGGTGTTGGAATGGGGAGGGGGGTGTTGGAGTACATTGTGGTGGAGGGGTGGGGTCTGTATGGTTGACTCACGTCCGGTTCGTGTTCTCTTCCGTCTTCGTCTGTCTGGTCAATGAGGCTAGACAGGCTGGAGTGCATACGAGAAGTACCACATTTTAGGATTCGGGGTTGGTATATGACAAAGCTGACACAGTGACTGATGTTTTAGTATCTCAGTTGCTCAAAAATTAATGGTTAATATTTGTAAGCTGTTCACAGGCATAGTTTGAGCACCTACTATTTCTTTAGAGTCTGGCACTCTGAATTATGAAAGGTGCATTCTGAACTCTTTACCTATCCACTACAAGAATGCTAGTTCAGATCCACATACACAATTGAAGACAATGAGACTTAAAGGTGGCGTTTATTACATAGCGTAGTTCTGACTATCAGTGATGGTCATCCAGCTGCCTTTCAAGCCAGTCTGCTGGAGGACTGGCTGGGTGGTGGCTGGCTCATGTTCTATTGACTGGCCCATTCAGCCAGCAGTGAATACTCATGGCAGGGTAGGTCGGGGAGGTCAACCCACACAGATATTGTCTATAAAGCCCAGGGCAGAATGTGGTTATCTACATATGTGTTGGCCGGAGGGTGAGGTGGACTTCCCGAGACACTTAACACTAATCCTAGCCTCCATGGTGAAAGGAGATGTACTCACTTTCACAGTCACCCATGGTATAGTTACCCCATGTTACAGTTTCCTTGTCCTTTTCTGATTTCCATTATCGATATCTCCCAGGGCTTTTGCCGGTTTTATTACTAGGCTCTTAATTATAGCCGTATGTACCAGGCTGTTTATGTCTGCTCTTGGCTAGAATTTCATCTGACTTGGGCTATTTTCTTCTCCTTTTAGCTGTCATAGTTTGTTCTGGGCTATTGCTTTCAAAACTGGGCTGTCATCGTCTGCACTGGATAAACCTCATTAATTTAGATAGAACACGATACAGAATATTAAGAGATAATAGGGAACTATTATTTTATGTCTGAAAATTGGTGCTAATTATTTATCATGTTTAAAAAATATAATAATAATAACGAGACATAAAGATTTAGATTGGTGTAATTTTATTGAACACAGGTCACTCGAGTGTGAAAATAATCACTATGTTAACTATACTTCATCTATTTTTATTCATGTAGAGTTATTACATACTATCAAAACCTGGATGAGGATTGTATAATTTAGATTTATATGAAGATAAATTCCATCATTTTAATTATTAGCTTCCGAACGAATAAGAAATTCTTTATTCACAAGATCTTGATTGTCTTGTCCCAAAAAAATCAATATATTTATAAAATAATAAATAACAAATTACAGAACTCGATCAAGGAAGTGCAGAAGGTTTAAAAGGATTTAGACATGAAAAATCAAAGTATATACAGGAAACTTTAAATTTGTTGTCGGTAGTGGGAAGACATTAGGAGGTAATAGTATGTGTGTATATATGTTATAATAATGCTAGCCAAACGTGCAGTGATTAGGGGACATACAAACCAAGAGCGTTTTGATACTCCTATACTACTGGTGACAGAGTAAAGCAAAATTATATTATCCTTTCTTATTGTATAATGATAATTCAAACAGGTAACAAAATTGAATGAGTTTTTAATGTGAAAATCCCATTTCAAGCTTCTCTTCTCCACTCCTCCTGCGGCAGGTAATCTGGGAACAGTTTTAGAATAAGGAAACCCAGTATGTGTAGCCTACTGTAGGTTTGAATAACTGCACAAAAAGGACAAAAGTTCTACGTTGCCATATCCTGTCGTCCTTCATCCCCTACATTCCTGTCCACCTAACCTTCCCCTCCCGCTCATTATTCCTCTCATTATCCCACTGATGTTTGGATCAATATTTTCCAAGCGTTCGTTTCCCTGCAAGACACTCTTTCCCTTATTGCCACTTAGTACCATCTGGTAAAACTGGGTACTTTGACATTCATTTAAAGCAAAATTACAAGCACTCATTGTGTGTTTATATAAAGTTTGCAGTTTACACATCCAACTTTCTCGCACTCACAAAACATTTGAGGTCATAGTGAAAGGAATCGGATGCATTGTACTCCGGGCTACTGGGATGGGATTCTCTGCGGGCTTTTGTCTGCTGAATTTCCCGTCTGTGATTCCGTTCATGGGTCTCAGGTCCTACACAGTCTTTAGTGTTGCTTTACCTCCAGTATTGTCAAGAACACCAGAATTACGCCAACTGAGGGATGTTCTATGTGTGTGTGTGTGTGGGTGGGTAGGCATGTATGAGCGTGTTGGGCAAAAGGAAAGGAGGTAGGAACAGAAGAGGTATGAACATGCAATATCTTTAGTATGATTTGAGAATCTGACTGTACAAATGTGAGTTCGTCGGCTTTAACTGCGGCGAGTTTTCAATAGAGAAAGGCAGTGCCAGTATGTACAGTCAGTCACAGAAGACTTTACTTACCTTGAATGCATTATTGCTGAGTTCTATACACATTTGAATAAATAAAAACAGTAAAGTATATTTTCATTGATATTGGTGATCATTCCCTGACTTTTCCCTGGTATAGCTTGAAGGAATTACTTGCCTGCATATGATCACTTCAGGTTGCCCCCTTAACTTCACCATAGTCCGAGTAGCAATAAATTTCCTCATTCCAATAGCAACGTCGTTTATAATGTCTTCGTTGTTCATACCTCGTCCTCTGATCACTTCATGTTCTGTCATCTTCCTGTCAACCTCACTTGATATTACTTTTCATTGTGATTCTATTGTTTCTCCTCCTTTTCTTCCGCCTTCTATTCTTTGGCATATTTCTTCTCTTCATCATTTACGTCCTTTACATTCGTACATACCTCTTATCTACTTCACATATATATTGCTTTATCATCTCTTCTCATTCTTAACTTGACTTGTCATTTTATCAACTGTTCATTCTTTTCAACTCTGACTTCCCCTCTGTTTTTGTGTTTTTACTACTCCTCCTCCTCCTCATTCTGTTTTGCTTCTTTATCACCACTGTTCACCCATTTCAACTACATAATTTCCACGTTTTGTCTCTTCTTGTCCCTCTTGTGTCTCCTGCTACTCCTCCTCCCCCCATCTCAGCAAGGCTACCCCAAATGGGCATGGCGTGACTGGGCAACCTCACCCCGACACTGGCCCAGCATGGTAGCCGACCCACACCATAGAAAACCAGGCGCTGTTTGTTCACCATTAGGAACGAGATGGCTGTGACCTCGGGGGAAGAGAAAAAAAAGTTAGTGGGGAGGTGGGTTGTCTATTGGCCACGCTGTGTTATAGAGGCCAACAGTTCCCAGGCTGCCTTAGTATTGAAGAAGACCTGAGAAAACAGCGTGTGACTGGATGTGTGAAAAGAGAGAGAGAGAGAGAGAGAGAGAGAGAGAGAGAAGAGAGAGAAGAGAGACACTGACTGACTGACTGACTGACTGACTGACTGACTGACTGACTGACTGACTGACTTACTTACTTACTTACTTACTTACTTACTTACTTACTTACTTACTTACTTACTTACTTACTTACTTACTTACTTACTTACTTACTTACTTACTTACTTACTTACTTACTTACTTACTTACTTACTTACTTACTTACTTACTTTACTGATATATTAATTTTTTTTTTAGTACATCATTCACTCATTCACTCTTCTTTCTCCCTGTCCCATTTTCAATTTCATTTCGTCTCTTTCATTCGCTCTGTTTTCCACTTAAAATTCCTTCCTTGTTCTCTGCCTCTCATCACCTATCTTTAATTGTCTGTTCAAATCTTTTGTATCTTTACCATGACACCAACCAGAAACCCAGTATTGTAACTATATTCATATAGATTTTGTCTTTTTCTCACACACTTCCACTCTCCTCTCACTTCCTTTACACATAATCACTTTCTGTTCCTATCCTAGTTTATCACCTCTTTACACAACTCTCCTTCACTCACCTTTTCTCTTCCTCAGGTGATCTCTCCCTCCTAAATCTCCCTGGCTCTCCTCACACTCTCACGACCACCCAGGGTAGAGATAACCCCTGGGGGCATCTGTTTCTCACAGTAAAGGATTGTGGAGTATCATCCATCCACACATCTTCCAATTGTTTCCTTAATTCTCTTCCATCTTGTTGTGGTTGTTCTTTCCATCCATTTCTTTGTGATTTGTTTTCTTCTAATTTTCCTCGCCCTCTCTCCTTCTCCACTGCTTCTCATTGTACTGTACATAACGTTATCTTTATCCATATATCTATATATTATGCTATATAGTATTATGTCGATATGCCTTTCTCGTTACAGTGGATTATTCCCTCAATTCACAAGTTTTTATTTTAAGAACTTTTATTCTCCCTCACTCCTCCTTTGATGCGCCCTCTAGCCTCACTCTCACCTCCCTCTGTTAGAGACTAACATCCTCTCTTTCACCTACTATATACCTGTTATCCTGCACAACCCTTGGGGAGGTAATGAAGGGTCATGCCGAGGTCACAAGGTTTGCCTTGCTCTGGACTGGATGCTTAGGAAGTGTGGTGCAGGAGACTGAGGAGAGAAGGGAGACACGCGGCAGTAGACATGTAGAGATTGTGAGGGAATAAAGAAGTAGAACACGGGGTTCCTTGGTCACTCTAGGAAATCATGTAACTGAACACCTTCTTCCGTAAACCAAGGTTGTTGGGTGTAGATCTCTGAACGCTGTTAAGTTGAGCTAGGACATGCTAGCAAATAAGCTCCATCCTGCTTTTGATGAGCAATACTAAAAGAAAAGAGAAAAGCATCTTCACCCCATTGGCTCATGGAGGAAGGAGAGAGTAAATAGAAAAGAGGAATAATACAGTATGAACATAAAACATCAAAACTCTCCATATCCAGTATATTTTGTATACTTCTCTTGATCCTATGCCACTTATAATTCGTAGTTACTTACCTATCAAACCTCCATTATATCTTTATCTACCCACATCTCACCTTCTCAACCTTATTCCAATCCAACTTTATCCTCGTCCAAACCTTCTCTGCCTTTGTTACACCTGTCCTACTCAACCTTAGCCTTATCCCACATTACTGTACCTTACCCTATTTCTTATCCTCGCCTTCGCCCCACCCTTCCCAGCCCTTGCTTCATCTACTCTACCTTCATCCTACTTTACCTTACTCTCACCCCACCCACCCGTCTCCTAAATATACCCCTCCCTGCCCCGCCCCGCCCCTCCCCTCTCCTCCCCTTCCCTCCCCTCCCCGCCCCTGAGGTCACCACGCCCCCAGAACCCATCATTCGCACTATGATGAACCGCTAAAATCTATACCCACCATAAACAAGGGCGGGGGGGTCTGTGTGTGGGCGGGGTAGGTGTGCATATTTATGTTTGTGTGTGTGTGTATGTTTGTATGTGAGGATATAATGTGTGTGTGTGAGTGTGTGTGTGTGTGTGTGTGTGTGTGTGTGTGTGTGTGTGTGTGTGTGTGTGTGTGTGTGTGTAGCCCATGCGAGAAAGATACAGAACGAATAAAAGAAAAAGAGTGAATGGAAGGGCTGGGTCATATTTGAGAGCAAGTAGAGGGAAGTGTGTTTATCCAGTACGGGATACTACAATGACCACAGTCAGTCTCCCTGGACCCATTGTCACTCAACCTTTGAACGGAATCCAGGACTAGCTTTTTTTGTTGTTGTCCTTTATAGAGTGTCGACCACCTTCTATAGTGTAGCTTCCTTGATCCACTAAGGGGGTAAATCAATGTGGACCAATTAAATAGCTACTGGTTCCTCCAAACTATGCTATATAACAGATTCCCTTACTCGTATACTGATGCCCTTTGTTTCCTGGTTTGGTATGGAAGAATCAGAAACCCTCCACTTTGATAGACATGATTATTTCCTTGCTGGCCATACAGCTGAAGGTTCATGACACACAAAATACCACAAAATAACTCCCGGCATAGAAAGGATGCTCTTCCTGTTATAGTTTGAAGGGTTGATAATCTTTACTTCACCGACAACATCACAGTTCTCTTAAACCCCTTAAATTATTACTTTGCTCTGAGGTTATCATGATCACTACCTCGTGATCACTAAAAAACTGTCATTTCCATCACCGATAACAACAACAACAGCACCACACCTGTTCCGTTCACGTGTTATGTCCTGAACCAGTCTGTGTCCGGTGGGATCAAAGGTAAACAAAATTCTCTCCATTTATCTCGTCATCATATCGCCAAAGGGAGAGCAGACAGCAGGAGAGCTCCAGGAAGACGGACGCCTGCAAGGCTGATGTAGGTGGTACTTTACCTCTGGCAGGATATCACTTAAGTCCTGGTGTCCTGGCAGATGAACGGGGTAGAAAAGAGCCACCCAGGCAGATTAACACGGTAACTATTGTGTTCGTACCGATTAATCCCGACCAGCCGTGTCCAAGTGAGATGCCGTGTCCTCCCCAGATCGTAGATGCACGTGTCCTTCCATTCATCCCCATGAAAGGAGCCTCGTGGGTGCAAGTATCTCACGAATAGTAAAGAAACTTGACAGGTACAGAATGATTTACTGAAAGATACTGAGTCTAAAGATACAGGCGTCTTGGTGATAATAAAGGAGCCTCAGACTTTGTCAGATATAGGATAGGATGGTACCCTTAAATCTTACTGCGCCTCATGGCACCAGGACTGCCACCTGCTGAGTAACGGTCTTACTGCAGATCGCTCTGATTGGCAATGTAACCTGTGTACACTGGAATTAACTTCCTCTGTAACTAGTTTATCCAAGATGAACTGAACCTGAACGGAAAATAGGAGCTCCACAGACTTCACAAATCTCTGAGAAAAATCGATATCTAATGCATAAGAACAAAATTTCAGAATCTAAAATTACAAGTATTATACTGTAGTATCTTCGTCAAAATTTGAACCCAGTTTCTTGAAGAATCCCAACTGAGGTCACTGGGAGGAAGGAAGGGACGAAGCTGGAGGATGAATGTGAAAGACTATCATTTCATATCTGAACAAAGAGATCATTCAACAAGACATGGCTGTAACCTCAAAATGATTAGTTCAGTGAATCTACATTGTTTGCAAAATGAGTGCTCCGAAATTCTTCCCATAAAGCGGACAATTGTCGGTATGAGTGTTATTGTATGATTCACTTTGGAAGATTGTGTGACCTCCAATTTTCGACAACATCTTACTGTAGGACCCTCAATGTCTTAATGTTCTTTACTTATACAGTCACGAGCACTAATAAATATCCAGGTGTGCTTCGAATATCTAGAGACAGAAAATAAATGCACAATAAGATCTCCACTGGACTTACCTCGTTGGTGAATTGGACTGTTCGAAGCTTCAACTAAACCTGTATATATATTAGTGCTCGTGAGTGTACATCCTTTAATAACTCGTCATATTACACAAAAACCACAGACTTTCATACAGGTATATATGAGGCATGACTCTTCTATACTTCCAAAGGCAAAAAACGATATTAAGTAAAATTAATATACAAACAAAAGCTTTTCCTAATAATATAGTCATAAAACACTGCTGCATGGGCTATCATTTACAAAAGATATTACCGGCAGCTCAATACTCACATTATTCACAGTCATATTATTATAGTCATACTCTTGCTGCTAACACTGCATGACTCCCCTCAGTAGATGAACGCCCTTATCCATCTTGTAGTTTAAAAGATTTCAGTGAAGGCGATATCAAGTCTCGAAACAAGTCACTCCATTCATCACTTGTCATATTTCTGTGTTCGATTACTGCCGCTGTATAATTTAGTAGTCAGGTTTGGGCAGTAATGTTGGCGAATCACACACGAAGAATATCCTGGTAGCTGCTTCCTCACACGCCTTCTGAATTCCACACACACACACACACACACACACACATACACACACACATACACATACACATACACATACATACACATACACACACATAGACCAGTATAGCTGTGTTTTTCTCCATCTGTGTTTTATATGTTTCATCTCTTTGTCTTTGTCACTTTTCTCTCCTATTTTATTATCTGATTCATACATTTTATTGCATTGTTTTATCTTTTCTACTTCTCTTATCTCGATTTTCTCATTTCTTTCTCTCGTCCTTCTTTTCTTCTACTATTTTTCGTCCTCTCTTCTCTTTTCTTACCGTTGTGCACTTTTTCTCTAATCATAATATGTCTTTCCTTCTGCTAGGCTGTTCACCGCTTTACTTCTTTTCTAATCTCATTTTGTCTTAGTTCCTCTCCTCCCTTCCCGTCTCAATTCTTCTCTTCTCTTCTTAATTTTTCTCTTCTCTCACACTGACCAGACCAGAGCGTGAGAGGGGGACTTCGTGCTACCGACAACAAAGGCGCCTCGCGATATTATTAAAACTCTGGCGTGGTCGATAATTTATGACTGATACGTAACCATTTGCGTATTAGGAAGTTCACGACTTGGGTTTGATGAGCGCAGGATGGTGGGGGAGGTGAGGGAAGGAGGGATAGGTTGACGAGGAAAAAGCGGAGGAGGGGAGGGGGGCAGGGATTACCGGAGAAAAGGAGGGAAAAATGGAGGAAGGAAAGACTGCATGGCGGACTGGAGGTTGAGGAAGAGGAAAGAGGTGTGTGAGTAAAGGAGAAATGACTGAGGAAAGAATGAGAGGCGAGATGAAGGGTGGGAAAAGGAAGAATGTCTCGAGAGGTGGAGGGATGGCTGGACGAGGAAGGAATGAAGGACGGATCGAAGGAAGGAAGGAAAAACGGGCAGCTTGGAGATGGGAACGAGAAGTGAAGAAAGAGGTGCTGGAATTATATAAAAAGGAAAACTCGATGAAGAAATGAAGGCGGGCTAGATGTTGGCAGAAAAATAGGAAGGGAAGAAATTACGAGCCATTTATGGAAGAGTTTGAGAATAATTACTGTCAGGCAATCCCTCAAATTATATATTGTTTCTTGTTGACATTTATTTCAGTTTCACCATAACTGCAGTTTTGTTACAAGTATGAATTTAAGGATCAAGTGTTTGTATACTATTGAAACCAAGTGATATGCACGTAAGTATAACTAGCATCATATAATTATACAAAGCAAGGATTATTTAAGCATCAGTTGAATTCATTGTTTCTGGAGATATCTGACTTTCATACCCGATCTCATTTCTGTCTTATATTGTAATTTGAACCTCTGAATGAGATTATTTCATGTAATTTTGATCTATGAATGCGGGTGTTATCATGTCATTAACTTTCCTTCAGTCGTTAATATTAAGTACAGTAACTATAAGTTGAATATATAATACTAAACGACTCTAAATGTGTTTCAAAAATATTGAATGCAACTGTACATCAACTCATTTCCCTTCATTCCATCACTCCTTTATACTCTTTAAACTTTTGTCAATTTAGTCTCCCTTTTACCAAACACTGTCCAAACAATAGTCCTTCATTCACTCTCCTTCGTAACTCTATTAATTAACTGCACTCTGTCTCCCCCACAACTCTTCCTTATATAGATAGATATGTTTGTAATATTCAAATAATCATTCAGGAGCATCGTAGCACAATTAATATAGTAAAAAAAATGCACCAGAATATCCATGAACACTAGAATAATAATGTAAGTTCCAGTGCAGTGTGACCGCTGGTTTAAGAGTTATATCAAGATTTATAGACGTGACGAGTGTGAGGGACGTGAGTGTTTGTGTGCCGCCTGGCCGCTTGCCCCAGCTCAAGGCCAGCCAGCGTCGCCTGAGAACATAATCTAATTCTAACGTAGCTCGTGTAGTCATCTGTAAGCAAGAGCATCCGTTTTCAATCAGCTCAGACTAGCAAGGCTAACTTGGCAATAACTCAGGACTGGCTCATTAGGATTTATATTATTTTGTGATATCTACACACTCTGTAGGATCGAGCGAGTGGTAACAAATGGTGGTTTTTCCATGAGTTATAAGGACTCTATTTTCAGACTTTCTTTGCTAATTTTCTTCAAGCTATTTATTTCTCTCTGATATAAAAGTTGTTTTTTATTCCATGCATGGCCTTGTGTCTGAGGGCGTTTAGGGTAGGGAGAGAAACTTCCTCTAATTCTATTTATCAAATAGTAATATTTTTCTTAGAATTATTTATTCATTCCTTTGTCCTTCACTGTATTTATTTTTTTCCTCTATTACTACCTCCCCCACCCCTACATTTTCCTCTTCTCTGTGCCCCTGCCCAGCCCTGGCTCGTGCCCAGGCATCAGCGCGTGTGTCAGCGGTGACGTGTGGCCATGAAATCTGTAATTGTTAGTGGCGGAGGATGTGGCCGGGTTTGTGGCTCTGATGCGAGGAGGGTAGAAAGTGAAGGAGGATGTGACTAGGGGTGTGGTTGTGAAGCTACGGGGGGGAAGAGGACCAATTCTGACACGACTCGCGAAGAAAAGAACCTCTCGAGAAGGAAAAGAGATGTGGTATGGAGGATAGGAGTAAAATGTGGACCCTGGAATGAGGGAGGAAATGAGAAGGTACTTGGAAGGAAGAAAAACTTTAGGATAAAGGAAATTAAAAGGAAAAATTCACTAGGCATATCCTATGTTCACATAGAATTATAAATCAGACGGATTTTGTTTTCAGTTTGTCTTGGTTCGGGTTTTTTCCTATTTTAATATTTTGCCAAAGTTATTTGTTCTTGTTTATATCATGTTACAGGAATATATAACACCTTTCCTTCTCAGTAGCGATGCACCTCGTGGATGGATTTCGCCTGTTTTTTGTGGTAATTACTGATAATTACTAGTTAGTGTTATACATTTTATTTCCTGCTGGGGATGAGAGAGCCTTCTTTCTTTCAATCTCCAAATCCGGTTTCTTCATCTGTCTTCAAGTAAACCATCTCTTAACATTCTCAGCCCCCAATTTTCTTTCGCTGAACTTATTTCCTGTGCAGTAATTCCCAGTTTTATGTGTGGAATCTTATCACACCTGGAAGTGGGACACCTGGAGGACACGGTGGTCGGACAGAGAGTAAACTTAACTAGCTGCTGGATCCAATACAATCCTGGCTGAAGTTACTTACAACAAATGGCTAAGAGTCACTTGATACTAAGTGAAAAAAAGTGAAACTCTCGTCCCATTATAATTATTCCATACATACAGGTAGTAGGAAAATTAAAAAGCTTCATAAGCACCTGATGTTTGGTCGGCCATAATGTGAAAACACCACAGTTTCCCTAAATACCGTACTGCAATATTGGACATTTGCCAAATTACAAACCTCACAACAATGGTATAATACTCAGAAGCTATTTTCTTATGAGAGTGACAAAGTAAACTTTTCTGTATTACCAATAGGAGCTAGAAGTGAACATACGAGCAGAGGAGGAGATGAAGGGGTATACTCTACTAGGCAAGTAAACAGGGAGACACGCTCTGATTAATACCCTCTTACAGCTGAAACACTAAAGGTTGCTGGTGTTGGCCTGTCTGTTTGTACTGCACACCTACCAAGTGTTTGTGTGGGGCCAGTTATCTCCCCCTTTATTGTTTGTTGTTGCTGCCAATGTTGTTTTTCGTGTTCTTGTTTGTCTATGCAGACCTACGAAATACCGGTAGAAAGTGACGCTTGATATTGAGGAACTGGGTTATAAAATCAGAAGATAATTTGTAAGTGACTGTGTTCCTCACGTATGTGTGTGTGTGTGTGTATGTGTGTGTGTGTGTGTGTGTGTGTGTGTGTGTTCTTTTGTTTGTGTGAGGCTAACGATTGCGTAGGCTCGCGTGTTGCTGTACGGGTCATAAAAATAAAAATCCTACGTGTGCGAATGTCTCACTTTGCTTTCTGGTCTTTCTATCCCCCAACCCAACCCAACCCCCGTGCGTGCGTGATGTAGCTGCAGAATGTACAGCCAGATTCAATAGTTCGCTCCTGACAACCTCGTGGTATACCTGCCTGTTTGTTTCGTGGTACAATTTACCCCTAGAACGGAGTGAAGGAGGCAGAGGACGAGAGGGAATTAAAGTTATGGAGAGAGAGGTGGGATTCTCTTAGCTATAGCCTCACTCACCACCAACTTAACAGTAAGGAATTGTATACTGTTATCAGGTATAGTTTTTGTATATGGCTGTATTGACAATATCACTCCTGGGGACTGTGGGGAGGGGAGTGGAGGGGAGGGAGAGGTGATGCACACACTTTCGCACAAGCACACGCACGACCTCGCTAATAGAAATACTGAGACATCACGCACATACACACCCACGCACACACGCACTTGAATACGCACACACAAATACACACACACATACGAATACACACACACACACACACACGAATATACACACACACACACACTCAAATTTACACACACACACACAAAGGTACACACAATGCAAACACAGACGTGTGTACAAAATTAATATACACACACGGATACACATACAGGAAAGCTCACTCGCAAACTGTATTTCAGCAACAAATAAGACTGTTAAAGAGACAAGAATTGAAAGGAGAGAAAAAGAACATAATATACGCTACATGTTTTTGTTGCGTGAGAATCGGTTATTGATTTGTACACACACGAACCAACTCTCTCACTTTCTGCTTGTGTATGTCTGTGTGTATGTATGTGTGTGTGTGTTTTTGTGTATACCGGTTTGTTTATTTGTCTGTCTGTCTGTCTGTCTGTCTGTCTATGCTCGTCTCTCTCTGTCCCACCAAAATCTGTACTCTGTGGGAGACTTAGCACAACACGGCGCCAACCATTCATACAAACACGTTAACTAGATTTATTTCTGATAACCGGGGCGAGAGAGCAGGTGTGTCTCGAGGTGTGTTGATAACTGGTGGCTGGGTAACTATAGCTGTGGTAATGGTGGTCCTTAGTGGCTAATGACAGGGGCAGAGGTGGTGGTGGGGGAAGATGGTGTGTGTTGGGGGGAAGTGATGAGAGCGAGAGAGAGAATGAGAGAGAGGAAGGTGTTTTGGCGAAATGGAGGAGTCGGTAGCTGTAATGGTAGGGGAAGGCAGGCGGGAGTCCTAGAAAATGCAGTAGTTTGAGGTAGAGATATTATCAGTGGTTAAGATGGCCTGGTAGATAACGGTGGTGTGTGTGTGTGTGTGTGTGTGTGGTGACTGGTAGGAAGGGAAGAGGTAGGTAGGTAGGTTAGTGGTTGTGGTGTAGTGATGATGGTGATTGGGAAAAGGAATGTGATGAAGTGGTCTCTTTCTGTGTGTTTGGAATTATTATCTCTCTTTCTTCTTTTTTCTTTTTTCTGTTTTTTTCTCTCTCTTTCTATATCTATCTATCTATCTATCTATCTATCTATCTTTTTTTTTTTCTCTCTCTCTTTCTCTCTTTCTCTCTCTCTCTCTTTCTCTCTCTCTTTCTCTCTCTCTCTTCTCTCTCTCTTTCTCTCTCTCTTTCTCTCTCTCCTTCTCTCTCTCTTTCTCTCTCTCTTTCTCTCTCTCTCTCCCACTCACTACCCTATCCATCTTCCTTACTCACGCACACTTTCCCATCCTTTCTCCTCACTCACACTACACCTGATGACCTCCCACTTACTCACTCACTCACTCACCTCACACCAGCCATTAGTTTTTCTCTCCCTCTCAGACAACATCGATCTTGGCAGTACCCACGCCAAGACAACCGTAATATAAGACCCTGCAGTTCCACAAGCTGTCATTTCCTTTAGTCGCTTCCTCACAACTGTACTAACACAGAGCACAGATTCTTGTCTACCATTTGGGGAACTACTGATCACTTCAAACTATACAACTGCATAGACTAGTACCTGAATATACTACAGTAGTAAGGGATCTTTTTCTTGCAGCATAGTTTGGAGGATCTTAGGTACCCCTCCAGTTCAAGAGATTAATTAATCCTGATTGCTCCACTTTACAGAATTTCAAGTGTCGGTGTCTCACAATTCTACATTTGCCATGTTAGTGTACTACCTCTTAGTATTTCATCATGACTGAATTATTCTATCCATCGTTGTCACCATGTTCGTGTTCCACCATCTGGTTTGTTATTCACAATTATTCTTTCATTTCTCAAAACTACATTTCCATAGTATTCCTCATGTCAGATATCGTACATAATATAATAGTCTCTTCGTTAGTACTGTCTTTATAACTATTTAATTAAATAAACTTCAATATTATTATGATGCTCCAACTTCTTTAATTTTTGTCCCAGTCATCTCTAATAGCAAACTAATAGCAAACTAATAGCAAACTAATAGCATCTAATAGCAAACTAATAGCATCTAATAGCAAACTAATAGCAAACTAATATCAAACTAATAGCAAACTAATAGCATCTAATAGCAAACTAATAGCATCTAATAGCAAACTAATAGCAAACTAATATCAAACTAATAGCAAACTACTAGCATCTAATAGCAGTGTTCTAGCATATCCCTGTTCACTCGTTCAGTCATCTAATATTTGATCTTCAGATTATTTAATGGGATAGTACACTTTTGATACATTGGAGCACCTTGATTCCTCCAAACAATGCTAGGAAACAGGACCAGGTTGATAAAAGTAATTGTGCCCTGTTGCTTGGAATAGTTTGGAGGAATCATTTATTACAGATTTACCACCACTGTACTACCCCCTTAAAGAATGTTGCACCTTGTATAGCCACCCTTTCACTATCACCACAACGCTTTCACCATCACTCCACCTCGCTGCCTCCAACTATACCATTTCTCCACCACTACACCACGTAACCACCACCATCACTCCACCCCACTGCCTCCATTATACCATTCCCCCACCATTACACCACGTAACCACCACCATGACCATCATCACCATCTCTCCACCTACATTCTAGCACCATCACCCGACCCCCACATAACACTATAACACAATACCAGTCTCTATATTCACAGTGTTTCCCGTTTTAATGCTTCTTCATCACCACTACCTATACCCACTTCTGCCACTACCACCTCTCTATCAAATAAACCCAGCTACTACGACAATACCTCTGTCCCTTTCCTCCCACTACTCCACTGCCTTCATCTCCACCTTGTCATCTTAACCTCTCTTCCTCACCACCACCACCACCACCATCTCTGCACCTTCTCCACCAACACCACCACCACCAACACCACCATCACCACCAACTCTCCACCCTCTCCACCACCACCACCACCACCACCACCATCATCACCACCCGAAGCAGTGTGGTAATAAGCAGCCTCTCCTTCACTGACTGATCATCTCTCGGCGCCTCCACCCGGCTCAGGGGAGGAAGATGGAGCAGTAATTATCGACTTGATTGATTGACCTGGAAAAAAACTTGCACCTTATCTCTCCTATCTATCGCCCTCAACAAACACACACGACTGAAAAATCGTAACTGATTACATCGTAGTAAAGGTTTTATATATTATTAATATTATCATCATTTTTTTTTTTTTTTTTGAAAGGACGATACGTGCGAGGGAATTCAGATTTAACTGTTTTGAAAGCCCATTAAGTGCTAGATAATTTTATATGATTAAAAAAATTTAAGTTGATATTGTTAGATGTATGCGTATAATGAGTACGGCATTATTGTTATTAATGTAAAATAACGAGTATTACATAAACTTTTCTTTTGCAAGCACTAACAGATATTATTATTATTTTGTCCTTCGTGTGATCGCTTTCTCTTTCTCTTTGGTCATGTCAGAAGCCACAGATGATAAACATTAGTATAAGCATTACACAATCTTTTCATTGATGACACTAGCTGTGAGCCACTGATATTCGTGATGTTTTCCACCTAATGACAATATTTACTACAGTATTGATGGATCTATGCCGTCATTACACACCAGTTTAGTTGGACTCATTGTCGTGTCTCAGATCCAGTCGTGATTCTTGTAACATTTTGGTAGGTTTGGCATCATCCGCTACTTAATTAAGGGGGAAGTTTTGTGTTGGTAAATCTGGAGCAACTGAATTCTCCAAACTATTCCAAGCAACAGAACGCTATTATGTTTGCTCTTCTGGTCCTGTTTCCTAGCATATTTTGGAGAAATCAAGGCACTCCAATGTAACAAAAAAGAATTTCCACTTTATTACACTGCTTCAAAATATTATACATGATTCAACAATGGTTTCAATGGTTTAGCTTCTATTGAACTTCAAGTAATAGAATGTTGTTGTCATAGTCCTGTTGCCCTGTTGTATGTTGGATGGAACCTGTCCCTTTATACAAACACATGAATGGCATCTGTGGACTAATAAAAATATTGTTTTTACTCTCACTCGGTTAAAATTTTGCTCTTTACTGTAATGTAAACCTTTAGATGGATAATTCTAAACCTTTTTATTATTTCTTATAATTTGACATTAGATTTATTTTTAGATTCAAATTATAATACGCCAAGAAGTGCATAAACAATTTAAAAATCATATATATATATTTACAATAAATGCGAGGATCTGAGCACATTCTGCTATCCTTGTCGTTTCAAACGTGGCATTTATGAGGTTTGTGTTGTGTGTGTCGAGGTGTATATGGACAGTGTGTTTGTGTCGGTGTAACTCTGTTTGTGTATGTGTAAAGATTATCTGAACACGACATCAGCGATACAGCGACAGGGCGTAAGTGTGTCAACAAGTAAGGACGAACTACTGTACTTGTTTACTTGTACCTACTCTGTGACCACTCCCAGTTCAAAACAAGTTTAGGGATAATAATCATATTAAGACAGTATGCATACAATGCGCGCAAAGTTTTCTTGTAATTTGGTTCTTTCCAACTGTGATCACCGTGAGACATTTACTCTATGAACACACACACACACACACACACACACACACACACAACCACATATTATAAATTTCCACCCCGTTACCAGCAAATTCAAATAGAAGAGTAATGTAAGGAGATAGAGGTAAGCTAAATGTGTCTGAGAGAGAGAGAGAGAGAGAGAGAGAGAGAGAGAGAGAGAGAGAGAGAGAGAGAGAGAGAGAGAGAGAGAGAGAGAGGGAGAGAGATATGGAGATGAGGGAATAAAAAGCCGGCTAAATACGTGAGAAGAAGGGCGAGGTCTGTTGGTGAGCAAAAATAATTCCCCGTAAGGTGAAGTCATGGAGTGGTAAACTTTGAGGCGAAGAGGGAGAAAAAAATGAGGAGAAAGAAGAGAGGGTAACGGAAGAAGGGCAAAATTGAAGGATAAATGGATAAATGGAGAAGTAAAAAAGGTATGAAAGCAGAAGGAGAAGTGAAAGAAATTAGAGGAGGGAAGAAAAGGAGAGAGAAGAGAATCTGAAGAATGGTAATAAAAGAAAAGACAAGAAGAGAAGGAGAATTAATGAATGAATAAATAGGAAGTCTAGAAAAATGGAATAGGAAAAAGATGAAGAGATGAGGAGAAAGGTTAGTAAGGAGAAGAAAAAGGAAAAGGTAGAAATTGGAGAGAAGGAAGAAGGAAAGGGATACAACAGAGAAGAAAAAGAGAAAGGAAAATAACAATAAGACGAAAGAAGCCTGAAAATATAGAAGAAGATTAAGAAGAAGAAAGGAGGATGAGAAAGAAGGAGAAAAATGAGAATACAGAAGAAGAAAAAGAAGAAGAAGAAGAAAAAAAGAAGAAGAAAGGAGGAGGATGAAGAAGGTGAAAAAGAAAACGAAAAAACAAGAAGAACAAGAACAAGAACAAGAAAGGGGAGGAAAAAATGTGAAGAAGAAGAAGAAAGGGGGAGGAAGAAGGTGAAGAAGGAGAATAAAGAAAAATAAGAAGAAGGAGTGAGAAGGGAGGTCAGGAGCCACGGTTGGGTGGTGCTCCTCCCCCCGTGAAGAGACACCACCTGCCTCCCTCCATCCCTCCTTCCCCTTCCTTCCTTCCATCCCTCCTTCCCCTTCCTTCCCTCCATCCCTCCTTCCCCTTCCTTTCCTCCATCTCTCCATCCCTCCATCCCCTTCCTTCTCTCCATCCTTCCTTCCCTCCATCCCTCCTTCCCCTTCCTTCCATCCCTCCTTTCCCTTCCTTCCCTCCATCCTTCCTTCCCTCCATCCCTCCTTCCCCTTCCTTCCATCCCTCCTTCCCCTTCCTTCCAAGTCAGCAAGCTAGGGGATGGTTGGTGGTAAGGGTCGATGGTGGTAGTGGCAGTTGGTGTGGTGGTTGTGGTTTTAGGGATGGTAGTGGTAGTGGCAGTTGGTGTGGTAGTGGTGGTGGCAGTGGGTGTGGTGGTAGGAATGGTAGTGGTAGTGGGTGTGGTGGTAGGAAGGGTAGTGGTGGTGGCTCTATAAGTGGTCTTAGAGATGGGATTGGTAGGGGGATGGTAATGGGGGGATTTATAGTGTTAGAGATGGTGGCATTGGGATGATGACAACAGCCTGAGTGGTGATGGCAGGGGATGGTAAGGCAAGAAGAGGTAAAGGCGAGGCAAAGACGGTAGAGACAGAGGTGGCAGAGACAGAAGGGCGTCAGTGGAGAGGGACAGAGGCAGGGTGAGGAACCAGAGGATATAAGAAGTAAATAAGATACAGTAAGGCAGGTGAGAGGGACAGAGGCAGAGTGAGGAACTAGAGGAGATACGGAGCAAAGAAGATACAGTAAAATAAGGCCCAGCAGCTGTTACGGTAAGATAGAGCCAATGGGCCATCAAAAGGAAGGACCACATAAACTTGGATCACAGGGTTGGGAGGGAGGTTAATTTTGTGTTTTCACAGCACATTGACCGGAACAAAATGTGTTATTAGTTGGTTAGGCCGTGTTTATCCATTTGTTCCTCCCTCCATCTGGACATTTAGTTCATCCCCCGATCACTTTCCATCTGCCAAGCTATGAGTACCTTGTCTAACTATCTATATTTGTCAGTGTATTTTTATTTTTCTATGGGTTATCCTATCTACCGTTCTTTCTGAACAAGGACATATCACAAGCTGAATATTTATGTTCTGTGATCGCTAAAAGAAAACTAATAAATCCCTGGAGCTGTGAATGGTATAGGCTATAATTATACTCATAATATTCGCATGTAATTTTGTTTGCATCTCGATGCCTGTAAGAATAGTGATGTCTTACTCGATTAGAGTCTGAAGAAATACGAATATGATACATAGCGAAGGTTCGAGTTTAAGATCTGTTAGTTATGATTATCCTTGAATAAAGTTGTACGGTGTTCAGGTTAGTATAATACCATCAGTTATTTCAGTTACGCAAGTCACTAAAGAGCAATATTGAAATTATCAACGCTACACAGCAAACATAACAAGACATTAGTAATATAAAAGTATGCGGTCGAAGGTATTGCAATGCTACATTAATGTATACGAGCAGAAGATCAGGACAAGATAAAGATGAGGAGAGTGTTAGTGACAGAGGAGCCTAAGCTAACTGTGGACGACAGAACTATTCGCTCAGGCAAGGTCAATAGTTCTTATCCATCTGCTTGAAACTGCACCAAAATTGAAGAGATGATGACGGAAGGCACCACTGCTTAAAAGTTTAGGAGGTTGCGTCAAGCAGTTCAAATTCCTGATGTGAGTAAGAACTAATGAACTTGGTTGACGTGGACTGGATTGTAGTGGTGGGTGGGGCAGGAGTAACGGAGGAAAACGGAACTACCATTGTTGTGTAGGATATTCAAGACAGCTGGTAGTGAAGTAGAGGGCAGGGTTTGGGATGGCAGATGCAGGACAGGATGGTTGAGGATGCAGGCAGGAAGAGAATCAGTGTTATTGAAGGATACAGAACCGGTCCTAGTGGAAGCGTACAAGAGGTAATTGTGGAGGGAGGCAGCAGGACTTGTGGTGACCCGGGGAATGAGATCCTAGTGCGTTGGTGCCTGTGGTGAGAACAAACACATCTATAATGCAACCAAGGCCAGGAGTATGAACATTATCTGACAACTAAAACAATCTCTCTCTCTCTCTCTCTCTCTCTCTCTCTCTCTCTCTCTCTCTCTCTCTCTCTCTCTCTCTCTCTCTCTCTCTCATGTACACAAACGTAGACGCGCACTAACACACCACACATGTTCACACACGTATAAATACACAAACACAGACACACACATATACGTACATGTACAAACACACATAATATACAAAACGCAGACACAAATACAAACACGCATTATCATACACACATCAACACACACACACACACACACACACACACACATCTGACTTCTTGTTTACAATCCTGATAGACATGACACGTATCTGATAAGCCTGTTACATACATGACACCATCACCTAATATTTCTAAGAATAACCTGACACGTCCTGATACCAACATAATATCTGGGCAACAATATTCTGAAATATTCCCATGCCTGAAGCACACACAAACCGACACCGAGTGATATACATCTGACACAAATGTACACGAGTATACTCTGGACACACACACACACATACAATACACATGTTTTCTCTCTCTCTCTCTCTCTCTCTCTCTCTCTCTCTCTCTTCTCTCTCTCTCTCTCTCTCTCTCTCTCTCTCTCTCTCTCATCTCTCTCTCTCTCTCTCTCTCTCTCTCTCTCTCTCTCTCTCTCTCTCTCTCTCTCTCTCTCTCTCTCTCTCTCTCTCTCTCTCTCTCTCTCTCTCTCTCTCTCTCTCTCTCTCTCTCTCTCTCTCTCTCTCTCTCTGGCACACATGCACACCTGGAATACACTGTTAAATCATTTGACAACATTCGCCACACACCAGAGAGAGAGAGGAGAGAGAGAGGGGAGAGAGGGAGAGAGAGAGAGAGGAGGGATAACATATATCAAGTGATGACCGCACTCCGACATCCTTACTGCCATTTCCAATTTGTGTTTTTGTGGTAGTTAGTCGTGGAGTGCAAGTCAGTGGGTCCCGTTGTATGTTGGTTATTTCTCTCTCTCTCTCTCTCTCTCTCTCTCTCTCTTCTCTCATCTCTCTCTCTCCTCTCTCTCTCTCTCTCTCTCTCTCTCTCTCAAATTTCTAACGAATTAAATGTTAATATTGAATCATTTGAATCTTTTTTATATACATATTATTTCTGAAGCATTTACCTATAGGCTGGTATTGTTTCCTTCCATGTATCGGTATGTATTCTGTGTTAGTGACATTTCTGTGAAGTATTCCCAGCAAACACTATCGGATTTATTTTGAACGCCGATTAAGTAGCATCATTGACGTTATTAGTATCAACAGAAAGTGACTGCATTGTCTATTCATATTTGTCATTCATTCTCATATTACGTTTCCACACGCCTTCACAACTCATATTCCTTTCTAGGTATCATTCTGCCTCCTGTTCCTCACTGTCCACCATCCTCTCCCATACTTGTCTCACTTTTCTCTTCACCAACTCCCTTTATTTATAGTCTCTCTCTCGACTAACTACTATATTTCTGTCTACTTTTTCTCCGTCTCCTTTCTACCTTTCTCTCTTTGTCGATTCTCATCTAACTTCTACCTCATTCTGTATCCACCTCCTCCACTCCACTCCATCTCATCCACCTCATTGCCATCATCTGTGGTATATTCTTGTCATCGCTCTGGCCGTCTCTAACCTTTATTATTTGGCACTGGCTTCTGGGATCTGTGGCTCGCTTCACTCCACCAGACCCCTTCACTCCGACTCTCAGACTGTGGCCTCATCTTCATTTACTCTTCATTTATTTATCCAGGCCTTTCCCTCTTTTCACATGCCCTTATTATTCACTCTCTCCTTTCATCTCTCGTATTTCTCGTCAATTTCCATTTCCTTGTTTCTCCATCTCTGAGCTTCCTACCTCCTCTCCACTCCCTACCTTCATTCCCTCATTCCTTCGCCCATCATCATTCCCATTCACTCACCTATACCACTTACTCATAGTCAAATTGCCTTTCATTTCCATCTAATTCCCTTTCACTCTTTGCCCCATTCAACATTTCACCTTAATGGCCTCACAATATTTTCATTCGCCCTTCACTCCTCAATCTGGCCTTCCCCAGCTAACCAAACTTCAACACCAGCTTCTCCCTTTCCCCTCCATAACTCCCTCCAGTGTCCCCTTCCCCTCACTCCTACCTCTCACTGCCTCCCTCTTACCTACTACCTCTCACTGCCTCCCTCTTACCTACTACTCTCACTCACACAGACACTCCACCTTCTTCAAGTACACTAGACTCGGGCAATCACAGATGGAATTAAAGTCACACTCGCTTACAAACACAGCCGACCGTGAAGTTGTAAATACACACACACTCTGTCTATCTATCTGTCTCTCTTCATATCTTCATATATATATATAATATATATATATATATATATATATATATATATATATATATATATATTATATATATATATATAATATTATTAGTTTTTCTCTACGGTTATTCCTTGCAAATTAATGTTTTCATAATTGTTCTTGCTCCTCATTTCCTTCTTACATCTCTCTTTCTCTCTTTTTTCCGTTTTTATGACGGCAAACACCTCTCATTTTCTGTTTTTCTCCTGCAGCTTACTACACTCTCGCCCTTTCCGTCTACTTGTCTTTCTTTTCTGTCTGTGTGTCTGTCTCTTCAGTGCCTACCTCTTTCCCTTCAGCCGACACAAGCACACTCACCACACACTCGAGCCAACATTAACACAACACAACACACTCCATCATGGCCTCTCACACACTGCCTGACACTGACGAGCACACACACACACACACACACACACACACACACACACACACACACACACATACATACACACACCACACACACACAACAACACACACCATGATTTAAATACAGATAATCCAATTGTTTACAGCACATGATGACTCACTTAATAATAATTTAGGTACAAAATAGCCAAACTCCAAAGCCCATCACCATCTCTCGAATTCTATAAGAAAGGCCACATACGATAATTCCACAAGACGTCTCTATGACCACTGAGACAAACACAGCCCAAACACACACTATAGATATATTTCACCTAACACAGAAGGTAGTGCTGCGGTCTTAGAAGGTTAGACTGAGAAGGATGGACTGGGTAAGGACGGACACATCGTTTACCATCACACCGACAGTATGGATTCAACAAAGGACTCGTCACTATGTTTGTCCTCTTGCCCTTGTGTAGTGTAGATCTGTTTAGCATTAATTAAGTTGTAAACACAAAAGCGCACAAACACCGCATTCTACACACACACACACACACACACTGCATTCTACACACACACACACAAACACTATCGGTAATGATTACTTAGTGAATTTACGCTTTGGGAATACTTGAGGAATTCCTGCCGTTAATTACATGTGATTATTTCCATAAGGCATGTTGTGTGGCTATTGTATGTCTGGGAAAAAGTCTCTTTTTGTTATAATTTATTTAGTATACTTTGAAAAATTTCGTATAATATTACGAATTGTATAATACGTAAGTGAACACGATAAAGAAATTAGTTTTTGTTCCATGCAGATATTTCTTATGTGTCCTTCCAATCACTGTTTTTTTTATAATAATGGATACTCAAAATATTTTTAATTTCTTTCAAACTTATTATGCTTGTCCTCGAAGGTTAGGAGTGGATTTGCTCACTTGTGTATGTTTCTTTACTTCTGGTTAGAATCTTTGTACAAAAAGTATTAAACGGGTTATAAGCGGATATAGTGTCAAGCAAGGTCTGGATGCAATAACTAAAGGCTAAGACAGCATTGTATCATATTAGTTCCACGCCGAAACACATCATCTCCTATCAGTAAGCAAGGATCATTTAGTGTGATATAGCATGGCCTGTACTAACACTGCTCTATGATATTCTTCGTTGCTTTACCTATCCATTCTCAATTGGTAATTACCTCGCGATAGAGCCTCCCACGGCCGAGGTCTCTTGCCTATCTGCCTCCACCCACTGTTTTCTCCCTCTCTACCTTTCTCTTATCATCCCCTTTGATTGTACCTTTTGTCTGAGGTTTCTAATACTTTCGGTTGCATTGTGTGTGTGTGTGTGTGTGTGTGTGTGTGTGTGTGTGTGTGAGAGAGAGAGTGTGTGTGTGTGTGTGAGAGAGTGTGGTGTGTGTGTGTATGTGTGTGTGTGTGTGTGTGTGTGTGTGTGTGTGTGTGTGTGTGTGTTATTTTTGTTGTTGGTTCAGCTGCCTCTGTCTGATTGTTCCTCGTGTTTGTCTGTTTGTGAGTCTGTATGTCTGTGATCATAATTACTGTGTGTTTCTTTAGGCCTTGAAATAAGGCTCTGGAAAATCTTTGTTCGTAATTTTTATATTTTTGGCGATAGAAGCCGGAGGAAATTAAGATAGTAGAATAAGATAAAGCAAAAAAGTATGAGGAGCAAAAAAGAAAGTAGTGAAGGAGGACGTAAAGGAAGTGGTGGAAGAAAAGAAAAAGAAGAAGAAGAAGAAGAAGAAGAAGAAGAAAAGAAGAAGAAGAGAAAAGAAGAAAGAAGAAAAAGAAGAAGAGGAGAAGATATAATAATAAAGTAACGATTACCATGATGAGGAAAATAATGACACCTAAAACGCTTAAAGGATGAGACGCAGCAGGAAAAAAAATATATAGAAGAGAGAGAGAGAGAGAGAGAGAGAGAGAGAGAGA
This sequence comes from Petrolisthes manimaculis, assembly GCA_034508575.1. Classification (NCBI taxonomy): domain Eukaryota; kingdom Metazoa; phylum Arthropoda; class Malacostraca; order Decapoda; family Porcellanidae; genus Petrolisthes; species Petrolisthes manimaculis. The sequence continues at coordinate 58,539 of JAWZYT010000256.1, read as the reverse complement.
GAGAGAGAGAAAGGAGGTAGGTTGGATGAGTAGGAAGCGTCAGGGTAGTGGCTCCTCTCTCTCTCTCTCCTCACCCACCTCCCACTCACTCACCCACCTGGTCGTCTCGCTCCAGGGACCAGCTTCTTCCCTGACTCTGGTGGGGAGGTGGGTGTGGTGGTGGGAGGGGGCTGAGTAGTGGTGGTGGTAAAGGTGGGCGTGGTGGTGGTGGTGGTGGTAAAAGTGGGCGTGGTGGTGGTGGTGGTAAAGGTGGGCGTGGTTGGTGGTAGTAGTGAGTATCATTAGTAATGGCGTAGTTATAGAAGTGGATTTGTATTATTAGTGACATAGATGAAGTGGAGGTTGTGTTGTTGTTGGTGGTGGTGGTGGTGGTGGTTTTGGTAGCGGGTAGTAGGGATAGTCATGGTAGTGGTGGTGATAGTAGGGAAGTGGAGGATGTGTTGTTGTTGTTGTTGGGGGTGGTGGTGCTGATGGTGGTAATTGTGGTGGTGGTGGTGATAGAAGTGAAATCACTGTTGGTGTGTGGTGATTGTGGTTGTGGGTGTGATGGTGATTGTGATGTTGATGGTAGGCGTGGTGATAATTATAATTATGTGTGTTGACGTTGTTTAATATTGGTGCTGATAGTGGGAGTAGTTAGTGTTGGTGGTGGTGTTGGTGGTTTGAGACGTGATAGGCTTGGTGAGGGTGGTGTTGGTTTGTGTAGTGATGGTGGTAGTGGTGGTGGTAGTTTGAGAGATGATAGTAGTAGTCATAGTGCTCTGTTTCCATCATTTTTTTTTTCTCATCTCACTATTAATTTCTCCCACTTTATACACTTCACTCCGTTTTCACGTACTTTACCGTACCTGACCCATTGACTATATCATCCATTATTTATTCTACTCACCTAAGACACTCTATTCCTACTTACCTTGTCTTATCCACCAACCAATTCTAAAACGTTTCCTTTTCACCCAACTCTACTATCTTCCCTCCCACTTCTTTTCCTATCACACCCACTTACACAGCATTTCCATCCATCTCTCCTACCTTTTCAGTGACTTTTACAACATTCTATACACCTCTACTGGCATCCTACTCACTTCTACTACCTTCCTACCCACCTTCACTTCTTCCCCACCCACCACCACTATCTTCCCACCCAAGACCCTCTCCTTTAAGATATGGCGACTGGAAGACAGTAGGATAGCGCGTCCTGGGGAGCAGAAGAAGGCCGCTAGGAAGGTTTATCAGACATTTAGGAAGCAGGGAGGAATCCTTTTAACGTTGATATCCTGAAAGAAATTAGATATGGAATGGAGAAACGAGAGGGAGGGATACTTGAGACCTCTCCCATAATTCTCTCGTCCCGGTGTTGTCTTTTCCGCTTTACACCTCTTACTTTTCATCCCGAGTATTTTTGTCATGACTCTTTTTTATTAAAGTTTTTACTACGCCTGCGCGCGTTCTTGGGTTTTGCCTGTCAACTCTTCTTTCCTTCTTCAACTTAATGCATACTATTTCTTTTCTGTCTGTCTGTCTGTCTGTCTGTCTGTCTGTCTGTCTGTCTGTCTGTCTGTCTGTCTGTCCTGTCTGTCTGTCTGTCTGTCTGTCTGTCTGTCTGTCTGTCTGTCTGTCTGTCTGTCTGTCTGTCTGTGTTTCGCTTATCTTCCCCATTTCACAGTTTCTTCATTACATTCTTGCCGCCTCATTACATGACTCTAACTGGTCTGATAGTTCTTATGTTCCTTCCATTACATGTTCCTCATTACTCCATTTCTTCATCCTTTTATTCAAGTTTGCCTTGTTAATGTTCCTATCACTATTTATTCGGCCTCTCTGTCTTTTCACCCTTACATTTTTCCTTTTCCCAATTCATCTCTCTTTCGTTTTTATCCCTTATGTACACCTAAGTGCTCAGAAGAAAAAAATAGAGAATGAAATAACCCAAAGAAAAAGATAAAAGAACTTTAAATCAAGAGGCAATTCGTTCGAGATCTCTAAACACGAGATTTAAGAGAAGGGAGATCGTACAGTAAGTAAGAGGAAAATTGGATTGAAGTAGACCGTTTCAGAGCGCATCAATTGCCCCTAATAAATATCTGTGAGTAGTGAGTGCTTATGTCCCGAATCAGAGAGTTGGAAAGAAAAGCAGTGAGGATGTGTCGTTTGCCAGAGTTAAAAAATAAAATAATAAAGAGGATGTTTAATTTGTGTTGTTGTGGGTCTTATCCGTGAAATATCAAAAGCTGCGTGGAAGATATAGACTGCAATATAATAATATAATAAGCTTTTCAAGTCGCTACGTCCTCCTCACTAGTAGGAACCATTTTTACCATAGGTGGGTATGAGGGATGCTAATTTTTCCTCACATGTAAGGCATACCTGTTGGGGGAGGGGGGGGGGATATTAAAACACTTCCAAATCTGCCCCAGTTCTGACTAATTTAACACACAACATAATTGTTTTACATCTGTAATGAGCACAGGGGAATTGACTTCCAATGTTATGGTACAGGTGAGGTAGGGGAAGCATAGGAGGAAAAGGCAAAAGTAGGGGAGGTAAGAATATTGGAGATGTTTGAAAGGCAGTACGATACAAGAAAGTGTAAGAGGAGATGAAGTTGATTAGGAAATGATTGGAGCACGGGAAATGAGTTGATTGGAGCACGGGAAATGAGTTCTGAGAGAAAGTAGAAGAGATAAATGAAAAAGTTATGCAGTTGAAAAGTGGGAGACGAGGACTTGAGGATAGCAGGTATAAGACGGACCCCCTCGTAGTACTTTAGGGGAAGAAGAAGAAAAGGGAAGACAGTGACAGAAGACTTGGGGACTAGGTAAGGGAAAAGAAGACTTGAAAGGTGCCTGGCATGGATGGATGAGGGAGGGCAGGCCAAAGAGACTGCACGAGTAGAGTAGAGTAGGGTAGGGGTAAGATAACGCTGATTAGAGAATGTAAATTATGGGTGAGTTGGACGTGAAGTGGAAGGAGAATAGAATTTAGGATGTAATATATTGTAGTCAAATAGTAGGGCTATCGATTCCTCCAAAGTACACCAGATATGTAAGCAGACGAGATGAGCCAAGATGCGTGAAACGAGTGAGCCGAGAATGTGCAGCGAGCCAAGCTAAGGCGAGACAGAGGGGAGGGGAGGGAAGGTGAGGAGAGTGAGTGAGTGAGATGGAGGTGTGTTTGGGCAGGTGTGGCGTAACGTGGAGTGTTGGCCCAAGAGGGAAGAAGAGGAACTGTAATTAAAAGAGGGAAGAATAACAGAGAGAGAGAGGGAGAGAGAGAGAGAGAGAGAGAGAGAGAGATACGTGGCTACTAGCTTGCTCTGTGACTGTGAACTACTGCAGTGAAAGGTAAGAGTGAGCTTCCCTTGTGTGTGTCTGTGTGTTCTTGTGTTATAAGGTCGTTCGAAGTACTGTGTGTGTGTGTGTGTGTGTGTGTGTGTGTGTGTAAGAGAGAGACAGACACACAGACAGACAGAAACAGAGAAGAGAGAGAATGTAATGTAAAGACAGTTAAGGAGAAAGTGGCTGTTTAATGCATGTGTGTGTGTGTGTGTGTGTGTGTGTGAAGATAGCACAGTTGTTTATGAAGGAATATTGTAATGGCCATGTATAAGAAAATGTGTACATAATTCACTATTTTTTATAGGCCTAAAAAGTTCCCCATCATCTGCAGATATACTCATGTAGCTGGTGTCATTTAGAATAATTTATAAATACCAGGAACATGACCGGGGTTATTACTGGTCATTGAGGAACTCCGATAATTGCTTATATCGTGTTTGATATTTTACTTCTGAGTTTAGTTGTTTTCATTTCTCTTTCATTTAGGAAATTTTTGTTCCTCTGCAACAGCGGGACTTTTTACTCCACTCCTACTTCTTAGGTTTCTGGGAAGCACTCATTTGTGTGTGTGTGTGTAAGTCACCTGCCTGTAAACATTGCAACGTACAAAGCATTTTTTTCTCTCTCTCTCTCTCTCTCTCTCATTATTCGTGTATATATATATATATATATATATATATATATATATATATATATATATATATATATATATATATATATATATATATATATATATATATATATATATATATATATATATATATATAATATTCTTATTCATTTATTTATATATGGTTCTCTGTTTTCTTTGTGCATCGTCATTTCTTCCCTTTCTATCTTCAATGGCTTACTGATTTCTTCTGTCCTTCTCTATTTGCCCCAATCCCTCCCTCACTCTTCTCTCCCTGCCCGTTCCTCTCTTACTGCCACTTCTAACCCTTATTGACTCTCCTCTACATACAACCCTTATTCCTCGGCCTCTCACATCCAGCATTGGCCTGACTCCCCAACATTTCATTTCTGTTCACTATCCTCCTCCGGTTCTCTCTCTTTATCATTCTACATTTCTCTGTCGATGTAGCCATTAGCCATTAATTAATATCCCTTCCATTGTCACCTTTCCCTGCTTCCTACTCTGTCTCTCTGCCGTGTACACTACAACCCTGACCCGTTCTCTGCCTACCTTCCCTTAATTAACTCACATCTCAATTCCCAATCTCTGGCTTTCCTACATCACCTCCACTCTTCCCTTTTCCGACCCCCACCCCCCCACCCCCTACACCTGACGGGGAATAGCGGGGGGAGGGGGGGATAGAGACTGCAGCTGAGCCAACACACAGTGAAACTCCCTTTTACACACATGGAAACTGTGTCAGGTGCAGGGAATGAGGGAAGGGAATCATGTAAATAAAGATAAAGTCGAAAGAAGAATGTGTACGTCAAAATAGACGGAGAGACATATTGAAAGACAGACAAAAGTCAGTTCGATCAATTGAGGGAGAAAAAAAAGAAAAGAAAGAAAGAAAAAATAAAAGCGTAAGAACGAAAGGAGATAACGATAAAGTGAGCAAACATACACTGTATGTACGGTAGAATGAAGGATATAAGTAGACTACATCGTTATTTATAACTATGGGGAAGAAACGAAAGAGAGGAAAAGGCTATAGAAAAGAAACTGACAGAGAGAGAGAGAGAGAGAGAGAGAGAGAGAGAGAGAGAGAGAGAGAGAGAGAGAGAGAGAGAGTTAAAAGTGCAAGATAACGAAGGAGGCAGAAGCCGGAAAAGAAAGCTTGTTGTGTAACCAAAACACCAACTATTGATTCAGGCTTTTTTTTCGCATATCTAAATGCTTAACTCTCCCACTCTCTCTTTGCTTTCTCCTTTGCCTCCTGTTGACCTTCCTTCTCTCTCTTACTCCTTCATGCTGTCTCCCTCTATCTCCTCCTCTCCTCTCTTTTTCCTTTCCTCTCCATTTTAATTTCCCTCCTTTTTCATTCTCTCTACGTTTCTTCCTCACTATTCCCTCCTCCTCCATGCTACTATCCCTATTCTTCCTCTTTTTCAATTTTCTTCATTTCTCATCATCTTCTTGTCTCCATATCCCTGCCTTCCACTTGTACGTAACGGGCCCCTACCTACTTTCACTCCCCCCTCCAAGTAGCTAGCTCGGTCTTCCCCCATACCCCCCTACACCCCCCACCCCACCCCCCAGCGTCATGGCCTTTCCTTCCTTCTCTGTGTACAATCCCCTCCCTCTGTTCCTCCTTCACTTGTCACTACCCACAACATCTTCCTCTCCATCCTTTCAGCATCTCTGTCTAACATATCCCCTTTCAACCCTATATACGTTGTCCTTTCTCCGTCACCTCCCCTACTACCGTATTTCTCGCTCCTCTATGGTATATTTTCTTTTTGTACCAAGACAGACATTTCAGTAGGACAGGGAAGGATAGAAGTCATTCGTATTGTTTTCATTGATGTTGTACTTGTTTGGCTGATACTGAGTGAAGGATAGGGTGTTGAAAGCTAGGCAAATGTAAGGTTTCGTGAACTGTTATAAAGGGTTGGGAGATGAAAAGTTAAGGATGCTGAGAGAAGACATAGGATAATGAGAGACGAAACAATTGCTCGGGTTTTAGGAAGAGAATTGTGGGCGGCTGATACAGAGTGCTGAGCGGTGAAGCAGAGTGGTAAAATGTGCAACAAATTACGAAGAGGTGAAGATGAAAAGTGAAATGTGAGACAAGATGTTATAAAGTACATGGAAGTGAAAAATGATGCTGGGAGGCAAGAAACTAATATCCTTATGTGTGAATTGAGAGGGAACAGTGTAATATGAGGCGGCGGGTCAATAGACAGCACAGAACAAGATAATATACTCTGACTACTTCAGAGTGAACCTAGAAAGAAGAGAACTAAAAAAGAAAAAGTTTCGGGAATGTGTCCAGACATTTCACTCGAGGTGAAAATGGGGAATAAGATAGCAATGTCATAATAGAGGAGAATGAAAGTAAATAGTGACCCCACAAACAATCCCCATCTCTCTCTCTCTCTCTCTCTCTCTCTCTCTCTCTCTCTCTCTCTCTCTCTCTCTCTCTCTGATCATCAGTAGTATACACACATAACTAAGTAGCCACCGTGTCCCCTCCCCCAGCCACTCTTACCGATCTCCACCAACGATACTGTCACCGGACCGCCAGTGAGTTGTGTGAGGACAGGAAGCCGCTGGCACCCTGGAGGAGGCAGGCAGGCAGGCAGGGAGGCAGGCAAGCTGGCAGGCAGGCAGGCAGGCAGGCAGGCAGGCAGGCAGGCAGGCAGGCAGGCAGGCAGGCAGGCAGGCAGGCAGGCAGGCAGGCAGGCAGGCAGGCAGGCAGGCAGGCACACACGGGGGCAGGGAAAGGCAAGGCAGGGTAGGGCAGGTAAGGAACGGGTTTGGGGGGCGGCAGGTGAGAAGGGGGTATATCAGAGTTTATGGCATGTAAAGTAAGATATTTTATTCACTGTGAGGGGATAACTTTAGAGAGAGAGAGAGAGAGAGAGAGAGAGAGAGAGAGAGAGAGAGAGAGAGAGAGAGAGAGAGAAAAAAAAGAAGAGAGATATGAGGAAGTAAAAATACACATTGTATTAATGTCAATGGTTATTGAAAGAATAGAGTTATACATTTTGGGAATATCTTGTTCTTTATAAGAGATGATTATGCAGTGTAAGAATAGATGATACGTGTTAGGAAATGGCTTTACATCGTAAAAGTGTGTAATGCATTATAGAAATTGCTTATACACGGTAAAATTGAGTTAAAAATTACAGAAGAAGTATATTCATTAGGGGAGTGTGTTTTAAAACTGAGGATAGGATGGGATACACACTGCTAGTTTGCTATACATTATGATTAGGGCTATGCATTTCAAAGTAGCTTATATATTTTAGGAGGAAGTCGTATTACACTGTCATTATTCTCATCAGACCTTATATATTTTCTGTAGATTCATGTTTTTTCTTGCCTAACCATCTTCATTTGTTCCGTCAGCTGTCAGTGTAAAGTAGCCCTACTTCTCCAATATTTTTTCCCTCCCCCTATCCTTGTGTTACCATTCTGTCATCATATTTTTCTTCATTTCTGTTCAGTAATGTAACACAAGTGAATAACCCCGCTTAACAGAGATATGTTTTTTCGTATAGTTTGGAGGAGTATGAAGGCTACAGTAGAATCCAATACACCCATGGACATGCGATAAAAAAATAAATACTCCTAAAACCTTTATAGAACATTACTTGTCTTGCTTACAACCTGTTGAATATACACCTCATGACTTCTTGCACATTATTTTTCACGGGGCGGCATCATGCATAACATCAAACAACATTTATTTATTCACTGAAAGAGGTGGTTATTTATCATGTGTTGTGGGTCATGCATTGTAAAAGGGGGGGAGGGGATTCCAAGTCAAGTTATACATCACAGTAATCATGACATTCAATTTAAGCCACTGCAGATATCGTATTGTATGATGCAGTTGGAGAGGCTGCATGTACAGTATATACATTGTAGCCTGGTGAGGTCTAATTAAAGTTGTACATCATCGTAATCATGACATATTTAATTAGTACAGAGATGTTTTGGTGATACTACAAGGCGTCTATAAATCCTTCTCCAGCTTCTTGCTTTTTCTTGCCCACCTTCTCCTCCATCTTTTCTTCTTTTTTTTTTACCTGTCATTCTCCTCCATTTATTTTTCTTAACCTGTCCCTCTCCTCCGTCATTTCATTGTTCACTTCCATCTGTCCTTTTACATTTTTTATCCCTTTTCATTTCCCCTCACTGTCTCCATCTTAACGTCTTCTTATTTTGACCTATTTTGCCTTTTCTTATTTTTCCAGCTTTTTTCTACTCATTAAAAAAGATAGTCAAATTTCAGTGTTAATGTTTTAGTATTTAGTGCGAAAATACTGTTATAATCCGTTATGTTTTGTTCTGTAAAGTGTGATTGTTTAAAACTTTCATGAATAATAATATATATTTCATAACGCGTTCTTAATCCGTTATTTCAGCTGTGTTCTCTGTGCAAATTAAAAAAACATGGTAATAGTCAGAGCAAAATATATAAACCACTGTTAGCGGTAGAGTTAATCAATAAAGGTGTGTGTGCCTGTAAAACACTGATGTCATGTACTGTACCATATATTATTGTCTGTGAAGCACATATGTTATTGTGTTTATATGAAGCCTTGATGTAATGGATGTTATAATCTGATGCACTGTGTGGGAAAGTGTTGTCATTATGCTCTATTGCCTGTGAAATGCTGATGTTATGATGTCATGGTTCACTTTAACCAGACCTAGTCAGTGAAAGAGAGTGACTGTAGCCACTACGGTTGCACTTCATTTGTCCTGGATTTTACGGAGATATTGTGGAAAAATTACAGTAACTTCTTCAACACAAGCAAGATGTCGTGGCTGTTGATGGTGTGTGTGTGTGTGTGTATTAGGAAAATAATACCTGTGGCTGTTGCCTGTTGCTTCTACTGCTGGGTGGGGCCATGAATCACGTTTGTGCTTCTGGCCATCAGTTTGTGTATCCAGAGAATGTGGTTTCATTGTGGAGGCACTAGTTTTCATCTCGTCGTGGTCTCCGTCTTTCTCTCTTTTGTAATCGTTCTATTATTTTGTGTATCCGTTTTTTCTCCCTTTACTTCATATATGTTTCATTTTATTAATCTTCCATTATTTTATATCTATATTTATATTCTACATCCTATCTACCATTTACTAACATTCTCCATGTTTTCTTCATCTGTCCTTATCCACCTTCCATCCATCTTCCTATATTTTCCTGCCTCATTTCCTTCCACTTTCTCTTCTTCCTCTTCCTTTCCCTTCTCCATACCTCCTTCTGTCTCTCTATAATCATCATCTGATCATTACCACCATCATTGTCATTATTATTATGATTATTCTTATTTCATTCCTGTATTCTTCTACTACCATTTTGTGCTCTAACTGTTTATTCTTTCCTTTAGTTTCTCCTCTTTTCTTCAAGTTCCTCTTCTCTTTTCCTACCCTCCTTTCTATCTCTTCCAGTTATTTTTCATTTTTTCTTTCATTTCTTCCATTTTCTCTCGTTTTTTCTACGTTTCTCTACTTATGCCTCCTGTTTTTTTTATTATTATTATTATTTCCTGACCAGCCTCCTCTCTTCACGGGGTAGATAACAGGTTTCATCCAACTCGACTTATCAGAAATAACAGTACAGGTGGTGGTGGTGGTGGTGGTGGTGGTGGTGGGATGAGGGAGTGCAGTGAGATGGCAAATGGAGATGAACGAGGGCTAGAAATCTCAATATATTCCTTCTTACGTTGTTGTACGATCTGAATTAATATACTACAATCTATATGCAGACAACTGTGGTAAATCTTTATAAAGTTTTGGGATTGTCTTTGATTCACAGTCCAATGAACTTGTAGCATTATCATTATTATTGATTTATTATTATTATTAATTTTATTATTATTATTATTATATTATTGTTATTATTATTATTATTATTATTATCATTATAATATGATAGTAGTAGTAGTAGTAATAATAGTAATAGTAGTAGTAATTGTAGTAGTAGTAGTAGTAGTAGTAGTAGTACTTCTCATAAACATGCTGGTGGGTGACATTAATATATTTCCTATAAACATGAAATAGTCAGACAAGGTGAGTTAGTGTTGATGAGGGAGTCAGATGAGGAGACGTGATGAGATTCTTGGACAAGTAATTAGAGCAAAACCTTACAAAGAATTAAGAGGATTATTTCTGCTTGCTGTTAAATGGGTTACTTGGTCCTCTGAAGTATGCAATAAAACAGGCGATCACAGTATATATTCCAAAAAAAAATTATACTCGGAGCATATCATAAAAAACTCAATATCACCAGTTTTACCGCCTGAGTATTTAATATATTGAAGGGGATAGTATACTTTTATTACATTAAAGCGCCTTGATTCCTCCAAAGTATGCCAGGAAACAGGACCAGGTCAGTAAAAATATAGATGTTCTGTTGCTTGGAAGAGTTTGGAGGAATAATTTGCTCCTGTTTTACCAAATATATACTATCCCCTTAAGAAGATGCTTAGATAGTAATATTTCGGATAAATATTTGGAGACATAATACTTCATGTGTCGCTAACCTTGAATCGCTTCTGTCTTGTGTGCTTCCAGGGCTATAAGTAAAAAAATTGCTCAGAGTCTTAATAGACGTGCTTATCGCAATTTAACACAGGTGTAATTACTGTGATTAAAGTGTAAATGATGCAGAGAGAAAGTTGAATGAGTTATTTCTGACAGTTGCTGCACGAGTAAGTAAGTACTATTTCACAGTTAGGTTAGGTTAAAACAGTGTGGTCGTACTATGTGTGGTTTTTTTCTCTTGACCCTCACACATTTCTTCTTTTCTTAAACTTGAGCAAATTTTGGTTATTCCTCCAGACTAAATAGTAATGTGTAGTTTCAGTTACCCAAGGATTTACAAGACTGGTATATAAAAAACCTTAGCTAAACGTGATGTAATAAAAAAGTAAGACCATCAGACAATTAGAACTGAGGCTATTAAAAAAGTGCAACAGCAACAACATCAGAAAAAGACAAAAAAAAAAATCGTGGCACAGAACAGAAGACTCGGTCGGTAGCAGCGGTGGTCCAGTCATCTGTATCATGTTGGCAAAGGACACTCCTCCGTTTACATTTCCAATCTTATTCAGTCCACATGTTATAAAACTCGCCAACCTTGTATAAATAGACTAAAATGTAGTTCTGGGTGAGCGAGTGTGAGTTTGTCCAAGAACCTTCTGCATTTAGCCTGGTATATCAGTGTCCTCATCTGCATAATATTAGAGAGAGACGCCTCCGAGGTACAGTTGCCAAAAAGGTATTGCGACAAATCTTGATTGAACTTTAACCATAGTAATATCCACAACTATTTGTAAGGACTATAAGCATGTATAACAGAAGGAAATATAAATATCCTTCTATAATACATGCTTATAATCCCTACAAATAAGTATGGACATTAATATATTTAATGTTGTATCAATAGTTGTCGCAATATCTTTTTTGGCAACTGTACATACATACAACTCACCAACCACCATTACTTACTACCATGCAGCCCCTTTTTTCTCTATAATCCCATTATTTGTTTACAGTTATATCCAGCAGTAACTAAGGTGATGGTACTGAAAGAAAAATAATTACCAGTAAATCTAAAATACTTGACGAAAAACATAACTGTGTTGTTTTCTTTTTAATACTGATATTGAAGGTTACTCTGTCGCCTGGTGAGTTGTGTTTTAAGGATTGGTCGTGTGAGGGTTTGAGTGTTGTGGGTCAGGGGACAGACTGCGTGATATATAATACACTTCTCGGTCACTAGGTGGTAAAGGAGGGAGGGAAAGTAAATCGGAGCTGAGTGGTTAGCAGTTGTGTTAGTATTACTTGTGCAAGGAAATGAAAGAGTTGAGAGGTAAATGTGGTTGCCTGCCCCTGTGTGTGTGTGTGTGTGTGTGTGTGTGTGTGTGTGTGTGTGTGTGTGTGTGTGTTTGAGTCGGAGTAGCTGCTGGGGTATGGGTCACGTAGTCTCCAAGTCCCTACATTAATCTCTGTCTCACTCTCTGACTTTTATACACCTTCTCCCTGTGTTCTCCAAATTAGCAGATATATAGTAAACTCGGTCTGCTGTGTTTACACCACTTGATAACTCCACCTCCCCTCCTTCACAAAATAGACTGAATACGTTTGGCTAGTCTTTGCAAACTGTAGAACATAATTATAATCACATACTAACCATGGCTATATTGAACCAGTTATTATTTTGGAAAGGCTTATGTTCTTATTACAGTCTGCTGCTGGTGTGTCGTTTTTATGTGGCCGGAGCTGTACATGTGGTTTGTGATTCTTTTGATATTTATGATATTCATATGTGATATTTATTCCTATTAATTGTCTATTTTATGCGAGCTTGGAAACAGTGTCCGAGTTTGGAAACAGTGCAGAATTACTTCCCTCCTCATTCTCTATTTTCATCATCCCATCCTCCTGCCCATTTCTCTCTCTATCTATCTCACTCTCTCTCTCTCTCTCTCTCTCTCTCTCTCTCTCTCTCTCTCTCTCTCTCTCTCTCTCTCTCTCTCTCTCTCTCTCTCTCTCTCTCTCTCTCCTCTCTCTCTCTCTCTCTCTCTCTCTCTCTCCATGTTTTTTCTTCTTCCCAGCCACTCCTGCTGTTCTTTCGTCTCAATATTATGTTTCTGGTGGAAGTATTTACTGAGGCTGTTGTTGCTGGTGTTCCTCCGGTGACCCATCCTGCTCCCCCCCCCCCCTCTCTCTCTCTTTCTCTCTCCCCCCTCTCTCTTTCTCTCTCTCCCTCTCTCTCTTTCTCTCTCCCCCTCTCTCTCTCCCGCACTTCTTCCCTCCCAGCATCCCTCACTGCAGCATCCCTTCATCTTGTACTTCTTCCCTCTTGCAGCATCCCTCCCTCCAACATCCCTGCGTCCAACATCCCTCCCTTCAGTATCCCTCCCTCTACCATCTCTACCTTCAACATCCCTCCCACACTCCTTCCAGTAGCTCATCTCATCTTATCTTAGTCACACAATCCTCTTCCCCTTTCAGTTGTCCAATCTCATCAACGACATCTTACTCCCTACCTTCCTTGCATTACCCACATCTTACTCATTCACCCATTCATACATTCAGTATTGCATTCACTCACACCACATGAATCTCACTAGGGCGGACCTCCTACATACCACGTCCTTTTACCCAAACATACGCCACTCAGATCTCACTCATTCACTTCCCACTCTCCGCATTTCATTTATTAACTCCTTTCTTACTCATCTCACACCCTCATCTCCACCATTCAGGCGCCAACGCACCTCAGTTACTCTTCACACACCTCCACTAGCATTCCTCTTTACTCTCACTCACTCCCTACTCTTCACACACTTCCACCAGCACTCCAACACCTCAAAGCATCCTTCCCATCCACTCGTATCTCTTCACTCCTGCCTTGTCCTTACACTCTCACCTTTCCTTGCACCTGTCTCTCCCTTCATTACTTTGTTTTGTTCCTCCGTATTTTACAACAATTTCCTCAGCTCCTTCCTTCCATTTCACTCTTGTCTCAGAATCTATATCATCATTTGCCTCTTCTCTTTCTTTCTCCAGGACCACATCGTTATCAGTCATGTCTCACTACCACCGCCATCACCACTAACAACCACAACGACACTTCATCTCCATGCACCCACACCACCACACCACCACCACCACCACCCCCAATCTCTCTTCCAGCACCACCACCACCAATCTCTCTTCCAGCACCAACACCACCAATCTCTCTTCCACCACCACCACCACCACCACCACCAATCTCTTTCCAGCACCACCACCACCACCACCATCACCAGTCTCTATTCCACCACCACCACCACCATCCCTGTTGCTCCAGGTCGCATTTTTCCCGCCCTCGCTGCCCTCCTCCTGGTCCATCTCTCTTGTTATTTCAACCACGTCTCGTCTCCCTTTTCTTCCAGGATTTTTGGTTACTGTTGCACCCTGGCCTTCCCTTTTCCTCTTTCCTCCTCCTTGTAGCCATTTACTCGACCGGATGCATGTTTGAGGAGATATATTTAATTCAGATATTCTGATTCTGGACAAAGCCTTCATGTCCGTTATCAAGGTCCACACACATAACGACTTCCGAACATGTACCAAGAAAAAAAAAAGAGAAAGAGATGTGAAAAAACTCGATTTAGATGATGAATATTCTCAGTCCCCTTTGAATTACGAAAGAAATACATTGTTCGCTTAGCCATATCCCTTCTTATGGCATTGTTACCTTTTCGGATCAGTTCAGGTCATCGTAGTGGACTGACTGGCCAACTCACTTAAGCTTCATAATTAAAGACAACAATACTGTGCCGTCATCATCACCAAGAATAACTATAATAGTCAACAACAACAGCAACAATATAATACTTCATACATCAGTGCATCCTCCTTACTTCTGCGAGAGGTTTCACCCACTCCTTGCCTTAGGGTTACTTCCTCATTCGGGCTGCCAGAAGTGTGTGTCCTGAAAGCATAATCCTTCGTTCTCTATTTTTCAGCCTTCGTATGCAGGTTTGTCTCACTCCGACCAGTTATCGGTAGAGGGTTCTTCTTCCCTCTGAAAACGAGCCTGAGGATGGAGGAAACGTCAACTTATAAGTTGACGTTTCCTCCATCCTCAGATATATCCAGAACACGTACGTAAAATATTCAGTAAGTATTGTGTACTTCTATGCTACCCAGTCCAGCAGGATATCCCTCACCAAGCACCTGTAGGCAGAACTGTGTTGGACCCTGCCCATTGTTCCTAATTTTCTCTTTAATAAACCCAAACCTGATGGCTGCGGTGCGAGCTCCCCCTGCAGATGTGTACTCTACCGTAAACGATACTAAACTGATTTATGATAAATGTGCAAAAAATGTAATTGAGTTGCCTCCGAGGAAGCCTGAAATTTTCTGCCTCCATCCCTCTCCTACGCTGATGTATGCGCTCTGCTTGTGAAAGTTTCTAATTTTTGCTCCGCTTTTTGTGGCCAGAGTCTAGTGTTGGTAGATTTCATGGATTATTAAGACATGATATTGGAAATATCCGGCGAATTTTATTGTAATTATCAATATGAGGAAGGAGGCGTGTCTAGGAAACGTGTAGCCGTGTCAAAAGTTGGAGGCTGTGGTGTGGAAGTTGTCAGTCTGTGTTGGCATCACGGCTCTTCTCATACTTTTATTTCTTTTCCTTACTATCCAGCTCATCCTGCTTTCTCTTTAATCACCAACCTTCCTCTCTTCCTATAATTACTTCTTTCCTGCATCCTCTCTCTCCTCCTTTCTATCCTCCTAGTACTTCTTCCCGTATTTTCACCTTCTCTCCTTTATCTTCAGTTCCCTAACTTCCCTTTCGTTATGTTTTCTGTACTCTCCCACTCATCCACACCAAGTTGATCAGGCTTCTCCTATGTAAGGTCATTTTAGTGGTGCCTTTATATTATAATACCGCATTATAGCATTTCCTGCATCTACCATAAATCATCACCCACCTCCACCCTCAACACATCCTTTTTTCTTTATCTACTGTACAACACCCCGTCACCCACATCCTCTCTCTGATATCTCCCCCTCACTCACCCCACCCCAGTACATCCACTTTTTATCCTCTGACTTCCCTCGCCATGGCCTCTTCTCCCCCTCTCTATTTATATACTCCCGTCCTTACTGTTTTTCTTTCATTTTTGCAGCTGCCTTCGGACCAGCAGGCTTATTGAATACACGGTGCTGGGTTTCTTCTTGATGTTGTTATACTGTGTTTCTTCTTTTGATTATCGTAAAGTTCTATGGTATTTTTCTTTTACACTTGTTCAAAGAAGAGGGTTTTGATTTTATAGGAAATATCTAAAATGGATTCATCACTATCGCTTATGTAACATGTTTATAGGTGGACAACGAGCGAGTCAGTCACACAGATTTTGATTTGGCGTGATGCTCAACCGTAGTCACCATCATTACCTCCAACACCAACAACACTCACCACATCCACCAACGCCAACATCACACACATCAACACTCACCACCACTACCAATACCTCCTTCACCAACAATCACCACAACGACCAACAAGAACGCCACCACCTTCACCAACATCCACAACACCACTTCCACCATCACCACAACCACCTCCACTACCACGAACACACCACGACCAACACTCACCACGACAACTACCACCAACAACATATATGACCACCACCTACCCTTCACCAATATCGCTCGCCCCGCCCTGCATGGATTTCCTTCTCTCCTTCCATCCTTCCTTATCTCGTGCTCTCATTACTGTGCAAGGAGCGATGGTATCAGTGTGCTTGGATCTGAAGCCCAGATACCGTGCTGAGTGCTGAGGGCAGTTAGAGCGAAGACCTGGACCACACAGGTAATACCAGTCATTAGGATATTAAGATGGAGAGATACACTTTCTTTCAACGACATGCACGCCCTTACCTTTTCAATACGTGAATTTGTGAATTAGTTTAGCGGTAATTTCGACCTGAGTTTTCGATGTGTGTGTGTGTGTGTGGGGAGGTGGTCGGGGGAGAGAGAGTTTTTGGTGGTACTCTTACAGTGGCACGGGAATAAGTAAATAGTCGGCGTGTGTCTTGTTATCGTTATGAACAATTAGGCTGTCTGGACGAGATTGAGATTAGGAGGATGGGAAGGTTGGTGGTGGTGGAGGAGGATGTGGTGGCGGCGATGAAGAAATGGACTGTTACTTATTCTCCCTTTCCTTCTCTTTTTCTGTCTATTTGTCTCTATTTATCCATCAACCTATCTATCTATATAAATCTATCTATTTTTCATTCTATCTACATAAGTATAGTTTGTTTCTGTCATTCTCAATATCCAACATAATTTACTTTTATTTCCGTTTCAATTTTCCTATTTCATTCAACTCTATTTGTGGTATGAGTTTTTTTTTCTTGCTATTATTCCATTTACACTCCTGGCCACACCCGAATTATTTTGATAATAAAATTATGAAAATATAATTATAATATGTTGTTAATACTATCATCTTATGGTTCAAGTATACAGTAAAGCTGTAATATATCTGAACAAGCTTTGATATTCCAAAGCATTAGTGTCATCTACTCTTCTACCTGGTAAAGCGACTTCGAATATCACAGATAAACAACATCTCAGTCAATCCACCTGGTGTTGTCTATGGATAGTCAGTCCTCTGATAATCCACGGACTAAAAAACATGGACACTGAATCTTCTTAATGACTTGGAGTGATCCTTGCGTGAACTGGAATGGGATACGGTTGCTTTGGAAAGGTCAATCCTACTTGTATTATACCCGCGTCACCACCTGACATCCACTCACTCTAAGCATCAGATCCCGTCCACCAGCACCACCACCCATCACTACCACCACCACTACCACGCCAACCAGCACCAAAACCCACACCACCACCACCACCACCAACACATCACCAAAACCACCACATTATCACCACACCAACCAACACCACCACCAGCACCACCACCAACACCACCGCCAATAGCACCCCACGTCACTGTAATTGATGCTTCACACTACGATCACATTAACACCCCGCTTGCATTTCCCCTCACCCACCCCTCTCAAATAAGTCTTCCTCATTTTTCTTCCCTCTTCCCTTCTCCCCATCCCCCCTCCCCATCCCCCCTCCCCACACATATCTCGCTTCGTAGCTCTCGTTCATCCCTCCCGACTTCTTTATTTTTTTTTTATAATTCTTCTAGCGTCACTCTCTTATTCCTCTCTTCCTCCCATCTCTCTCATGCAAGCCACTCAACCTTCTCTAGACCACTTCATTCATTCCATGTCCCTGTCTCATTCCAGGTTTACTTCTCGCCTTCCTATATTCTTTTCCATTACTCTCTCCTTCTCCTATATCATCTTTCGCCCCTCAATTTATTCTGCCACTACGTTTTTATTCATCTTTTTCCCCTTCTCCCCTTCATAACTCCCCTTCTCTCTTCTTGTAAAACTCCCCTTTATCCCCTCCCTTCTCTCCCATCCCACAACTCCTCCTTCTCTATTTCAGACATACAACTTAGTTACTTTTATTCATGTATTCATTTCCCATCGCCTTCCATTATTACACTCTACTCTCTTCACCCTGACCACACGTTAACCACCCACTACCACCACCACCACCACCACCACCATCATCCTTGTTCATATCACTCTACTCTAGCGTGCCATAATGTATCATCATCATCGTTCCTAAGAGTATCATCACCATCATCATTATCACCTGCACCTCTCAGACTATACTTCATCTTCCTCCCCACCGAACAATCACGTGCAAAAGTCCTGTTACAGATGAAAGAAACTGTGCCATTCGAATCTATTAGACATTTTTAACAGCGATCAGCAGTTCCAGTTTCACGTCGTCCTTAATTTATTCAGAGGGGTTACAGATTTACTGCAATTAACTGGACATCTTACTACAATGATATTTATCTTATATGTACGAATTAAGTTTCTCACCGGTGCGATCATGACCACTATCTCAATCATACATCATCACAAATATCATGATTCGCAGGGGCTGTATCGTCATCATTGCCATGCACCTTTTTAATATTCACCTGATTATTCCTGTCCTCATGTCCATCGTCAACGGTATTGTTCATTGCTTAATATCCTCAAATTATTCCCTCTATTGTTATAACCATCGTCAGATACAGTATATCGTTCAGAGTTTCGCCACTACAATTTTCACTACTACAATAATCACTCACCATCATCACCATCACCAACGGATTATCATACCGATCACACAAACCTCACCACCACAACCACAACCGTTTTTACCATCAACACCACCACGACTACACCACCACTACCACCACTATGATTAGTCACCACCAGACTGCCACACCAACCTCATCACCATACATTACCTGTGGAGTTGAGAGCCTATCCATGCTCACACCTCGCTGGGTCTATTATCATTATTCGCCAACCCACCCGGATGTGACCTCTTCTCTAATTCGATAGCAACACGTTGTTTATGCTCTTCTCTTCATTTGTTTTTGTGTTGCTGCTGCACCTCTCAATACTGCATGACTCTTTCTACGTATTTTACTTACAACAGTGAGTGACTCTGTGTGTTTTTGGCTTACAAAACTGCATGACATGTATATTTTTTTGCTTTTATCACGGTGTTGCTCCAGTGTTTATCTCGCGGTAGTACATAATTTTTTCTCTGTTTCTTATCAATTGGTTTTCAACAGTACATGATGCAGGTGAATATTTGGCTTTGAACTTGATTATGAGCTATGATTTGTATATAGCTTTTAACACTACAGTACATAAGCCTTCCCATCGCATATTGCTATTTATAGTTTTTCAACAGAGTGAATCAAACAATACCGACTTATTATTTGGCAATTCAAATAGTTTTACTATTTTTTATCAGCCATGGAGGTTATAGTTTTGATCCATTTTGTTTGTCTATATGTTTGTCTGTCTGTCACTGTGTCTGACTGTCTGTCTGTCAGTGAGCAGGATTACGCAAAATGTTATGCGTGGATGATTACGAAATTTTTACCAAAGTCGAGCCTCGTGACTGGCAACTAGCGATTATATTTTGGGTAAGATTGTAATCTGGATATGAGTCCAGGATTTTTTTTTTTTTTCAATCTTTACCTTGTAGTGTTAAGCATGAAAATTGAAATAATGGCGATCTTTCCCTTAGACTTTCAAGACAATGTGGCTCAATACTTAGGCTTATCAGAGACTTAGCTGTCGCATGATCACTCTTCTTACTTTTGTGATCAACTTTTGTCATTATTTTGCTTATTTTTATCACTTTCATCACTGTAACAGCAACAACCTCTCCAAGAGAACACGACTGAGGGTCAATTCCACAGTGGTTGGTTGTGGTTTGTAAGCACGCAAACGAAACAATGTTAACCGTGTAAATGACTTATGGGTGAATTATTTAATGAATTTGGTGAGTAAACTATACAGTGATCATCATTATCTAACTGTTTGATAGATTTTGTGAATGTGGATTCTCAGCTTTTGGATAATAATGAAGCCTAACAAGTAAGTGTAGTTGGTTGGGAAGCTACAAACGAATACAATTGTGGAATCGACCCTCTGTGATCACATAACATTCCGCAAACAATGTGAAGGTTATTATGAGGCTAAATTTATTCTAAGCATTCTTTAACAAAACAAGGGTTGCGGATGTGAGAGTTGAGTGTGGAGGTGCACGGGGCCAGGTCATGTCACGCTCTCTCCACACTCACTCATTCACTCACTCACGCAACAACCCGTTTACTTACTCATCCACTCACCATCCATCCATTCAAGTACTCATCCACCGGGTGCACTCACTCACCCACCCACTGATCAAGCCATCTACTCACTCGCTCATCCACTCACTCACCCACTTACTCACCCACTTACTCACTCGCTCATTCACAAACCCTTCCACCCACCTACTCACAAACCCTCCAACCTACCCACTCACCAGCATACTCACCAACTTTCTCACTCTGCAACCAACCGACTCTCCAACCAGCCCACTCACCCACCCATCCACCCACTCACACACCACTACCAGCCAACCATGGAAATGATAAGTAAGGGGCAGTGGTGCTCGTATAATCTCCCTTTCTCTTGTCCTTCCTTAAAAAAACTTAGCTTTATTATGATATTATAATTAAGTTTTCATACTGCATTAGTGCGTTCAAAGTCATAAATGAGACAGAGATATACACTTGCAATACAAATAGAATGAAAATCCAAACGTCAATAAAATTCGCTTTTAAACTTGAATCCTAAATAATAAGTTTAAGGGTCGTATGACAGGGGTGAGTGTTCCGTTGTCAAGTTGGTTTAGCACTGCCGTTTTGTGATTATTTGTCTCGATATTCAGCCTTGAGTGATTTTATGGCTTTGGTTTTTCCATCATTGATAACCCGCATATTTCTTTATTCGATAATTTATATGATCTCAAATGTGGCTATGAAAGAAGGAGATGATTGGAGAGAAAGCAAGCCAAAAAGTCAACTTTGATAACAAAAAAATAGTTCTCCAGACGGGAAAATATAACAATGAGCCAACAATTGCTTCCTTGTGCAAAGATATGTGCAGCTAACATAAATGATGACGAAGAATTTCCCTAAAGCCATCAATTAAAGAGAAAAAAAAGCATAACATATCAAGAAGACCACATCTCCACACAACACTAACCAACAATAATTTCTGAAAACGGACTCTTTCTGTTATGGGCGAATTAGAGGCATCTCGCTTCTCCAAACTCTGCAAACAAGACAAACCCCTACTCGTACACTAAAGTATAAGTTTGTTTCCTGGCATAAATATGGGGGGATTATTTGACATTCAACTCTCGTACAACAGATGAACCTCTTATATCAAGATCGACCCCCCAACAGAGGAGATACAGATCATCAAATAAGAAGTTCAGCCCCAGGAAATGATGAACTCTGAAGATAAAAAAATTAGCAAGTAGAAAATACAAACAGCGACGAACAATGAACAATTAAAAAGACTACAAACGAAAATAATGGAATAACAGGTTGGTAGAGGATGGCACTCAATATAAAGAAGAAATGGGGATCAAACGACAACAACGTTAGAGCGACACCATCAATACCCAGCCTGTTCCAACTTCCCTGCCCTACAAAGACTACTGGAGGTCTGTTCATCCAATGCTATACTTAGACTTAGTAACCTTGATAAGTGGGAAACACCTCGGGGTCTGGTCAGTAGCTAGTTGTGACCACGAGCTTACCTGTTTAATTAACATTTATATCTACCCGAGGCTATGTGTTGGTGATTCCTGCAGTGCTGTAGAAGCTATGGACTGGTATAACATTTAGCAAAAAGCAAGGTCATGTTCATAAGACAAAAAACATAATTGTTCAAGGGACGACGGTGGTATAGAGGGAATTTTTTTTTTTTATATATATTACAAATATTGGCTTTGTGAAGGTCAATAGTCAGAAAAGAGAGATTGTTTACATTGAAGTGGGAAGTGATGTTAGGGTGGTGATAATGGATCATATTCCCTCTAATTATGTTATATAAGGGAAAGAGTGTACCAACCCTTCCAATGAAAACTTTGGTAGTCATACATCCGCAGGTAAACTGATTAACTTCTTTTTCTAGTCTTTACAGTATTCTTTCTCGTACCTCTATAAAATTAAGATTTATATCCCAAATGGTAGCCTACGGCAATATTGCTATTATAACTAAAGGAGAGTGAAATAACTCAGTGTCCTGGTCGTCTGGCCAGACAGAAAAAATTGTAGACCACTCTCTAGACCACAACGGTACGTACTAATGTGTACACAAATTAAAACACGAGTATGTTTTCTTGCAATGATCACAGAAATATTGCATTATTATTAACGTTTTCTAATAATTTCGAACTATACATTTGCCGAAGGCTATATGAATACATTAATATGAAAAAAAAATGAGAATACGGCCAATTGATAAGTGGTTCAGCAACATCCTTGTCCACACCACCGACACTTGATGTACAGTAAGAGGATCTGCCCCACCCTCACCCACCTCATCTCAGGAAAACACCATCTTCTTCTGCCAAACTCTCTCAGCGATCATGTTAGAGCTCCAGTCTCGATTCGCTTCGGTAACCTTATGTTTGAGGCTCCTGCAATGAAGGGAAGTGGTGGTGGTGGCGTCTTGTACTGGAAATGCCACAATTCCCAGGTCAATAACAGGCCATATATTGCTTCATTGGGATGTGTTGTGTGTGTGACATTTTAACATTCTAACATTCTAACATTTTAAAATTCACCAGAATATTACGTGCAAACAAATTAAAATCATACACACTTACTAGTAAATAAACAGGAAGCAATACAAATCGATTGAAAAACACTAACATCATTATTTTGTATAGGTAAGCTGACTCAAGGTCATATCAGAGCATAACCCAGACACAGAAGCATATTTCAGACATAATTACACGTTTGCAGGTCAATTTCTAATCCATCGGTGTACACTCATCAATCCAAATAATGATAATGTGAACACAGTAGTAAAGCAAAACCTAATTGTATTCTCACGGGTCTAGTTTCCAAGTTCTATACAGCCATACATTCATGCATACATACATAGATACATAATAAATACGAAAATACATAAGCAATCTAACAGTTTCCTCCAACCTCCAACGCCAGTACTACTTAAATAATTTACATTTCGCCTTTAAAAGTCCAATAAGTTGTCGTACAAAAGCTGGATATGCAATAATTACCTTTACACACTTACACACACACATACACACACACACATACACACACATACGCACACACTGAGGCAAACAGACACACATGCACGCAGGATGGATGTGCAATTGTGAGTGTGATAATGGCAGAGTGGATTAGGACACTGATGACAGAGGAGAGGAAAGAGCGCTGTGTCACCTCCCTACACACACACACACACACAGAAACACACACATACACACACACACACATACACACACACACACACATACACACACACCAATCCTTTTTCCAGCCATCTTCCACCTCTCTTCCATCTCCTACCAACATTACACTTTCTTGCCATTTATTCCTTCACCATCATACCCCTTCTTTGTTGTTGTTGCGTTCCCCCATATATACCAACATTACTTCTCCTTACCGATCCTCCCTTCACTCCCTCCCCATCAATCCTCTCATCATTCATCAATCTCTCCTGTATTCTTTCACCTCTGACGAATTAACACTGCCTTTTCTTAATTAACAATTCCCCTTCTACTCATCACTTGTCCTTTACTTTTCCACCTTCTATAAACATCTCCAAGTCTCACCGGTTCCTCATTCACCCCTCGCAGTCCATTCTCCCATTATCACCTTCCTCCTCCTCCTCCTCCTCCTCCGCCTCAGCCTCCTTCCCCTCAGCCTCATTCCTCTCCTATCATGACAGACTTCTTGGGTTCATGTTTTTGTGCTGCGTCCTCGCTGTGAATCAACCTGCAGGCAACACACTTCTGCAGGTGAAATTATCGAGAATGACATTACTGGTGGGTAGTGGGATACTCTGCCTGATTAGTGGAGCCTAGAGCTTTAAAAATTATACCGACGAATTGCCCTCGCGTACGATTGCGTATATTGTTCGCCAACTTCGCCTCGACTCAGACCTCATAATAAAAAAAAACAAGTGATAGAAAACATATTTCAATCAAAAATCATTAGTTAAAATGGTAATATGGGTATGATTTATAGTGTATTACGTTGGCTGGTTAAATATACAATACCATAATCAATAACAAACAATTCTGATCATGCCGCGTGTTGGGTCATTTTGGTAAATAATGAAGGAAGGAGTACAGGCAACAGAAGCAAAAGAAAAATGTGACTCAAGGCGATAATTACATGGTGCACATATTGCACAGTCACTTTTCAATGTCGAGCGCAATTTTTTATCCAAACTAAAGCGGAAATAGTAAATCTGGGATAACTTGACATATATGCCATTATCTGTCAACAAATGGTTCTCATGATTTTATTTAGTCAAGTCCGGGTTCATGAGCTGCGTTCAATATTTATGCTTGACTCTACAGCTGAGTTTTCACAGTGTTATTGGTAGATCTTGACAGTGGAATCTAGAGAGAACCGGATCGTACTGTACATGCACATGGCTTGAGAGAATTAATTAATGAAACTAAAGTAAAATAGGAGTACAATGTAGATCATGCTCCTCTTTCCCTGTAAAAATGGGTGTCACCAAATGAAACTATAGCTTTACATGTTCTCAATTGAATCTACCAGAAAAACAAATAGATTCTAACCACACTATCGATATTATTGCTTCGTGTAACTCGTTTATTTTTTCTTGATAGAACATCAGACATTTCAAGACTAAAAATCTATCTTTCGTTGTCAGTGAAGCACAAAGCTATTCCAGCTGACTCCAACTGATTATATTCAATAAAAAATCATTTTTTACTTGTAAAACTCTAAAGTTGTCTGAACACTTAATTATGTATTGTAACTAAGTACGATGGAAAGCGAATATTAAGGCCAATCCTCTCATGTTCTTTTCCTTCAGTTCTGAAAGACACTGTATTGTTCCCTATTGTTATGAACTCTTGCCAAGCTCATCTCACACTTATCTCGCTCACCTTCTTCTCACACACCAACCTCACACTTGTACACACGTTCTTCTGACAAATTGCCTCGTCACAGCATTCTTCCACCCATGTTGAATTCGCCTTACTCGTTCTCTCGCTCTATTTCTTATGTCAGACTTCCATGCCTTACATTTTCTTTATTATGTCTCACATTTACACCTCACTTCTCACACCTCTATAGTACAGCCTCGCACACAAATTTGTCACAATGCTTTTCTCAGATGGTACAGTTACACACACAAACACACACACACACATTCTCAGTACAATAATTATCGTTGTCGTTGCATGAGTTACGCCTTTCACAAAGTCAGTGCTACTTCTTAATTCCTCTTCCTTGTATGCCTGGCACCCTCCTCATGTATGTACAGTCGGCCTGAGGAATTCGTATACACTACTGACATCAAAAGTTCGTCCCAGCTAGAAAATTTAGTACATTAATTTTAACTAATGCTCTGTGTACGAATTTCTGAGGCCGACTGTACCTGCCTGGCCTCTTCTCCATTTCTTCCCAGAACGAATTTTGATATTGTGAAACTTTCAACCCTGGACAGACACCGGATTAACGACGCTGAATGTACAGTACACTCGAACCAGTAAATTCGTGGCTACGTACCTAGATGTATGTGGCATCTGAGCTGGTAAAACTGTGTAGGTGAGATGTCAGTGTGGGTGGAACATAGTAGAGCGATCAGATACTATGTTGATCCCACACTGACTCCTTCCCCACACAGTGTCACCAACTCAAATAGCACCTACAACATTAAGGGGGAAGTACAGTCTTGGTAAATCTGGAGCAAATCCAAACTATTCCAGGCAACAGGATGCTATTATATTTTTTCATCTGGGTGTGTTTCCTGGCATTCTTTGGAGGAATCAAGGCACTCCAAACTATCAAAAGTATACTATTCCCTTAAGGTACTAGGACACGAATTTACTGCCTCGAATGAACTTCAAAAATTCGTGTGCGCGACTTTACCTTGTGGCGTCTTTCTTGCACTTGCTGTACACCTGCTTCACACCTGCACCACACCAGACCCCCACCTTCCTCCTTGTCCCCCTCTTTCCCGGTCCAGATGCCAGACTCACCCTCTCATTACCCACAATAACTCATTCAAGTGGATAATCTGTTAAGCGTTTACACGTTCTGCTGCTGCTGCTGTAGTCCATGCTACCGTCTCTGTCTTAGGTTGGATGATGATGACGATGATAATGATGATGATTTTTGGAATGATGCTGAAAATAATATTGCTGTTTAGATGATGATATTTTTTTTCTTCTATTTTTTTATATATATTTACTAATGTGCCACTGTACAATATTGCCCATTTATTATATTCATTACATAGAAAGTAACACAACATTAATATATGACCAATGCAGGTACTCTCAAATTAAAATGTAACCTATCATTCCGAGAGTGCAAGAAGGATGCAATCTACTTCAAATTGTAACTGTACGAATGGCCGTCCTCCAGTTCCTACATAAGAGACTGAGAGGAACAAGCAGCAATATCACCGGGACTTGTTAAGCTGGAACTATTTTCAGGGTAATGGCAGGTGGTCACACATTCATCGCTAATAACCTTCCATTTATAATATTGTGTCCACCTGGGCCATGATTGTGTCCAGAGTAAGAGAGTCGAGTCATGAGGGTCAGGTAGCCACGTGGACAGTAAGACAGTCATTTGCACTTACACCTGGATCGCATCACTCCGACATGCAGTCACTGAAAATCTTCCTAGATGATTGACACCTTCCAGGTGTAATCTAACCTGCTTTACCCATTGTTTACCATTCCAACACACCATACTCATGCCTTTCTAACAACTCCATTACTACCACCACCGTATGGGTCTTTTACCTATCAAGTTTATATACTTTACTTTCATCTTTACATAGAAAATGTTTGATAAGTCAGTTGGGTGGCAGAAAGTAGATTTGAATTGGTTGCATTCTTTGAAGTTTACACAAAATACAACTGACGTTGTGTGATAATGTTGATATTACTTTGCTTTAGTAGCAGTATCGTCTCCCATCCACTCGGAGGAGAGTTTGATGCTGATCTGCGTACAAGCCTTGAAAGGAAGAGTAACCCCTTCAATATTTTTTTTACAAGCATGGTCTACTTCGAATAGAATCCGCTTCCATGTCGGTGATGACACTATAATATCATCACCATCATCAAGACCCCTATATCCCTTTCTTCAAGGAGTGAGGGGATCCAGACCCTGGGATGTAAAACATGAATCCCAAAGACAGATATGTCAACATATTAACTAAGTATTCATGTCTTCCACAGTAAATTATTTTCCCTCATTCACTAGGATTATTCTGCCTCACCACCACCACTTTCAAAACCACCACCACCTGGCTAACCACATACCATCGCTGACGAATGAATCTGAAATATGAACCTACTAGTCAGATCCATCCATCTACTAGTAACCTTTTCGACTAGGTAAGTATGGTCTTGGGCTCCGTCGTAAACAAGCATTACTTTTAAATCAAGTAGAGTATGGTGCTGGTTCTTGTTAGTGCAGAAAACCTTGTGCTTGAGTTGGTGTGTGCGTGTTAAAGTGCATGAGCTTTTGTGTGTGTATGTGTGTGTGTGTGTGTGTTGTGGTTAAGGTTATCATCTCGTGTGATTGGCTGATCTGGGAGGCGTGGCTGCGGTTGGCCTCTGTGTAATGCGTTAAGTGGCAGCTCCTGACGCTTGTGTAGCCTCCTCGCTGCTACCTTGGTTTTGTCTTACTTTATGCCATGTGTGTGTGTCGGAAAACTTAGTCCAATAATGACGGATGTATATCATGTGATCATTATTATGACACTCATTGGCGAATACCATGAATTGTGAGCTTTCTCGCATGTATTGGCAGCCCCGATGGTAGATGATTTGCCATATTGGTGGAAGAAGAGGGAGGAGTAGGAGGAGGAGGAAGGAAAGATATTTCAGAAGGCTGAGAAAGGGGAGGATATGTGGTAGAAAAAATGGAAACAGTTTTGGTAACAATGGAGGAGGTGTATTAGAATATTAACGGAAGGACGGAAATTGAAGAGGAATGGATGAGGAGGACGTAGGAGGAGGAGGAGGAGACAAAAGGAGATATCAGGCATAGACTTTTTCTTGTCTCCACCAACCTTTCGAGGATACTTTACTCTCTGTGGCCTCTATTCTTCAGGATTTCTTACCTACTGTGTGTATATCTTCCTCTTGGTTTTCTCCCTTTCCTCAACACCCTAACTAGTGTTCCCCTTCCTCATTCTCACTTTCCTTTCTTGTTCTCTTATTTGAATATCATTTTAACAACCCTTGCTCCTCACTTCCCCACATGAAATCTCTCTAATTTCATCCTATCTCACTATTCCCTCTTACTTTTCCCTTCCCTCTCTTAATTCACTCCTTCCCACTCCTCTCCCTGTCCCCCTTAACTCCGAATACCGTGTCAATATTGAGAGAGGCTGAGTGGAAGTGACGGTGGGGGTGGACGAGGCGATGGTGGTGATGGTAGTATTGGTCATAAAGCAAAGTGGAAGTGATGGTGGTGATGCACGAGCAGCTGCTGGTGGTGGTGGTGGTGGTAGTGGTGGTTGTGATAGTGGTGGTTGTGATAGTGATGCAAAAGGTAGAACAGGAATTAATGCTGATAGTGAGGCAAGAGGTGGTAGTAGTGGTGATGATAGCAAGGTAAGAAGTGGAGCTGTTGCTGTTGGTGTTAGTGGTGGTAGTGGTGGTAGTAGTGGTAGTGGTGATGATGAGTAATGCCGTCCTGATGCTGATACTGATGCTGGTGGTGGAGATGGTGGCGGAGATAACGGAGATAGTGTAGTGGTTTGGCGGCGGGGGTAATGGTAGTGTGGTTGGTGGTAATGGTGGGTTGTGTTGGTGTGATGGTGTCCCCCTGATTCACTCCATCATCTTCCTCTCTTACCCAGCCAGCCAGACACTTTCCACTCCCAGCCTTCCACTCAGTCCCATGGCAGCTCTTTCAGTTAGAACTGTTCTATTTTATTGATTTTGTGAGAAACAGAGTAAGAATTAGACATCTATAATCATCTTTTGTTTTGGTAATAACTGATAATTACCGAATGCGGAAAACTCCTGTTAATCAGGTTGGCATTAGACATACTGTATATGGTATATATAATACAATTGCAAAATTTCCTCTTCCCTTAATTTCCATACTCTTCTTACGCCTACTTAAAAGTTGGTTAGAGAAAAGGCGTATAGCCTCGGCTTCATACCTAACTATTCTCATCATAGGAGGCTCTTTGCCTTATCCAGTGGAATATCTAACTACCACCTTACTCTACTGCTTGACAGGTGGGAAATGCAAGAGAAAGGAGGGGGGAAGTAAGGTTCGGTACGAAACCCAGTTTATGAATTCCCTCAAGCCAAGAGAAGGGGTAGAGGTGTCGACCAATGCAAGGGAGTAACTACAACCTGGCACCTTGACCTACGTTGTCCATAGTGTACGAGAGACAGTGATGGTGATAGAAAGGTTTTGGGCTGGGATGAGGTAGTGAGAGAGAGGGCTGTGGGCCTCTTTGAAGTCAGAGGGTTATTGACCTAGTTGTGGGCTCAGAGTTATTTTGTACTACGGGTTAGCGGGCTGATAATGACACCTTGGTATACATGGCAGGCAAGGTGTCGAGGTAGGCGCTTTAGAGGTGAGGCTGATGTCTGAGATGGTAACATCCTGGTGTGAACTGAGCTATAAGTTGAGATGCAAATTGTGGACGGTCTTGGACTCTAGGTGGTCGTTGTTGAAGTAAGTATACTTTGATTCCCAGTATCACTAGGTTGTAGGGAGTAGTGACGCACTTACCCACTGTTACCCAGAAGTAGTACAGGGTGTAATAGAAGCGGCAGCAGGGAGTACAGGCTGTGGAAGTGGCGGCCGTGGTGGTGAAGGGAGTGGTGACGTTTAATGCGAGGCTTGTGATGACTTTAATGGAGGATAATAAGAGCCATTCTAATCATAATGGCGATATTTAGAAAGGGGTTGATGGCTGTATAGACCGGTTCTGAATACATTAAAACTAATGCCTGTAACTTTACTACAAGAGCTGTCCACTGATGCTTGATGATTTCAACCTTCTCTAGACCAGGAGAGAATTTATTGTTGTTGGGTTCTGTGGGAGGCGTTATTCTCAGAGACGCACGTTCTTAAAGCTACGGAGTTACTGATTCCTTTGAATCAGTTATACCAGGTAACAAACTACTGAAGTTTGCTAGTAAGCAATTTGTTTTATAGCCTATTTTCAAAGAATTAGTAGGCCTTCCAATTTGATCACAGGAGACTAATATGTCTATCCCCTTATATCAGTTTGTTTGCCTTCCTTAATTTATATCCCTTGTATACTCGTTACCAATTAATTTATTTTACTGACTTGACGTTGGTGGTGATAGCAAAATCGGGTTTGATAATTACAATAATAGTATGACATCATCATCATCATTATAACTAATAATTATTGTAATAATAAAACAATAACAATAACAATAACAATAGCAATAATAATAAAAGATAATAATAATAATAATAATAATAAAAGATAATAATAATAATAAAAGATAATAATAATAATAAAAGATAATAATTATAACAAAAATAATGTATATCAAAAATAATAATTATTATTTCAAATAATACCTACTCTACATCCCATCAGATGAACAAGATATAATATTTGTTACGGATTTTATAAACTGTTTTGCCTGCAACTCAAGCAATGATTCCTTATGATAATATCTCAGATCTCTACCGGGGAAGTAGGAGAGTAAATTACTAATATTGCATTGGTTTAAAGTTTTAATCATAACCGTAGGGAAACGTAATAACAAACCAAATATTTTTAGCAAAAATAAAAGGTTAATATAGAGAGTTTAGATGTCAGAGTTACTGCTTCCTCCAAGATATACCAGGACACAAACTATTTCCCTTCACAGGTATGGGATTTGTTCTGTGGCATAGTTTGGGTTGAATCAGTAGCTCCTAGTTTTATCCATAAGATTCTTTACCCCTTTATGTATGGCATAACTCCTGGGGCTGATCCGCCACATTGATTATACAACCGACGACATTCACATTATATACCCGATAACATTCACATTATATACCCGATAACATTCACATTATATACCCGATAACATTCACATTATATACCCGATAACATTCACATTATATACCTGAAAACATTCAGATTATATACCTGATAACATTCACATTATATACCTGAAAACATTCACATTATATACCTGAAAACATTCACATTATATACCTGATAACATTCACATTATATACCTGATAACATTCACATTATATACCTGAAAACATTCACATTATATACCTGAAAACATTCACATTATATACCTGAAAACATTCACATTATATACCTGATAACATTCACATTATATACCCGATAACATTCACATTATATACCCGATAACATTCACATTATATACCTGATAACATTCACATTATATACCTGAAAACATTCACATTATATACCTGAAAACATTCACATTATATACCTGAAAACATTCACATTATATACCTGATAACATTCACATTATATACCTGAAAACATTCACATTATATACCTGAAAACATTCACATTATATACCTGATAACATTCACATTATATACCTGAAAACATTCACATTATATACCCGATAACATTCACATTATATACCTGAAAACATTCACATTATATACCCGATAACATTCATATTATATACTCGATAGCATTCGCATTATTCTATGCCTTGTCTGAATCATAACTGGAAGGAGGAAGCATGATGAGTGAGATGCTGATTGTGGCCTTCTTCCTCCACTCGGATATTTACATCGCCCAAGGTGGCTTATTCTTGACTTTTAGCGATTTCATTATGGATAACCCCGACTATATTATTGCACAGTTGTGGTTAACATCTCACAGGTACAGCTTACGTACGGCTCCCAGGGTGGGTTTAGTGGCGTATCCTCTTCCATGATAGTAAAGTGGGACGTGAAAATAGATTCCTCACACACGCGAGCATAGTAAAGCAATTCCAGCGGTACACAACATTCATCTCTGCACTCCTTCCTATCTTTCCGACCCTTATTAGATAGTTCATGTTAGATGTTGAAGCTTATCTTCGATTCCTTACTTAACTGTAACTTAACTGTGTAAACCCGTCATCTATACTTATGCAGGACCGGGAACAAATCAGATCAAATCAGTGGTTCATTCAGCTCGGTGAAATCTTGGACGAAATGTGATGAACCTCCAGCGATACTCCCGAGTGAATTTAGTAGAGATAAAAGTAAATTATTTGGTCTTACGTATCTGATGAATAGAGATTGCCCATTACGAATGTGACTTGTAGAGCAATTTCATGCAGCGAGAAATATACTCAGGCGCCACTCTAGTGTTCTGACTCTATTATGATCATTTGATAATTACACCAAATAAGCTCTTAACAAAGATTTCCAACGTAAAATTTAATATTTATTCTCACTAAGTGTTCGTCAAGAAACCAGTAGTAGAGGACAGGTTGTAGTCACAGTGAGATGAGACGAGACATGAATGAGATTAGTTTATGTGTAACTCATCCCGTCAATATAGTCGCTTGATACTGATGATAATCCTTGCCATATCATTACCCAATTATTCCTTTGACACCGTCCAATTACCTGATATATATTCATATGAGAGTTTAGGCATAAATTTCAATAAAATCAGCGAATTGGTTATGTGTTTGATAGATTACTTTGGCTGGTCAGTCATTTTACTGACGACCATAAGACAAAATTATTGTTTGAGATTCCGTTTGTTACTAATCATTTCTCGAACATATAGGCTTTCCGTCATGTCGTGTTTTCAATCATAATCTCTTAGGCTACCACAAGTATCACCTTCAAGAAACCCAAGTGGAAAGTGTAACGGGGAGAAGAGAAGGTAAAGAGGTGGGAGAGAGAGAGAAAAGGAGGGAAAGGAAAATCTGATTGTTGGAGCAATTATTACATTGTGTATTACATTGTGAATTAAATCATTGGTATTTTTGTTATCTAAAAAAAAACGAGTAAGGAAATTGATTCTTGAAGACAATGTATATTATCAAATTTCATTGTCGAAAGGAAAAAAATATTGAAAGTCAAGGAGAGGAAGAAAAAAGGAGAGAAGAAGAGGAACACACCTCGTGGATAAAATGTGTTGTAATCAAGGAGAGGTACTGTAGCTGAGGAAAGGGAAGGGAAAGGGCAGCAGCATGTGAGAACCAAATAAGTGGGAAGGGAAACAAAAAAAAAATGTAAGGAATGTAAGGCGGCTTGTATGGTGGGAGTGGGAAAGGAAAAAAAATGATTGCAGAAAGGAAATAAGAAATCTGAAGAGGAAAGCGAGTAAAGTGTGCAGAGAAAAAGATTAAATGGAAATGAAGGAGAGAGAGAGAGAGAGAGAGAGAGAGAGAGAGAGAGAGAGAGAGAGAGAGAGAGAGAGAATTTTATGAGGGACGGGTGAGAGGAAGGTGTGTACGAGAGAGAGAGAGAGAGAGAGAGAGAGAGAGAGAGAGAGAAAGAGAGAGTGAGAGAGTGGGAGTAGATGGGAGATGAGAGGTAAGGTGGGTGGAGGCAGCAACAAGCTTGGCATATAATGAGTAAGTGAGGTGGTGAAGGAAGATGAGTGCGGCATTTACTCACTACCTCCTTGCTCATTATTACTCTCAGGAGGTTTCGGGTAAATGCGAGTTGTTGTTGTTGTTGATGTTGTTGTTGTTTTTGTTGTTGTTTTTGTTGTTGTTTTTGTTGTTGTTGTTGTTCTTTGTGGTGGTGGTGGTTGTGGACTGTGAGTGACGGTGACGGTGAGGGAGCAAGAGAGACAGAATATTGTAAATGGAAGTGGCGAAGAAGAGAAGAAATGATTAAAAGAGAGAAAGTATAGGGAGAGGATAGAAATAGAGAGGAAGAAAAGGAATTAGAAGATAGAAATTGAGAGGAGAAAGAAAAGATGGAGAGGAGAGAAGAGAGATAAGGGATATATAGAGGAAACTACTGTATAGAAGGGAGGAAATGCAAGAACAGAGAAACGTGTGGTAGAGAGAAAAATATATACAAGAGAGATAAGAGGAAAGGAAATTGAAGGAAAAGAGAGAAACAATTATACCATAAATATTTTGTGATAGTAAAGATAACGATGAGGCTTAGTATACAACACCAGCTGGTCATGCAAGTGGTAATGAATGGCGAAGGCGATGGTGGTGATGGTGGTGGTGGTGGAGATTGCAAGGTGACCATCTCAGTCGCCCCACATATCATCCAAATACCACCCACCCACTTTCCCATCACCCAAAATTAACTTTTTCATCATCACCCAAACATCCACCCCAACTCATCATATCACCACCCACTCACCCACCCCAACTCATCACTTCACCCACCCATCCCCACCCCTCACATCACCACCACCCACCCCTCATATCATCCCCACCCACCCCTCACATCATCCCCACCCACCCCTCACATCACCACCAAACACCCTAACTCATTACTTCACCCACCCATCCCCACCCCTCACATCACCACCACCCACCCCTCACATCATCACCACCACCCACCCACCTACCTGGCCATCTGCCCTGCCAACCTGCCTTGTTGATGCCTGGTATTGAGGCTGAAGCTAATTATTACGATACGTTGCGAAGGGGCTAACCAGTGGCCGAGTGATGGCTAAGGTGGAAGGAAGACGGAACGGGAGGAGGAGACGAGGAATTAAAAGAAGTGAAGAAGTGAAAGGGAATGTATTTATATTATTTGATACAATGTTATAATAAGAAATACTATTATTTTTTATCATTTATTATTATTTATTATAATCATTCTTGCTAATATAATGGTCGATTGAAGACTAACAATGGGCGATGAAATATTAATTAATATATTCACCCATGATAAAATACATAGCAAGAGAGAAAGACCTAAGATACATTCTACATTTTCTCCCTGACCCAGCAGCATTTCCATTTTCTCGTTGCTCTCATATATTATCTATTCACGACGCAGTAGTGATATGGAGAGATTCAGAATGAGACCAGGGTGATAGTTGACGACCGTACTATCGCAGCAGTATGGGTGAACCTCACATCACGACACGGACGACTGGAGAACAATGTTTAGAGCGCCGTTAGTTGCCTGCCAGCTAATGACAAGCCTGGTGGTGCCCTCCCACGGAACAGGGCAGCTGGGGGTGTTATGTTGGCTCGTGCCGATAACCTCGAGTCGATAACCTGATAAGGAGAATTTTGCATCCCTCCTGGACATTCCGCCTTTGAAATGCTGTTATCTATCGAACGTTCTAGGTCACTGGACTCGACCACGACGTAAACTTTTAGAGAGGATCTTTTTGAGTTCCAGGCGAGGCATTGATCCAGCTGAGTAATTTCCCCGAAGGGCTGCATTCATAAGTGATGATGAATAGTGCAGTCTTAGGAAGACAAAATTCTTAACCGAGGGAATGTGCGAATTTTATTTGAGTAAGATAAACTACCATTTCCAAGAACATTTATAATGTCATGGACAAGATGATGACTATGAATAGTTCCATACGGTACGGGAATTAAGGAATTAAGGAATTAACCATTTCCTTTATATTCTATAAAAACATTCTCCCCTTAAGAGGGAGATATGCTGCTGGCTAATTTAAAATTTGCTAATTCCTCCAAAATTTCTCACAAAACGGAGCACCATAGTGTGGTTGTACGTACTCCTGGTACAGGTTGGAGGAGTGTAGAGCCTTTAGGGCCTGTGATGTGTCGGTATATTCGAGGATATCGATTTCTCAAAAACACACCAGGAAACAAATACCCTAAGTTAAACCACTGCAACGTGTTTCTTGGTGTGGGGTTATAGAATTCCTAATGCCTCCCATTCTCCGACGTCATTATAGGCCCCTAAAAATATGCCAGTAAGGTAATATTGTGACCCCCTCCCTTTATTTACTGTTTGTCTCTCCCTTCTCATCAGGTTTCAAGACATGGGAGTGGCATAATGATCACCATGGAAGAATTCATTGTAAGTAACCTTTCCTCGTGTTATTATTGAAGTTATTAGCCTTAGTTAATCAGAGGAAACATTCTTGGTAGTGTAATTATAATCATACTTGTCGGTTGATGCACACGTATTTATAAAAAGGAAACAACGTGGCATTGTGAAAGTACTGAGTGAAATTGTGGTGTAATATTATAGAAAGTTGATATGGAAACCGATATGAAAATTTTCAGAACATCAGTATAATATATATATATATATAGACAGTAATAAGGATTAAATACATCCTAAAATGAGGATAATTTATAGGTACGTGAACAACCCTTACCACCAACTATGCTCACACAATAAGACCTGACCAAACCGTCTAAGATGCAATAAAAAAAATAATGAATGCAAAAATACTGTTTTCCAGGCTAACTAGCTGTGTTTGTTTGTGTGTGTGTGTGTGTGTGCGTGTGTGCGTATGTGTGTGTGTGTGTGCGTGTGCGTGTGTGTGTGTGTGTGTGTGTGTGTGTGTGTGTGTGTGTGTGTGTGTGTGTGTGTGTGTGTGTGTGTGAGTGTGTGTGCGCCTTTGAGTGTGTGTGTGTCTGTGTGTGTGTGTGTGTGTGTATGTGTGTGTGAGTGTGTGTGCGCCTTTGAGTGTGTGTGTGTGTGTGTATGTGTGTGTGTGTGTGTGTGTGTGTGTGTGTGTGTGTGTGTGTGTGCGCCTTTGAGTGTGTGTGTGAGTGTGTGTGTGTGGGTGGTAGGGACTCCGTCAACACAGCCAACCCGTCCACGTCACAGCCCCACTCACCCGTGTAATGGTGTGGGCGTGGATGTGTTAAGGCAGAGGGGAGGAGATATGGTTTGGTAATCTATTGGCAGGTGTAAGTGAATGGCAGTGTGCGTATACGAGGGGGAGCTACTGAATGGGGGAATGTTTTCGGCTGGAATGAGTGGGGTGGTGATGGTGATGGAGGGTCATTGGGGGGAAGGGGTTCACGTATAGGATGTTCGGGTGGTGAAAGTAGGTGATGGAGTGTTATGAGGAGAGGGTTCAGTTGGGAATGGTGTTGGAGTTTCGTAAAAGCTGTTGTTGTTGTTGTTGTTGATGAAGTGCCCCAAGCTGTCGGAATCTGCTGTTGTTGTTGCTTATGTCTATAGAATGGTGGGTGTTATAAAGGTATTATATTGACTTGGGGCTCGGTGCTAGTGAGGGAATTAAAAGTTAGGAACAACAAGGAAGGCGATGGAGAGTTTTAGTTGTGTAGGAAATGTTGTCTGTTGGTGTGTGTGTGTGTGTGTACGTAAGATGTTGGGTTTTAACAATCCTTGGCCTCTGTGTCCTGCCGCCTATCAAGGCCTGGATTACGAGGTGGAAGCCTGAGTTCATAATCACAAAAAGAGTTCGGTACCAGTCTGGATACATTGTTGCTCTTCCTGGCCTAAATGAAGCTACTTTTTCCATTAGCAAGGTGCCCCTCCCCGCAAACAAACTCCTTTCACCTGCTGGCAAACTGACCGTGGGCTGAGTGTCAATCGGCAAAGTGTGTACTGTAGATCCAACCGCTTGCCCTCCCACCTCCTGGCCTATTTACCTGTCTGTCCGTCTGATCACTTAAGGAAACCTCGTAAAAGCAGTGACTCGGGCTGTAAAGTCGATTCATGTCTGTTGTTTAAAGGCGAGATTGAAACTGTTGAAACTAGGATTTATTTGGGTCATACATTTTTCTCACCGTTTGTTGGCTTGATTCACCGGTGTTTGATCCTACATTATTAATATTGAAATATTATCTTACTGAGGTTAATGCTAGGAGAATTTGGTTGGACTTTCTTACTGATTAAAATTAATTTCGCGTAACCCTCTTTTGCGCAAAACAAGAATAATAAATGTACTGTGAAAGTATTTATGTGTGTGTGTGTGTGTGTGTGTGTGATCGTACTTGCTGGTAACGAAGCAAGTAGAAAGACAAAGAGGTTAGGTTAAAGATAAAGGTGGGAGGAAGGAGAGTTGAAGGACCACTAGTGAATAACAGATAATAACGCATAGCTAAATGAACTTTTCCAGATTTTCCAACCATTCTTTGTCAACATTTGTCACTGGGTTCTTGTATTATGCTCTTGCGTGTAGTCAGATGAGAGTACACTATCGAGGTGTATTTGGTGACGTGTACATATATCACGACCCTCTTCACGCATACGTAGATATAGGCCAGAATAACAAACACTATTCCCAAAGACACCACAACACACCACTCCCAGTCACTCTTCACAGCAATCAAGGGAAGGGATTTCTTGGATAACTGTTATTCCTCATTTTGTGGAGAAGTTGCATCATGCAGAAACTGTAAAGTTACCATCATAATCGTGGTATTTAAATATATTTCAATGGAAATATTTTTTGATGTAAGAGAGCCATGTGGGTGTGAAGGTTAGATATGAGGGTGTGACCGGTAGATTAGGAAGGGGAAAGATTTCATGATGGGAGTTGAGGTGTAGTGAGAAGGTGCTTGGAGTCTGGTTCTCTCTTGTGTTACATAAAGAGTCAAGTGTGGTGCTGACACCAGCGGGCTGGCCAGTTTTTCTATCAGTTATTTTCCTATACTACTGGTCGCCGAGGCAGTCTTAAAGGGGCTGAGATTGGCTCGCTAATTGTGAGTAGCTCTGTTGTTGTTGTTGTCCCGCCTCTGCTGCCTGGCCTCCCGGGGTCCCAGAAAATGAACCGCCAAACTAAATGCCTTGCGTACCCCACCTGTCGTGCACTGGAGGCCCTATTCTGGAACCTGCACCCTCACCTTTATTGAGTCAATACGTAAACCTTTATTCTACTGTTGGTATCCCAAATGGAAGTTACTTACCAATCTGTGAACCTACTGTCCTCGATTACCTTATCGATACTTGTTTGCCCATAGACAACGACTGACTGCTTTTTCATTGCTCTCTGAAGAAGTTCCATTGCTCAATTATTCTAGCTTTTCCAACATATATACAGAAAACAGAAAAGGATTTATGCCTCAGGAGAGCTACTGAAGGAAGAAAGGATAAAGTGAATGAAATTCAATCAGCAATCAAATTGCAATTTCCTCAATGTTTAAATTCTAGTTATTTATATATAATCTACTTGAACCAACGCCAAATCATTTTAGGCCACAGGAATATCTTCGTTGTACAAGGTTAATGCATACATTGCCTGAAGGTTACTAGTAATCCAGTTGATGTGTTCGTTTCTTACACACAATTAATGACTGTTATAATTCTGCCATAAAAATTCATGACTCGAGTTATTTTCAACTCTGTGTAAGTACTGACTCGAGGCTCTTCAACATGAATTAGAAGAGAGAAGTAGGTACCATCTTAAGTGAGGATGTGAGAGTAATGTTATGGCTCTAAATCCCTCCCCTCCCTTCAAAATTATACCCCTTCTTACACCTCGTGAATATACTGATAATGGACTTGTTTTGTTAGTATTATAATAACATTAGTAAGATAAGTATAATAGACGGCAGGTTGTTTTATGGCTAGCGGCTTTCTCTAAGTGTGGCGTTTGATTTGTATTTTCACTCGGTGTAATATGGAATTTGTTGACGTCAGGTAAAGTGTATTGGGACTACATCCGTGAAGTGTGGGCTGTGAAAGGAGGCAAGTTCTCGAGACTTCAGTGAAAGAGAGGTACTGTATTCCTAGCCTGGGGAGAGGGATGAGGGGTGTGTGGCTCAGACAAACAGTACGTAAGGTATGGTAGAAAGGAAGTCCGAAATGAGTGGGGTACATTATGATGGGAGGAATTCGGGTAGTGTGGAATGTGAAGTAGTGCAATCGTTATTCAATATGTGTATTCGTCGAGTCTCTTTACACAAAACTGATCGAGTTTTTACTATGAATGTCCAAACTAGAGATCGAACCAGTGGCTAGCGCTTGGGTCTCGCAATGCGAGTATCCTGGTTCGATATCTATTGTGGACATTCATAGACATTTATATCCATACGCAATTGTATGCATCTCCATAATCTCCACTGCTGTAACTCACAAACACCCTTCTTTCACCACACTCCTCACCATGCCCTCTCATTACACCATGCCACCTATACATTCCCCATGCTACCATCAGTTCTCACTATTCTATACCCTTAATCAAACTCCAGTCTCCTTACTCCCTCCACTCCCACTTCTATTTTATACTTCATTTCCTCAATTTCCCATACGACAGTCCATTGTAGGATTCGGGATGAAACTCTAAGTGAGTGTTTTGGCAGCAGTGGATGTGTCTGCCGTGACCCTCCCGTCGGACCATCACTCAGGTTTGGCCAGGAAGAGCCGCAGCTTGACCCGCTACAGTAAAGAGTCATTAGTACAAATCAGCCGGAGGAAGCGTCTGTCGTAGTGAGGGGAGGGAGGAGTAGAGGTGAAGAGACGGGTTGAGAAGAGAGAGGGGAGAAATTGAAGGAAGGGGATTGAAAGAAGTTAGGGTGATAATGAAGATAAAGAAGAGGGCTAGTCTAAGGTGAAGGGTAGAAAATTAACTAAGGAAAAATTATTGTGAAGAGAGCAGAAAAGGGATTGGAAGATAACATTTGTGGAGAATAATGGCGATAGTAAGGAAAGTGAGATGCGACACCGCGAGAAAAGAAGAATTGCTGATAATGAGAAAATATTGAGATCAAGTTCAAGAATTTGTAAAATGAGATTAAAATGAATGAAGATGAAATAAGCTCGCCTTCGACCTGAAACACCCTGTAAGACGCTAGAGAAGGTGACAGAGAGGTGGGACAGACAGCACGAAGGATATATACAAGGAGAAAGTCAAAGAAAAGTACAAGGGTCAAAAAGGTTAAATTAATAGGAGATGGAAGACAGGTAGTGCGACCATCATTACGACAAGTTGGTGTAGGTCGTTCACCCCAACAGGTGCTGGTCGGAGAAGAGGGGGAGGAGGAGGAGGAGGAGGAGGAGAAGGAGGAGGAGGAGGAGGAGGAGGAGGAGGAGGAGGAGGAGGAGGAGAAGAAGGAGGAGGAGAAGGAGAAGGTGAAGTATAAGCGACATTGATGCTTTATTCTTGTGATTATGTCTTGAGAACCCTACCCTGGACACCTGCCCACCTCCACACCACCTTATCCATGTCTGGTCACCTGTCTTACTCAACCCAACCCAACCCTGCCTTGCACCCGTCCCACCTCCACCCACCCCCTGCTTTGCACCCGTCCCATCTCACCCCACCCCCTGCCTTGCACCCGTTCCACCTTCACCCAACCCCACCCCACCCCTCCCAACCCAACCCCACCCAACCCCACCCTGGCTACTGCCCCAATCCAATCTGATGATATAATATAGTGCACAGTAATAATAGAATGAAGGAAAAACGGAAAAGGAAAAAAAAGAAGACAGAGAATAGGATTACATTAAGTTTAACGAGTCTAGGTAACTGTCAATATACTTCCAGTTTTGAGGAGGTCACCGCAAACCAACACAAGCAGCCGTAATAAGCACCTCCTTATAAATACAGGTGAGGGAGTAGCAAGAAGCCATGATATGTATTATTTTCAAACATCTTTTGCAATATAGAAAAAAATATCTTATAGTGCTTTTAAAAATCAGTATACATCATTCAGGCCAGGACAGGTCAAGTTAAGCACTTTAAAATGTGAAATTGGGTTAACCCACTTAGCCTATAGTGCCAGTAGTCATACATCAGCTGAATAATAACGTCTAGAATTGATTATGATACAAGTTACAAAACAAATAGTCTGGGACAATTATCAATGAGATTTAATTTTGTTCTTATTGTCTACAGAAAGATAACGAGTGATGAGGGGAGTGGCTGGATTGTGTGTTTTGTCTCATTCTCCAAAGAACTCCGTAATATACTGTATCTACTATTTCAAACGTGTTAAGTTTCAGAGTCCACGGGAATTTCTGGCGATATGCCATTATAGAGATAAATGTGAAGATATTGAAGGCATCTTTTTTGCAATATTATTACGACGGAGACTTTTAATGGATCAGCTTCTATCAGTTAATACCCCTCATTTTTCTCTGCTATTATTAATAACAGAAAACTGTTATATAATATCTAACTCTTGTTTTGTTCAAGAGAAGCACTAACACTGTTACATGGTCAATATTTCTGACTCTGTTAAGGATTATCAAGGCAAATTAAACATGGAGGAAACAAAG
Source organism: Petrolisthes manimaculis (assembly GCA_034508575.1). Taxonomy (NCBI): domain Eukaryota; kingdom Metazoa; phylum Arthropoda; class Malacostraca; order Decapoda; family Porcellanidae; genus Petrolisthes; species Petrolisthes manimaculis. Next base: position 16,238 of record JAWZYT010000256.1, on the reverse strand, counting down.
AAAAATTAAATATAGTAAAGTCAGGCAATATAATTATTCTCCGACAGTTTTCTTCCGGGACAAATCTCCATTACTACTTTTTTATTACATACGGGAACAATAAACATGAGTTACAGTTGACGATAATGTTTGTTTTTACAAACGCAGGAAACATTATTATTATACGTTAAGTCTGTCACATACAATAAGATTAATTTTAAGTGAAGCTTTGTATGCAACTTAACATCAATCAGTCCAACAAGGTGATAATTGTAGATTTTACCTATAATCTAAACTGCCAAGCTTACCTAACAACATTGAAGAGACAACTAAGCATTTTCATGAGTATATAGACAAGCGTGCAGGGAAGATGATCATCATTGTATGTAATCACCTTGCCTTGGGGTCACACCAGTGAGGTTCATCCTCCACCCTGCCGTCCTCGGGAGAAATTTTGTGGTTACATCAAATATTTGTAATTAACTCGAGCAACTGGGATTCGTCCTGTTTCTTTATTACAATCGTCCGTCAAGCACGCGATGGTTGGGGTCCTGGGGTGGTGAGGGCGAGTTGAATAATGTTAATTCCTCCAAAGTGTCCCACAAAACAGCATCTTAAATGAAGAATTCTATTACCTTACATAGTTGAAAGTAATCAGTAGACTCCAATACAATACCATACCCCAGTAAAAGGATAATACTTTTGGGACAATTTGGATGGCTACTGATTCTTCCCAGCTTCTACACAACAAGTCTCCTACTTGTATAACCTATTGAGGTAGTCTGGAGGAATCAGTAGCCTACCATTTCCGACAATATAATCAATTACTCCCTTCTTTGTCCTCAAATATATTTGTCTCGAATTATTGTATTTCAAAGGTAAACAATATACAAATAAACACTTAAAAAACAGAGAGGATTCATTTCTGCTAATGCAACATACATAACATCGAGTTGTTGTTGTTTTTGAAAAGGTTTAACACTGTATGATATTCTTTCACTCCGTTGTATGAGAACATCTTCAGTCTCTCCCCCCATTTTCTTCACATGACATCCCTCTTTTTAAAACCACACACCCAATTCTCATCAATTTTAGTTTGATCGTTCCTTCATGTTTCCTCGACTCCTGTTTCCTCTTCCTCTCAGCCATTACTTCTTCCTCCTCTTTCCCTCATTTCCCCTCTACTCCTTACTTCATCCTCTTCCCCCCCCACCCACTACCCTTCCTCTGCTCCTCTTTCCTCTCACTCTCCACCATCA
>JAWZYT010000256.1:0-12500 GCA_034508575.1 Petrolisthes manimaculis | reverse complement strand
CGTGGTTTGGACATATCAAATTGCAATTAGATTATAAAAACGCATTCCTGTTACAAACACAAAAAACAATATGATAACCACTAATCATAATAATTAAATTAACATTGTGTAATGGAATGATAACATCACTTAGTAGATCAGGAACAATAGGTGAAATAACAATAACAAAATACGATACAGCATTAACAACACGTAATAAAACATCATAAAAGGAGTAACATAACAGTAAACTAGGTGCTATGTCTCGTCATAAATTATAACTCGTCACGAAAAGGCCATAACTCTTCATAAATTAGTAACTTGTGAGTGTGCCAGAGGAAGGAACAAGAGGCTGGGAAGATCGAGGATTTGGTGGGTAATATCTGGAGGGCTAACTGGAGGGCTATTGAATCCTCCAAATTGTGCTGGGCAACAAGATAATAAGAATTGAGGATCTGCATGTTTTGTATCACAGATTTTAGGATTCAACATATTTCCCCCTTCGTAGGTGCATAAGTCAGTGAAAGGAAGTGGAAAGAGGAGGTAAACCTGTGTGAAGAAGAGGGAGTGCAAGAAGGAGATAAAAAAATGGAGAGAGTGGAAGGAGTATACAGATAGAGGAGAGGAGAAATAATTTATGTGGAATTAGGAGACTTGATTAGAGGAGGAATGAGTGGAAAAAGTAAACAGACCGAACGAGGAGAAAGAGAGGAAGTGAAAGACAAAATGCAAAGCAGATGGAGGAAGTGGAAGGAGTAGATAAAACTGTGGATGGAGAAGAAGAAAGTAGGATGAGGAAGAGACAAGAGAAAGAAAGATGCAACGAAAAAACAGCATAGAGGAAAGGTTGGTCCCATAGGATTGACAGGTAGGGTGATTGAAGTGTAGGTAGGTAGGAGGATATTCAGGAAGAGTGTGAATGTGGAGGGAGGCGTTTAGATGGGTGTAAGAGAACCTGCCTGACACCCGATACTCGTGGTCCCCGGCAGGTGTGGGTGGGGGTCGTGGCACAAGTTCAGCCGGACGATGGAAGCCGCAGGACATCCAGGGTGTGTGTGTGTGTGTTTGTGGACGAGACTGTGAGGCAGGCTCGGGTATCGAGATTCAGAAGGGCTAGGATATAAAAGAAGTTATCTGTTTTGGAGAGGATTATAAGGTTTTTAGTAAGGACCCTGTGATCGTGTGTGAGATTGAAGGCATCTGATTCCTCCTGACTATGACATAAAACAAGCTCTTTCCATATAGGTAGTGTTTTGTAGCAATAATTGAAGGACTCGTTTAACCCCAATTTTCTGACTACATCACAAATCTTTGAAGGGAGTAATCTCTTGTATTGTGCAAACATTAGAAGTTGCTGATTCCTCCAAACCTGACTATAAAACATCTATCTTATTCCTATACTGTGGTACTATCTGTTTCTCATTGTTGTTTGGAGGATTCAGTAGCGATTCATTGGTTATTATCTGTATGCTGCTACAATGCTCGGTGTCATGATGGCTGATGTGTTAGCTATGAACAGTAAGTATCCTTGGCATCTTATCGTACTTTGTGATTTTGAATGAGTAGTGAACAGTGAACAATTTTCGTATATTGCTCAATATAAGTTTAGATGTACGGTAATGCGAACAAATTTATATCATGTCATGTTTCGTATAAGCGAGAGAGAGATAGCGGGGGAGGGTGGGGGGGGGGGGAGAGACAGAGAGAGAAATTGTGATGGGATGAAAAGAGAGAGAACCTAAAAAAGAGCAGGGTGAAAAAGAGAAGTGTAAGGAGAGGAGTGAAGGTGGTGAGGTGTTCCCGTAGACTCTCATTGGAAAAGCTGGCACTAAACTACAGTATAAGTAATATCAATTTATAGTAGTAACAGTAATATAGTATTAACAGTATTATTTCTAATAATATTTAAAAATAATAATATCAAATAATAATATCCTTGAAATTGTATCATAACAACAAAGACTTTTGCTAAATCTCATAATTATTTGATAGGTAGAAGATGAAATAAGGGTAATGATGGGTTGACACAGAGATGAGACGTATAGTGATCAAGAATGAGAAGAAGAATGAAAGAGATGCAACACAATCAGTGAGATGAATGGGTGTGTGAAAGATAAGGAGAGTTGTAAGGGGAATGAGAGTTTGTGAGAGACATGAGGTGGTAGAGAAAATAAATATAAGTACAATGTATGTAAGATGTAAAAGGGATGGGAAATATAAATAATTATGTATGGTGTGAGGAGGCATGGAAAGTGTGAAATGGAGGAGTAGGATAGTGATGAAAGAGGGGAGGAGGAGGAGGAAACGGAGGAGGAGGTGGAGGAGGAGGAGAAGGAGAAGGATGGAAGGGGAGGGGAGAGGAGAGGAGAGAATGTTGAGGAGACAAGGCGAGCACACCCATAATGAGGTAAGTAATGAGGAGCTGATGAGGGTAATTATGGCTCGTGGCCTCCATTACGGTGGCCTTTATTAGGGGTTGGAGGTGATGGGAGACAGTAGGAGGAGTGTTGGGTGAGGGGGGGGGGAGGGGGTGCAGGTGACAGGGAGGTAGAAAGAGATCAGGAGCAGGTGATGGGGGCAGAAGAACCTAGAAGGGCAGAGGGGAGCAAACGTGGGGAAGGATGAGAGGTAGAGAGGTAGGGTAGGGACAGAAGCACTAATAATAGGTGTAGTGAGAATGAAAAAAGTGACAAGCAGAGAGAGAGAGGAAGTTGAGTAGATGAAAAGAAAAGCACACGAGTGAAAAGAGAAATTAAATGCAAGCAGAGCAGGAATACAGAAAGAGAGTAAGTGGAAAGGGTAAAGGCACCAACAGAGACTGAAGGAGTAATGAGAGGTCAGATTTAGTGAAGGGAAAGAGACTAGCAATGATGGGGTGCAAACTTAGGCTGGATCAAAAACGGGAAATTTGATAAGCTGACGTCATTCACCCACTCGATCCCCCGAACCACATCCCATTTCCCCTGTACTGTACATCGTCTTTCCCTCACTGTCTCCGTTTGATATCCTTTCTCCATCTACTGACAAACTTTCTTCTCTCATCATTCTCCCATTACTCTCTCCCCTTCTCCTTCTTCCATGTCTTTACCGTCCCTTATTCCCATCAACTCTCTCCTTATTCCCATCAATGTTCTTCTCAATCCCTTCAACTCACTCCTCAATCCCCTCAACTTTCTCACGTTCCTCGCATCTTCTCTCTCACACTTACTTCCCTCTCCCATACAGACAACCCACTCGATCCATGACACGTTAAGGTGGAAGTGTATATAGTGTTGGTAAATCTGGAGCAACTGATTCCTCCAAACTATTTTAAGCAACAGAACACCATTATTTTTTGCTCTCCTGGTTATGTTTCCTGGCATACTTTGGAGGAATTACAAAAGTGAATGACCCCTTTAATTAAAGCACTTCAGCCAACCCCTCCATTCCCTCATTACCCTCAGCCTGGCACGAGGAAAGTTTTTAAAAGAATAATGAATGACCCGTGAAGCTTCGTTTATGACCTCAACCCGATTTTCTTGGGGGCCAAACTGGAGCCTAAGTAACCTTCCAAAAAGTGCAAAAAAAAAAACCACGTATTGCGAGGTGGTCTGTGTCCTGCCATAGTTTGGAGGAATCAGTAGTCTTCCAGTTCAACCAAACATAATTATTACCCCGCTTAAGCCGCCAGATTATTTTTCCCCTTCATCCTTTAACAACCTTTTGAAAAATTGAGCCTGGAAATATTTTGATTATCGTGTGAAACTTATTTTTTCTCCCCTCAATATTGTCAAGGGAGGTAAAGGTGAGTCATTTTGAGCGCCTGATACAGAATTATATTTCTTATCACCAGGATTATCACGGAATTAATGAACGTTATCAATTATTGGGGATTGTTTTTTATTCTTGGGAGACGTCGTTTTGGTAACATTAATTAATATCTGTACGGATTTTGTGAGAGATAATAACAGTTTCTTAAAGGGGATAGTATACTTTTGAAATACTGGAGAGCCTTGATTCCTCCAAAGTATGTCAGGAAACAGACCCACATGGAGAAAAATAATGGTATACTGTTGCCTGGAATAGTTTGGAGGAGTCATTTGCACCAGATTTACCACCCAAAACAATGTGCTATATACCACCTTTAACAGAGAGGTGGGGTATGAGAGAGAGGTAAGGTGTGGTGTGAAAGGGGACAGAGAGACAGGGAGAAAGAGAGATAGGGTACAGAGAGACATGGAGACGAAGGAAGGGTGTGACAGTGATGAGATATGGTGATTGTAGCAGAGGACAAAGAGGTAGGGTGAAGAGACATAGAGAAAGGGTGTGACAGAGGTAGAAAGGTATAGGGTGTAACAAGAGATCAAGGATATATAGGGTGAGAGAAGACTAAGAACTTTGGTGTGACAGTGACTTGGAAGTAAGATGTGACAGGTAGACAGAGAAACAATGTATGACAGAGAGAGAGAGAGAAAGAGAGAGAGGGGGGGGGGAACAATGTGTGGCAGAGAGAAAGAAAATCAATGCGAGACAGGGAAAGAGAGAAACAATGTGTAATAGAGACAGGAAAAAAAGCAATGTGTGACAGAGAGAGAAAAAAAACAATGTGACAGGGAGAGAAAGAAGTGATGTGAGAGAGAGAGAGAGAGAGAGAGAGAGAGAGAGAGAGAGAGAGAGAGAGAGAGAGAGAGAGAGAGAGAGAGAGAGAGAGAGAGAGAGAGAGAGAGAGAGAGAGAGAGAGAAGCAATGTGTGATAGAGAGAAAATAAAACAAAGTGTGACAGTGAGAGAGAGAAGTGATGTTCGAGAGAGACAGAGAAGCGAGGTGTGACAGAGAGGAATGGAGGGGTAAGGGAGAGAGAGGCGTGGGTGAACATTGCATGACTGGTTGCACAATCACTGTTAGTGTGTTGCAAGCCTTGTCTCCAGTCAGATGGAAAAGAGAGCTCTCAGTCGCCTATCAGACCTACGACAATCAGATCAGCAGCAGTCATGTTGATGGGGTCGTGTGCAGCTGTGGACAAATTGGTTACGACTGGTTCCTCCAAACTTTCTATATATGTACAATTTGATTACGGTATTGTGGTGTTTTGTGTCATAGTATGGAAACGACGGTCACATAATCAGCCTTTTGTTAATCAGATCAAAGATAAGTAATTAAGATAAGACCAAAACAGTAATATTTAAAAAAAACATGCATTTATAAGACAGTCAGATAAGATAATAGTACTCTGATGCCTGTTAATCAGATCAATGGGAAATAAATTACCAACCATCATTTCAACGAGACTCACATTGCTGGCAATCAGAACAATGGCATTCAGACAGTCGGTATCCAGATCAGCTGCAGTTAGATCAGTCAGCCAGTCAAAGAGTTGCCTATCATGCTGCGTCAGCCCTTGTGTGTGTGTGTGTGTGTGTGTGTGTGTGTGTGTGTGTGTGTGTGTGTGTGTGTGTGTGTGTGTGTGTGTGTGTGTGTGTGTGTATAATCTCTATTACAGTACAGTATCATATTTCTGTGTGTGTGTTAGTATGATTTTAGACACAATTTGGTCAAATCGTAATTCTCCATTTCACTTCCAACTAATTATCCTAACATTATGTGCAGTGTGACCACTTTATGTAACATTCGACGACAACTGATACAAATATATGATTTCGTGTTTGTGTGAGAAACAACCAGGTTGTTGCGAGTGGGTCTTATGGCCCGTGTTGGGGAAAACCAGAATATTGCGTGAGTCTGTTTGTGTGTGTATGTGTATGTGAGCGGATGAGAAGGTTTTAGAGTCTTGTAGCCAGACAGGTGCACGCGTGGGAACCAGCAGCTCTATAGAGGGAGGGGTTGGATGTATTTGTTGTTGACGTTGTATTGTGATGCGACGACTTTTGACCATGGAAAATTTAAAGAAATTATTATGCGTAACTATAGAGTACCATATGAGTTTTATTGCATGTGCAGGATTAGAGGAAGGTGTATGTAGTTGCGTGCGTGCGTTGACCGCGTGCGAGGCCGGGCACTTAGTTCCGTCAGTGACTTCCTCCATTAGTTGGGTGGAGTGCACACCTGAGTCAGCTCCAGCGGAACTCAGAGCCCAGCGGTGACCTCCTCACAGCCCCCTCACCACCACCACCTGCAAACATCCCTTATGGAAAATATTATGTGTTTTATCTATAGCTGGTGATATAATCCCTCGTATCTCAATAACTCTTACATATTCATACTGATCATATTGATATATATCCAATGATGTAATATATATCTATAATTCATATGCTAATAATGATCAGCTCTCTTTGGTGTATTGGAGTGCCTGATAAGAAAAACAGGTCTTATTTTGCACGCATAGTAAGCTAAAAAATAGCATATAAATGTATCCTGGTGAGGGTGAAGCAAGTGATGCCACCTTGGTTCCGTCCACCCCTGGCTGCTCCCTCCTCACACGGTGGTTTGTCCTCGTCACAATATTCTGATAGCATATAACGTCCGTTGTAGTGTACTATCAATAGCACATGAACTTTGCATAATCATATGATGTACATTATAATAAGAACCCGCTTTGCATATCATTTCTGAATAATAATATCTTTATTTAATATGAGAAGCTTACCTTTAAAGGTTATATGCTGATCTGACCTCGAAATTCTTGGGTACACCTTCTAACTCTGCCTTGCATGTTGCTTCCGTTAGTACTACCACTCATTCATCCTTTACTTCTTCTGGTAATTCATTCAGCTTTCCTTATATTGCATATATATGATTATTGGTTCTTGATTTCTAAGTTAATTTTCTCATAAAAACGACGACTCTACAATATTTAGGACTATAATATTGACAGTGCACATTTTGTCACCATTGGCTCCCTTGTCACATTTCTAAGATCATAATTTCAGATAATAAAAGCCAAGACACAACAAACTACTCAGAATACTTAGCCTTGCACAACTACCAATTCAACTGCAATACAAGAAGTCTGACATAAATTCTCTGTGTATTTAAAATATTGCAGAGGCTGGCAGGGATTGTTGGTGCATTTTCACTGGGGAAAAAATAATAATACTAAACACTATGGTTTATTTCTTTCTCCTTGGCTCCATTGTTGTATCCTGTATAGTAATATCTTTCTTTTACTTGTTCTTTCTGCATGTCCTTCCTTCCCTCTATCCTCCAACCTGCTTCCATCCATCCTTCCCGTCTTCTATCCTGCTTCCTGCCTTCCTTTTTTCTCCCAGTTTGTCTCCTTAATTCCTTCTTTCCTTCCTTCCTTCCTTCCTTCCTTCCTTCCTTCCTTCCTTCCTTCCATCTTTCCTTCCTTCCCTTCTTCCAACCTGCTTCCTTCCTTCCTTTTTCTCTCCCAAACTGTCTCCTTCCTTCCTTCCTTATTCCTTCCTTCCTTCCTTACGTCATTCACAAATGGGTCTTTCTTCTCTCCACATCCTCTCATTCATGGTCAGCGGACACTCATTTTTCATTCATGGATTCATCACAGGAAGGAAATCTATGCAGCGCGTTCCTCTCCTCGTCCTTCCTTCCTGTCATCCTTGTTTCCTGCATTCGTTTGGTGTTCTTCATTTCCTTCCTTCCTTCCTTCCTTCCTTCCTGTACTCTTTGTTTTCTGCATTTATTTCGTGTTCTTTATTTCCTTCCCTCTTGTCTTCCTTATTTCCTGCATTCACTTGATGTTCTTTATTTACTTTCTACCTTTCTTCCTTTCTGTTTGTCTTCTTTATTTCCTACATGCAATTCGTATTTTTTATCTCTCCTGTCATCCTTCCGATCTTTCTTCGTTCCTCTCCTTTATATAGTTTTATTATTTACTTTTTCTCTATTTCTTCCTTCTGCTTGTTAGTTTATTAAAGGATGTTATTGGTGAGACGACTGAGTAATGGGGAGGATGAGAGGAAAGTTTGAGTGGAAAATGCGAGAGGGAAATGTGAAAGGAGTGTGGGATGGCGAGAGTGAATCATAAGTGGCTAGTGCAAGAAGGAAAGGTGAGAGGGAGGGGTGTGAGATGGTGAAAGGGAAGAGGGAGTAGAGTGCCCAATATAAAAAAAGAGGGGAAAAGAGGGATAGTGAGAGTGGTGAGGTAGTGAGAGGGAAAGATGAGTAATGAGAGTGAGTTCCGTGCGAATCGTGGAGTAGAATAAGTTAATGAATATTCGGAGTGGGAACATGAGATGGTAAAGTGAATATTGATGGTGCATGAGGAGTGGGAGTACAAAATGAGAAGGAAGTGTGAGGGAGGGAGGGTGAGAGGAAACTGAGAGAAGGGAGGGTGAATGAGAGAGAGAGAGAGAGAGAGAGAGAGAGAGAGAGAGTGGGGGAGGGGGATAAGTTGAAAGCGTGAGGAAGAGAGGGGGATGGGACTGGACTGGGGGGGGAGAGGGGAAGGTAAAAGGGATGGGTGGGTGTGGGGGGGTTTAAGGGGGGCGCCCGTGCCACCGTGTCCCGCTTGGCTGCCAGTCCGTGTCTTTAGAACCCTCCCCCTTACCCCCCCTACCCCACATATCTCCCCCCCCCCTTCTCTACGACTCGTTCCCCTCCCCCTTTCTATTCCCTTTCCCATTCTTGTTCTCGTCATTCCACCTTCCTTCTCCTCTCCCTTTTACTTATTATTATTATTATTATTATTATTATTATTATTATTATTATTATTATTATTATTATTATTATTATTATTATTAATATTATTTTCGTTTTTTTCTTAGAGAGAGAGAGAGAGAACCATTCAAACAAACAAATAAGCAAATTAAACTGAAAGCAAGAACAATATGGAGAGAGGGAGAACTATCATATATTAATATTTTTTTGTTTTTTTGTTCGTCCTGAAACAACGTCACAATCCAAATGAAACTTTTTTTAAACTTAGCATGGATCTACAGATTTATCCCAGTAAAATACATTAACATATAAATTGATGGGTCTGAGAAGTGGGTTGCAAAACGAGCAATGGGTTACAAAACGATCAGTGGGTTACAAGACAAGCAGTGGGTTACAAAACGAGCAGTGGGTTACAAAATTATCAGTAGGTTACAAAATGAACAGTAGGTTACAAAATGAACAGTGGGTTACAAAACTAATATTCCTGGTGGTCTTGTTATCGCTGCAACGAATTATCTCTGTATCTACTGTAGTTCAATAATGATCTTTGTGTGTGTCTACATCAGTGGAACTATTCATCTGTATTATATGTATCTCTCGAGTACAATAAATTATCTCTCTCACTTTCTCACCCTCTTTCCTTCCCTCTCTCCCCCCATTCCCTATTCCCTCTTTCTCCCTCTCCCCCTTTCCTTCACTCTCTCCCCTCTCCCCCTTTCCCCCTTTCCCTCCCTTCTCCCTCACCCTCTTTTGCTCCTTCTCCCTCACCCTCTTTCCCCCCTTCCCCTCCCTTCTCCTCACCCTCTTTCCTTCCCTCTCCCCCCATTCCCCATTCCCTCCTTCTCCCTCACCCTCTTTTCCTCCCTCTCCCTCACCCTCTTTCCCTCCCTCAGTCCCTCCCTCCCTTACCCCGTCTATCTATCCCTCCCTTACCAAACTCACTATCTATCTCTCCCTCTCCCTCCTCTACCAAACTCCATCTATCCTTCCCCCTTACTCCCTCTTTCCCTCCCTCCTTACTCCATCTTTCCCTCCCCCTTCGTCCCTCCGTCTTTCCCTCCATCCCTCCCTCTTTCGTCCCCTCCGTCAGTTGCCTGTGTGTGTGTTTGCCCCTCCGTCAGTCGGCCGTCAATCCCTGTCTGTTTCCATTTTTTTCCCCCAGTGATTGAGGGGACGACTATTGTTCTGTCTGTCTCTGTCTCTCCTCCTCCTCCTCCCACACGTGTCCTCTCTCCCTCTCTCTCTCTCTCTCTCTCTCTCTCTCTCTCTCTCTCTCTCTCTCTCTCTCTCTTTCTTTGTTATTCTATTTCTCTATCCATCGATCTGTTTATATCTATATCACTCCTATATCACGTTGCTATGATATACTCAAACTGTACAAAGAGAGAGAGAGAGAGAGAGAGAGAGAGAGAGAGAGAGAGAGAGAGAGAGTGAGTGATAACGAGGAAGGCTACGGTAACCTGGATAGGGATGAGGAAGCAAAAATGAAAAGAGAGAGCTATAAACACGATGAAAGAAGAAATATGAACACCGGAGAAATAGAAATTGAGAAAAACGAAAGGGAAGGAATTAATACGAAGAAGGAAATAGAAATAAGGAAAGAGGGAAAGAAAAAAGAGAGAGAAAAGTAGAGAGAGAGAGAGAGAGAGAGAGAGAGAGAGAGAGAGAGAGAGAGAGAGAGAGAAAGTGCTGAGTGAGGGACCGGTTGATATGTGTAGTATAAATGACGGATTATATTTATTTGTGCCAGAGAGGTTGATGGTCGAGGGGGAGGGAGGGGGAGGGAGGGAGGGAGGTAGAAAGGAGGTGAAGAGGGCAGAAAGCGTAACACAGAAAACAGTACAGAGAGAAAAAGAGCTAGACTGATAAATTGGTGAATGGATAGATGAATAGATGGATGGTAGGTATATAATATGATGGATACATACATACATAAATCCATGTATACTGTATATACATACTTTCAGAAATCGTCATCTAAACCCATTATTATTTATAGAAACGAAAACTTCCTAATTCATTAATTCATTTTCAAAACTTTTTATATATATCATACATATTTAAAATAGTAATAATCTAAATTACCTTAGTGAAAGCAACAACCATAATTAACAACTAAAGATGTTGGGGAATACGACCGGCCTCCATGTGAGTTGAAAGTCGTCAATTTAATCGTGGCAACAAAATCTGGTGTTGAGTGTATAGACGTAACTTATAGTCGAAACTTACCAGCCTTTATGAACTTCAATGTTACCATGAAGAATATAAGTTGATCTGGTCCCTTCACGATAGGTATTATGCAGAGGAGTAAGAGAAAGAAAGAGAGAGAGAGAGAGAGAGAGAGAGAGAGAGAGAGAGAGAGAGAGAGAGAGCGAGAGAAACATTAAACGAAAGTCACAGAATGAAAGAGAAAGAGAAAAGGAGACAGTGAGACAGAGAGAAAAGGAGAGACGAGGGCAGTGAAGGCAAAATTGTGTCTTTAGATCTCAAGGTTCTTCTCAGTCATTCTTTCATGCGACTGATGAAAGAGCAAAGAGTCCCGGAGAGTGATGGATGTGTGTTTGTTAAATGCAGATCAGGAGTTGAAAGTTGTAGTGATTGTAGTGCTGGCGGTCCTCACACATCAATCTCTCAGTCATGGCCGGTGGAAGGTTGAAGGTTGATGATTGTGGCGAGGGAAGGACGAGGAAAGGGAGAAGGAAGACTATAAGAGTATTTCAAAGGACTTGCAAATAGCAGAAAATGTGTTGGTCTTTAGGATACTTTGATTATATTTTGTTAACTACTATAGTGTCAGGAAGTGAAATGAGATGAGAAATGTATGAAGGAGTGGATGAATGAGGAGAGGAAGGGAATGAGAAAGTGTAAAGGCGAGGAAAGAGAGTAAAAAAGTGAAGAAATAAGAGTAAGTGGGGGAGGAGGAGAAGGAGTGAGGGAAAGGGGTGAAGTGAGACAACACAACACAACACAACACCTGACATGGCCTCCCTCGCTTCATCCGGTGTTTTCTTTCCGTAACCAAATAGTCGAGTTAGATTTTCCTCTCTCTCCCTTCTTAGCCTCCCACTCCTCCCCCCCCCCCTCCCTCACTTCCTTCTCTGTCCCTCCCTCAGCCCTCTCCTCTCTGTCCCTCCCTCACCTTTTTTTCTATCTCCCTTTCTCTGTCTCTCTTTTGTTTATCATTCCCTCTTCGTTCCTCCTTCATTCTGCCCCTCCCTCGGCCACCCGTCTGTCAGAGTTTGAGGTCCAGAGTCTCCTGTCTCTATCTGTACCCTCCCCGTTCCCTCCTCTCTCTCTCTCTCTCTCTCTCTCTCTCTCTCTCTCTCTCTCTCTCTCTCTCCTTTCCCCGTTCCATCCCATCCTTCTTTCCTGGCTCCCTCCCTTCCTGATTCCCTCCCTCCAATCCGTTTCCTCCCTCTCTCCTTTCCCCGTTCCCTCCCTTCCCCATTCCCTCCCTCTTTCCCTCTCCCTTCCCACTTCCCTCCCTCGCTCCCTTCCCCGTTATCTCCCTCCGTCTATCCCTTCTCGTTCCTTCCCTCTCTCCTTCCTTGTCTCATCCCTCTCTTCCTGTGTGTGGCTCTGATTTCGGCAGTGGTGGTTTCAACTTACAAATCCTGGAGTGTGAGCTTTTAAAACAGGTTCACCTTCCCCTTCCTCACCCCAGGTAGATACAACTCGGAAATAGGAGGAGACAGACAGACAGACACACACACAGACAGGCAGAAAGACAGACAAGCAGAAATACAGGGAGACAGAGACGAAATGAAGAATTAAAAGAGAGACTGAGCGACCAAAGAAAGAGAGTTATACAGAAAGACAAGATATATCATACGCTTCATACATCTTCCCTGAATGCGAGGGACACGAAAACACTACATGACATCCTTTCAAAGCTGTGAATGTTACTTATTGACAGAATATATCGCTGGCTCGGTGTGGTATGG
>JAWZYT010000255.1:30000-63861 GCA_034508575.1 Petrolisthes manimaculis | reverse complement strand
TGTAATAGTGAAGATGTGTATATAGTGAAGATGTGGTGTATAGTGAAGATGTGTGTATAGTGAAGATGTGTGTATAGTGAAGATGTGTGTATGTGAAGATGTGTGTATAGTGAAGATGTGTGTATAGTGAAGATGTGTGTATAGTGAAGATGTGTGTATGGTGAAGATGTGTGTAGTGAAGATGTGTGTCATGAAGATGTGTGTGTAGTGAAGATGTTTGTGTAGTGACGATGTGCGTATAGTGAAGAGTGTGTAGTGAAGATGTGTGTAGTAGTGAGTAATGAGTGGCGAGTGGCGAGGCGAGTGGCGAGTAATGAGTGGCAAGTAATGAGTGGCAAGTAATGAGTGGCGAGTGGCGAGTAATGAGTGGCGAGTAATGAGTGGTGAGTAATGAGTGGCGAGTAATGAGTGGCAAGTAATGAGTGGCGAGTAATAAGTGGCGAGTAATGAGTGGCGAGTAATGAGTGGCAAATGGCAAGTAATGAGTTTCGAGTGGCGAGTGGCGAGTAATGAGTGGCGAGTAATGAGTGGCGAGTAATGAGTGGCGAGTGGCGAGTAATGAGTGACGAGTGGCGAGTAATGAGTGGCGAGTAATGATTGGTGAGTGGCAAGTAATGAGTGGTGAGTAATGGGTGGCGAGTGTTGAGTGGCGAGTAATGAGTGGCGAGTGGCGAGTCATGAGTGGCGAGTAATGAGTGGCGAGTGGCGAGTAATGAGTGATGAGTGGCGAGTAATGAGTGGCGAGTGGCGAGTAATGAGTGGTGAGTAATGAGTGGCGAGTAATGAGTGGCGAGTGGCGAGTAATGAGTGACGAGTAATGAGTGGAGAGTGGCGAGTAATGAGTGGCGAGTAATGTAGTGGCGAGTAATGAGTTGTGTAGTAATGAGTGGCGAGTAATGAGTGGCAAGTAATGAGTGGCGAGTAATGAGTGGCGAGTAATGAGTGGCGAGTGGCGAGTAATGAGTGGCGAGTAATGAGTGGTGAGTAATGAGTGGCGAGTAATGAGTGGCGAGTAATGAGTGGCGAGTGGCGAGTAATGAGTGGCGAGTAATGAGTGGCGAGTAATGAGTGGCGAGTAATGAGTGGTGAGTGGCGAGTAATGAGTGGCGAGTGGCGAGTGGCGAGTAATGAGTGGCAAGTAATGAGTGGCAAGTGGCAAGTAATGAGTGGCAAGTAATGAGTGGTGTGTAATGAGTGGCGAGTAATGAGTGGCGAGTAATGAGTGGCGAGTGGGCGAGTAATGAGTGGCAAGTAATGAGTGGCGAGTAATGAGTGGCGAGTGACGAGTGGCGAGTAATGAGTGGCGAGTAATGAGTGGCGAGTAATGAGTGGGGAGTGGCGAGTAATGAGTTTCGAGTGGCGAGTGGCGAGTAGTGAGTGGCGAGTAATGAGTGGCGAGTAATGAGTGGCGAGTGGCGGAGTAATGAGTGGCGAGTAATGAGTGGCGAGTAATGAGTGGCGAGTGGCGAGTGATGAGTGGCGAGTAAAGAGTGGCGATTGGCAAGTAATGAGTGGCAAGTAATGAATGGTGAGTAATGGGTGGCGAGTGTTGAGTGGCGAGTAATGAGTGGCGAGTGGCGAGTGGCGAGTAATGAGTGGCGAGTAATGAGTGGCGAGTTATGAGTGGCAAGTAATGAGTTGCGAGTAATGAGTGGGGAGTAATGAGTTTGCGAGTGGCGAGTAATGAGTGGCGAGTAATGAGTGGCGAGTGGCGTGTAATGAGTGGCGAGTAATGAGTAGCGAGTAATGAGTGGCGAGTGGCGAGTACTGAAGTGGCGAGTAATGAGTGGCAAGTGGCGAGTAATGAGTGGCGAGTGGCGAGTGGCGAGTGTTGAGTGGAAAGTAATGAGTGGCAAGTAATGAGTGGCGAGTAATGAGTGGCGAGTTGCGAGTAATGAGTGGCGAGTAATGAGTGACGAGTAATGAGTGGCGAGTAATGAGTGACAAGTGGCGAGTAATAAGTGGCGAGTAATGAGTGGCGAGTGGCGAGTAATGAGTTCGAGTGGCGAGTAATGAGTGGCGAGTAATTAGTGGCAAGTAATGAGTGGCGAGTGGCGAGTAATGAGTTGCGAGTGAGCGAGTGGCGAGTAATGAGTGATGAGTAAAGAGTGGTGACTGGCGTTAGTAATGAGTGGCGAGTGGCGAGTAATCAGTGGCGAGTAATGAGTGGCGAGTAATGAGTGGCAAGTGGCGAGTAATGAGTGGCGAGTGGCGAGTAATGAGTGGCGAGTAATGAGTGGCGAGTGGCGAGTAGCGAGTAATGAGTGGCAAGTAATGAGTGGCGAGTAATGAGTGGCGAGTGGCGAGTAATGAGTTTTGAGTGGCGAGTGGCGAGTGGCAAGTGGCGAGTAATGAGTGGCGAGTTATGAGTGGCGAGTAATGAGTGGCGAGTAATGAGTGGCAAGTAATGAGTGGCGAGTGGCAAGTGGCGAGTGGCGAGTAATGATTGGCGAGTAATGAGTGGCGAGTAATGAGTTTCGAGTGGCGATTGGCAAGTAATGAGTGGCAAGTAATGAGTGGTGAGTAATGGGTGGCGAGTGTTGAGTGGCGAGTAATGAGTGGCGAGTGGCAAGTGGCGAGTGGCGAGTAATGAGTGGCGAGTAATGAGTGGCGAGTGGCGAGTAATGAGTGGCGAGTGGCGAGTGGCGAGAAATGAGTGGCGAGTAATTGAGTGGCGAGTAATGAGTGGCGAGTGGCGAGTAATGAGTTTCGAGTGGCGAGTGGCGGAGTAATTGAGTGGCGAGGTAATGAGTGGCGATTGGCGGAGTAATGAGTGGCGAGTAATGAGTTGCGAGTAATGAGTGGCGAGTGGCGAGTAATGAGTGGTGGAGTGGTGAGTAATGAGTGGCGAGCAATGAGTGGTGAGTAATGAGTGGCGAGAGGCAAGTGGCGAGTAATGAGTGGCAAGTAATGAGTGGTGAGTAATGGGTGGCGAGTGTTGAGTGGTGAGTAATGAGTGGCGAGTGGCGAGTGGCGAGTAATGAGTAGCGAGTAATGAGTGGCGAGTGGCGAGTAATGAGTGGTGAGTAATTAGTGCCGAGTAATGAGTGGCGAGTGGCGAGGAATGAGTGGTGAGTGGCGAGTAATGAGGTGTGTGAGTTATGAGTGGTGAGTAATGGGTGGCGAGTGTTGAGTGGCGAGTAATGAGTGGCGAGTAATGAGTGGTGAGTGGCGAGTGGCGAGTAATGAATGGTGAGTGGCGAGTAATGAGTGGCAAGTGGCAGGTAATGAGTGGCGAGTGGCGAGGTGGCGAGGTAATGAGTGGCGATTAATGAGTGGCGAGTGGCGAGTAATGAGTTTCGAGTGGCGAGTGGCGAGTAATGAGTGACGAGTAATGAGTGGTGAGTGGCGAGTAATGAGTGGCGAGTGGCGAGTATGAGTGGCGAGTGGCGAGTAATGAGTGGCGAGTAATGAGTGGTGAGTGGCGAGTGGCGAGTAATGAATGGTGAGTGGCGAGTAATGAGTGGCAAGTGGCAGGTAATGAGTGGCGAGTGGCGAGTGGCGAGTAATGAGTGGCGATTAGATGAGTGGCGAGTGGCGAGTAATGAGTTTCGAGGTGGCGAGTGGCGAGTAATGAGTGACGAGTAATGAGTGGTGAGTGGCGAGTAATGAGTGGCGAGTGGCGAGTAATGAGTGGCGAGTGGCGAGTAATGAGTGGCGAGTAATGAGTGGCGAGTAATGAGTGGCAAGTAATGAGTGGCGAGTAATGAGTGGCGAGTAATGATTGGCGAGTTGCGAGTAATGAGTGGCGAGTAATGAGTGGCGAGTAACGAGTGACGTGTAATGAGTGGCGAGTAATGAGTGGCGAGTAATGAGTGGCGAGTGGCGAGTAATGAGAGGCGAGTAATGAGTGGCAAGTGGCGAGTAATAAGTGGCGAGTGGCGAGTGTTGAGTGGAAAGTAATGAGTGCAAGTAATGAGTGGCGAGTAATGAGTCGCGAGTTGCGAGTAATGAGTGGCGAGTAATGAGTGGCAAGTGGCGAGTAATGAGTGGGCGAGTAATGAGTGGCGAGTGGCGAGTGGCGAGTAATGAGTGGCAAGTAATGAGTGGCGAGTGGCGAGTAATGAGTTTCGAGTGGCGAGTGGCGAGTAATGAGTGACGAGTAATGAGTGGTGAGTGGCGAGTAATGAGTGGCGAGTGGCGAGTAAAGAGTGGCGAGTAATGAGCGGCGAGTAATGAGTGGCGAGTGGCGAGTAATGAGTGGCGAGTAATAAGTGGCGAGTAATGAGTGGCGAGTGGCGAGTAATGAGTGGCGAGTGGCGAGTAATGAGTGGCGAGTGGCGAGTAATGAGTGGCAAGTAATGAGTGGCGAGTAATGAGTGGCGAGTGGCGTGTAATGAGTTTCGAGTGGCGAGTGGCGAGTGGCGAGTGGTGAGTAATGAGTGGCGAGTTATGAGTGGCGAGTAATGAGTGGCGAGTAATGAGTGGCGAGTAATGAGTGGCGAGTAATGTGTGGCGAAGTGGCGAGTAATGAGTGGCGAGTAATGAGTTTCGAGTGTCGAGTAATGAGTGGCGAGTAATGAGTGGCGAGTAATGAGTGGCGAGTATGAGTGGCAAGTAATAAGTGGTGAGTAATGGGTGGCGAGTGTTGAGTGGCGAGTAATGAGTGGCGAGTGGCGAGTAATGAGTGGCAAGTAATGAGTTTTCGAGGTGGCGAGTAATGAGTGGCGGGTAATGAGTGGCGAGTGGCGAGTGGCGAGAAATGAGTGGCGAGTAATGAGTGGCGAGTAATGAGTGGCGAGTGGCGAGTAATGAGTTTCGAGTGGCGAGTGGCGAGTAATGAGTGGCGAGTAATGAGTGGCGAGTGGCGAGTAATGAGTGGCGAGTAATGAGTGGTGAGTAATGAGTGGCGAGTACCGAGTTGCGAGTTAATGAGTGGCAAGTAATGAGTGGCGAGTGTTGAGTGGCGAGTAATGAGTGGCGAGTATTGAGTGGCGAGTAATGAGTGGCGAGTGACAAGTGGCGAGTAATGAGTGGCGAGTAATGAGTGGCGAGTGGCGAGTAATGAGTGGCAAGTGGCGAGTAATGAGTGGCGAGTGGCGAGTAATGAGTGGCGAGTAATAAGTGGCGAGTAATGAGTGGCGAGTGGCGAGTAATGAGTGGCGAGTAATAAGTGGCAAGTAATGAGTGGCGAGTGGCGAGTAATGAGTGGCAAGTGGCGAGTAATGAGTCGCGAATAATGAGTTGTGAGTAATGAGTGGCGAGTGGCGAGTGGCGAGTAATTAGTGGCAAGTAATAAGTGGTGAGTAATGGGTGGCGAGTGTTGAGTGGCGAGTAACAAGTGGCGAGTGGCGAGTGGCGAGTAATGAGTGGCGAGTAATGAGTGGAGAGTAATGAGTGGCGAGTGGCGAGTATTGAGTGGCGAGTAATGAGTGGCGAGTAATGAGTGGCGAGTAATGAGTGGCGAGTAATGAGTGGCGAGTAATGAGTGGTGAGTGGCGAGTAATGAGTGGCAAGTGGCGAGTGGCGAGTAATGAGTGGCGAGTAATGAGTGGCGAGTGGCAAGTAATGAGTGGCAAGTAATGAGTGGTGAGTAATGGGTGGCGAGTGTTGAGTGGCGAGTAATGAGTGGCGAGTGGCGAGTGGCGAGTAATGAGTGGCGAGTATTGAGTGGCGAGTGGCGAGTAATGAGTTGCGAGTGGCGAGTGGCGAAGTAATGAGTGGCGAGTAATGAGTGGCGAGTAATGAGTGGCGAGTAATGAGTAATGAGTGGCAAGTAATGAGTGGCGAGTGTTGAGTGGCGAGTAATGAGTGGCGAGTAATGAGTGGCGAGTAATGAGTGGCGAGTAATGAGTGGCGAGTGGCGAGTAATGAGTGGCGAGTAATGAGTGGCGAGTGGCGAGTAATGAGTGGCGAGTGGCGAGTAATGAGTGGCGAGTAATGAGTGGCGAGTGGCAAGTAATGAGTGGCAAGCAATGAGTGGTGAGTAATGGGTGGCGAGTGTTGAGTGGCGAGTAATGAGTGGCGAGTGGCGAGTGGCGAAGTGGCGAGTAATGAGTGGCGAGTGGCGAGTAATGAGTGGCGAGTATGAGTGGCGAGTAATGAGTGGCGAGTAATGAGTAATGAGTGGCAAGTAATGAGTGGCGAGAAATGAGTGGCAAGTGGCGAGTGGGGAGTGGCGAGTGGCGAGTAATGAGTGGTGAGTAATGGGTGGCGAGTGTTGAGTGGCGAGTAATGAGTGGCGAGTAATGAGTGGCGAGTAATGAGTGGCGAGTAATGAGTGGCGAGTGGCGAGTAATGAGTGGCGAGTAATGAGTGGCGAGTGGCGAGTAATGAGTGGCGAGTGGCGAGTAATGAGTGGCGAGTAATGAGTGGCGAGTGGCAAGTAATGAGTGGCAAGCAATGAGTGGTGAGTAATGGGTGGCGAGTGTTGAGTGGCGAGTAATGAGTGGCGAGTGGCGAGTGGCGAGTGGCGAGTAATGAGTGGCGAGTGGCGAGTAATGAGTGGCGAGTAATGAGTGGCGAGTAATGAGTGGCGAGTAATGAGTAATGAGTGGCAAGTAATGAGTGGCGAGAAATGAGTGGCAAGTGGCGAGTGGGGAGTGGCGAGTGGCGAGTAATGAGTGGTGAGTAATGAGTGGCAAGTGGCGAGTAATGAGTGGCGAGTGGCGAGTAATGAGTGGCGAGTAATGAGTGGCGAGTAATAAGTGGCAAGTGGCGAGTGGAGAGTGGCGAGTGGCGAGTAATGAGTGGTGAGTGGGCGAGTAACGAGTGGCGAGTGGTGAGTATAGAGTGGCGAGTGGCGAGTAATGAGTGGCGAGTAATGAGTGGCGAGTAATGAGTGGCGAGTAATGAGTGGCGAGTAATGAGTGGCGAGTGGCGAGTAATGAGTTTCAAGTGGCGAGTGGCTAGTGGCGAGTAACGAGTGGCGAGTAATGAGTGGAATGAGTGGCGAGTAATGAGTGGCGAGTAATGAGTGGCGAGTAAAGAGTGGCGAATGGCGAGTAATGAGTGGCGAATGGCGAGTAATGAGTGGCGAGTGGCGAGTAATGAGTGGCCAGTAATGAGTGGCGAGTAATGAGTGGCGAGTAATGAGTGGCGAGTGGCGAGTGGGGAGTGCAAATGACGAGTAATGAGTGGTAAGTGGCGAGTAGTGAGTGGCGAGTGGCGAGTGGCGAGTAATTAGTGGCGAGTGGCAAGTGGCGAGTAATGAGTGGCGAGTGAGTGGCGAGTAATGAGTTCGAGTGGTGAGTGGCGAGTGGCGAGTAACGAGTGGTGAGTAATGAGTGGCGAGTAATGAGTGGCGAGTAATGAGTGGCGAGTGGCGAGTAATGAGTGGCGAGTGGCGAGTAATGAGTTTCGAGTGGCGAGTGGCGAGTAATGAGTGGCGAGTGGCAAGTAATGAGTGGCGAGTAATGAGTGGCGAGTAATGAGTGGCGAGTAATGAGTGGCGAGTAATGAATGGCGAGTAATGAGTGGTGAGTGGCGAGTAATGAGTGGCAAGTGGTGAGTGGCGAGTAATGAGTGGCGATTGGCAAGTAATGAGTGGCAAGTAATGAGTGGTGAGTAATGGGTGGCGAGTATTGAGTGGCGAGTAATGAGTGGCTAGTGGCGAGTGGCGAGTAATGAGTGGCAAGTAATGAGTGGCGAGTATTGAGTGGCGAGTGGCGAGTAATGAGTGGCGAATGGCGAGTGGCGAGTAATGAGTGGCGAGTAATGAGTGGCAAGTAATGAGTGGCGAGTAATGAGTAATGAGTGGCAAGTAATGAGTGGCGAGTGTTGAGTGGCGAGTAATGAGTGGCGAGTAATGAGTGGCGAGTAATGAGTGGCGAGTAATGAGTGGCGAGTGGCGAGTAATGAGTGGCGAGTGGCGAGTAATGAGTGGCGAGTGGCGAGTGGGGAGTGGCGAGTGGGGAGTGGCGAGTGGCGAGTAATGAGTGGTGAGTGGCGAGTAATGAGTGGCGAGTAAAGAGTGGCGAGTGGCGAGTAATGAGTGGCGAGTGGCGAGTGGCGGGTAATGAGTTTCGAGTGGCGAGTGGCGAGTGGCCTGTAATGAGTGGCGAGTAATGAGTGGCGAGTATTGAGTGGCGAGTAATGAGTGAAGAGTAATGAGTGGCGAGTAATGAGTGGCAAGTAATGAGTGGCGAGTGGCAAGTGGCGAGTAATGAGTGGCGAGTAATGAGTGGCAAGTGGCGAGTATTGAGTGGCGAGTAATGAGTGGCGAGTAATGAGTGGCGAGTAATGAGTGGCGAGTAATGAGTGGCGAGTAATGAGTGGCAAGTGGCGAGTAATGAGTGGTGAGTGGCGAGTAATGAGTGGCGAGTAATGAGTGGCGAGTAATGAGTGGCGAGTAATGAGTGGCGAGTGGCGAGTGGGGAGTGGCGAGTGGCGAGTAATGAGTGGTGAGTGGCGAGTAATGAGTAGCGAGTGGCGAGTGGTGAGTAAAGAGTGGCGAGTGGCGAGTAATGAGTGGCGAGTAATGAGTGGCGAGTAATGAGTGGCGAGTGGCGAGTAATGAGTTTCAAGTGACGAGTGGCGAGTGGCGAGTAACGAGTGGCGAGTAATGAGTGGTGAGTAATGAGTGGCGAGCAATGAGTGGCGAGTAATGAGTGGCTAGTAAAGAGTGGCGAATGGCGAGTAATGAGTGGCGAGTGGCGAGTAATGAGTGGCCAGTAATGAGTGGCGAGTAATGAGTGGCGAGTAATGAGTGGCGAGTGGCGAGTGGGGAGTGCGAATGACGAGTAATGAGTGGTGAGTGGCGAGTAGTGAGTGGCGAGTGGCGAGTGGCGAGTAATTAGTGACGAGTGGCAAGTGGCGAGTAATGAGTGGCGAGTAATGAGTGGCAAGTAATGAGTGGCGAGTGGCGAGTAATGAGTTTCGAGTGGCGAGTGGCGAGTGGCGAGTAACGAGTGGAGAGTAATGAGTGGCGAGTAATGAGTGGAGAGTAATGAGTGGCGAGTAATGAGTGGCGAGTGGCGAGTAATGAGTTTCGAGTGGCGAGTGGCAAGTAATGAGTGGCGAGTGGCGAGTAATGAGTGGCGAGTAATGAGTGGCGAGTAATGAGTGGCGAGTAATGAGTGGCGAGTAATGAGTGGCGAGTTATGAGTGGTGAGTGGCGAGTAATGAGTGGCAAGTGGCGAGTGGCGAGTAATGAGTGGCGAGTAATGAGTGGCGAGTGGCAAGTAATGAGTGGCAAGTAATGAGTGGTGAGTAATGGGTGGCGAGTGTTGAGTGACGAGTAATGAGTGGCGAGTGGCGAGTGGCGAGTAATGAGTGGCAAGTAATGAGTGGCGAGTATTGAGTGGCAAGTGGCGAGTAATGAGTGGCGAGTGGCGAGTGGCGAGTAATGAGTGGCGAGTAATGAGTGGCGAGTAATGAGTGGCGAGTAATGAGTAATGAGTGGCAAGTAATGAGTGGCGAGTGTTGAGTGGCGAGGAATGAGTGGCGAGTAATGAGTGGCGAGTGAAGAGTGGCGAGTGGCGAGTAATGAGTGGCGAGTAATGAGTGGCAAGTGGCTAGTAATGAGTGGCGAGTGGCGAGTAATGAGTGGCGAGTAATGAGTGGCGAGTATTGAGTGGCGAGTAATGAGTGGCGAGTGGCGAGTGGGGAGTGGCGAGTGGCGAGTAATATGTGGTGAGTGGCGAGTAATGAGTGGCGAGTGGCGAGTGGCGAGTAAAGATTGGCAAGTGGCGAGTAATGAGTGGCGAGTAATGAGTGGCGAGTAATGAGTGGCGAGTGGCGAGTAATGAGTTTCGAGTGGCGAGTGGCAAGTGGCGAGTAATGAGTGGCGAGTAATGAGTGGCGAGTAATGTGTGGCGAGTAATGAGTGGCAAGTAATGAGTGGCGAGTAATAAGTGGAGAGTAAAGAGTGGCGAATGGCGAGTAATGAGTGGCGAGTGGCGAGTAATGAGTGGCCAGTAATGAGTGGCGAGTAATGAGTGGCGAGTAATGAGTGGCGAGTGGCGAGTGGGGAGTGGCGAGTGACAAGTAATGAGTGGTGAGTGGCGAGTAATGAGTGGCGAGTGGTGAGAGGCGAGTAATTAGTGGCGAGTGGCGAGTGGCGAGTAATGAGTGGCGAGTAATGAGTGGCGAGTAATGAGTGGCGAGTGGCGAGTAATGAGTTTCGAGTGGCAAGTGGCGAGTGGTGAGTAACGAGTGGCGAGTAATGAGTGGCGAGTAATGAGTGGCGAGTAATGAGTGGCGAGTAATGAGTGACAAGTAATGAGTGGTGAGTAATGAGTGGCGAGTGGCGAGTAATGAGTGGCGAGTGGCGAGTAATGAGTGGCGAGTAATGAGTGTCGAGTAATGAGTGGCGAGTAATGAGTGGCGAGTGGCGAGTGGGGAGTGGCGAGTGGCGAGTAATGAGTGGTGAGTGGCGAGTAATGAGTGGCGAGTGGCGAGTGGTGAGTAAAGAGTGGCGAATGGCGAGTAATGAGTGGCGAGTAATGAGTGGCGAGTGGCGAGTAATGAGTTTCAAGTGGCGAGTGGCGAGTGGCGAGTAACGAGTGGCGAGTAATGAGTGGTGAGTAATGAGTGGCGAGTAATGAGTGGCGAGTAATGAGTGGCGAGTAATGAGTGGCGAGTAAAGAGTGGCGAATGGCGAGTAATGAGTGGCGAGTGGCGAGTAATGAGTGGCCAGTAATGAGTGGCGAGTAATGAGTGGCGAGTAATGAGTGGCGAGTGGCGAGTGTGGAGTGCAAATGACGAGTAATGAGTGGTGAGTGGCGAGTAGTGAGTGGCGAGTGGCGAGTGGCGAGTAATTAGTGGCGAGTGGCAAGTGGCGAGTAATGAGTGGCGAGTAATGAGTGGCGAGTAATGAGTGGCGAGTGGCGAGTAATGAGTTTCGTGTGGTGAGTAACGAGTGGCGAGTAATGAGTGGCGAGTAATGAGTGGCGAGTAGTGAGTGGCGAGTGGCGAGTGGGGAGTGGCGAGTAACGAGTGGTGAGTGGCGAGTAATGAGTGGCGAGTGGTGAGTAAAGAGTGGCGAGTGGCGAGTAATGAGTGGCGAGTAATGAGTGGCGAGTGGCAAATAATGAGTTTCAAGTGGCGAGTGGCAAGTGGCGAGTGGCGAGTAACGAGTGGCGAGTAATGAGTGGTGAGTAATGAGTGGCGAGTAATGAGTGGCGAGTAATGAGTGGCGAGTAATGAGTTGCGAGTAAAGAGTGGCGAATGGCGAGTAATGAGTGGCGAGTGGCGAGTAATGAGTGGCCAGTAATGAGTGGCGAGTAATGAGTGGCGAGTAATGAGTGGCGAGTGGCGAGTGTGGAGTGCAAATGACGAGTAATGAGTGGTGAGTGGTGAGTAATGAGTTTCGTGTGGCGAGTGGCGAGTGGCGAGTAACGAGTGGCGAGTAATGAGTGGCGAGTAATGAGTGGCGAGTAATGAGTGGCGAGTAATGAGTGGCGAGTGGCGAGTAATGAGTTTCGAGTGGCGAGTGGCGAGTAATGAGTGGCGAGTGGCGAGTAATGAGTGGCGAGTAATGAGTGGCGAGTAATGAGTGGCGAGTAATGAGTGGCGAGTAATGAGAGGCGAGTAATGAGTGGTGAGTGGCGAGTAATGAGTGGCAAGTGGCGAGTGGCGAGTAATGAGTGGCGAGTAATGAGTGACGAGTGGCAAGTAATGAGTGGCAAGTAATGAGTGGTGAGTAATGAGTGGCGAGTGTTGAGTGGCGAGTAATGAGTGGCAAGTGGCGAGTGGCGAGTAATGAGTGGCAAGTAATGAGTGGCGAGTATTGAGTGGCAAGTGGCGAGTAATGAGTGGCGAGTGGCGAGTGGCGAGTAATGAGTGGCGAGTAATGAGTGGCGAGAAATGAGTGGCGAGTAATGAGTAATGAGTGGCAAGTAATGAGTGGCGAGTGTTGAGTGGCGAGTAATGAGTGGCGAGTAATGAGTGGCGAGTAATGAGTGGCGAGTGGCGAGTAATGAGTGGCGAGTAATGAGTGGCGAGTAATGAGTGGCGAGTAATGAGTGGCGAGTAATGAGTGGCGAGTGGCTTGTAATGAGTGGCGAGTGGCGAGTAATGAGTGGTGAGTAATGAGTGGCGAGTAATGAGTGGCGAGTAATGAGTGGCGAGTGGCGAGTGGGGAGTGGCGAGTGGCGAGTAATGAATGGTGAGTGGCGAGTAATGAGTGGCGAGTGGCGAGTGGTGAGTAAAGAGTGGCGAGTGGCGAGTAATGAGTGGCGAGTAATGAGTGGAGAGTAATGAGTGGCGAGTGGCGAGTAATGAGTTTCGAGTGGCGAGTGGCAAGTAATGAGTGGCGAGTGGCGAGTAATGAGTGGCGAGTAATGAGTGGCGAGTAATGAGTGGCGAGTAATGAGTGGCGAGTAATGAGTGGCGAGTAATGAGTGGCGAGTTATGAGTGGTGAGTGGCGAGTAATGAGTGGCAAGTGGCGAGTGGCGAGTAATGAGTGGCGAGTAATGAGTGGCGAGTGGCAAGTAATGAGTGGCAAGTAATGAGTGGTGAGTAATGGGTGGCGAGTGTTGAGTGACGAGTAATGAGTGGCGAGTGGCGAGTGGCGAGTAATGAGTGGCAAGTAATGAGTGGCGAGTATTGAGTGGCAAGTGGCGAGTAATGAGTGGCGAGTGGCGAGTGGCGAGTAATGAGTGGCGAGTAATGAGTGGCGAGTAATGAGTGGCGAGTAATGAGTAATGAGTGGCAAGTAATGAGTGGCGAGTGTTGAGTGGCGAGGAATGAGTGGCGAGTAATGAGTGGCGAGTGAAGAGTGGCGAGTGGCGAGTAATGAGTGGCGAGTAATGAGTGGCAAGTGGCTAGTAATGAGTGGCGAGTGGCGAGTAATGAGTGGCGAGTAATGAGTGGCGAGTATTGAGTGGCGAGTAATGAGTGGCGAGTGGCGAGTGGGGAGTGGCGAGTGGCGAGTAATATGTGGTGAGTGGCGAGTAATGAGTGGCGAGTGGCGAGTGGCGAGTAAAGATTGGCAAGTGGCGAGTAATGAGTGGCGAGTAATGAGTGGCGAGTAATGAGTGGCGAGTGGCGAGTAATGAGTTTCGAGTGGCGAGTGGCAAGTGGCGAGTAATGAGTGGCGAGTAATGAGTGGCGAGTAATGTGTGGCGAGTAATGAGTGGCAAGTAATGAGTGGCGAGTAATAAGTGGAGAGTAAAGAGTGGCGAATGGCGAGTAATGAGTGGCGAGTGGCGAGTAATGAGTGGCCAGTAATGAGTGGCGAGTAATGAGTGGCGAGTAATGAGTGGCGAGTGGCGAGTGGGGAGTGGCGAGTGACAAGTAATGAGTGGTGAGTGGCGAGTAATGAGTGGCGAGTGGTGAGAGGCGAGTAATTAGTGGCGAGTGGCGAGTGGCGAGTAATGAGTGGCGAGTAATGAGTGGCGAGTAATGAGTGGCGAGTGGCGAGTAATGAGTTTCGAGTGGCAAGTGGCGAGTGGTGAGTAACGAGTGGCGAGTAATGAGTGGCGAGTAATGAGTGGCGAGTAATGAGTGGCGAGTAATGAGTGACAAGTAATGAGTGGTGAGTAATGAGTGGCGAGTGGCGAGTAATGAGTGGCGAGTGGCGAGTAATGAGTGGCGAG
Organism: Petrolisthes manimaculis; assembly: GCA_034508575.1. NCBI lineage: Eukaryota > Metazoa > Arthropoda > Malacostraca > Decapoda > Porcellanidae > Petrolisthes > Petrolisthes manimaculis. The sequence goes on along the minus strand of JAWZYT010000255.1, from coordinate 50,379 downwards.
TAATGAGTGTCGAGTAATGAGTGGCGAGTAATGAGTGGCGAGTGGCGAGTGGGGAGTGGCGAGTGGCGAGTAATGAGTGGTGAGTGGCGAGTAATGAGTGGCGAGTGGCGAGTGGTGAGTAAAGAGTGGCGAATGGCGAGTAATGAGTGGCGAGTAATGAGTGGCGAGTGGCGAGTAATGAGTTTCAAGTGGCGAGTGGCGAGTGGCGAGTAACGAGTGGCGAGTAATGAGTGGTGAGTAATGAGTGGCGAGTAATGAGTGGCGAGTAATGAGTGGCGAGTAATGAGTGGCGAGTAAAGAGTGGCGAATGGCGAGTAATGAGTGGCGAGTGGCGAGTAATGAGTGGCCAGTAATGAGTGGCGAGTAATGAGTGGCGAGTAATGAGTGGCGAGTGGCGAGTGTGGAGTGCAAATGACGAGTAATGAGTGGTGAGTGGCGAGTAGTGAGTGGCGAGTGGCGAGTGGCGAGTAATTAGTGGCGAGTGGCAAGTGGCGAGTAATGAGTGGCGAGTAATGAGTGGCGAGTAATGAGTGGCGAGTGGCGAGTAATGAGTTTCGTGTGGTGAGTAACGAGTGGCGAGTAATGAGTGGCGAGTAATGAGTGGCGAGTAGTGAGTGGCGAGTGGCGAGTGGGGAGTGGCGAGTGGCGAGTAATGAGTGGTGAGTGGCGAGTAATGAGTGGCGAGTGGTGAGTAAAGAGTGGCGAGTGGCGAGTAATGAGTGGCGAGTAATGAGTGGCGAGTGGCAAATAATGAGTTTCAAGTGGCGAGTGGCAAGTGGCGAGTGGCGAGTAACGAGTGGCGAGTAATGAGTGGTGAGTAATGAGTGGCGAGTAATGAGTGGCGAGTAATGAGTGGCGAGTAATGAGTTGCGAGTAAAGAGTGGCGAATGGCGAGTAATGAGTGGCGAGTGGCGAGTAATGAGTGGCCAGTAATGAGTGGCGAGTAATGAGTGGCGAGTAATGAGTGGCGAGTGGCGAGTGTGGAGTGCAAATGACGAGTAATGAGTGGTGAGTGGTGAGTAATGAGTTTCGTGTGGCGAGTGGCGAGTGGCGAGTAACGAGTGGCGAGTAATGAGTGGCGAGTAATGAGTGGCGAGTAATGAGTGGCGAGTAATGAGTGGCGAGTGGCGAGTAATGAGTTTCGAGTGGCGAGTGGCGAGTAATGAGTGGCGAGTGGCGAGTAATGAGTGGCGAGTAATGAGTGGCGAGTAATGAGTGGCGAGTAATGAGTGGCGAGTAATGAGAGGCGAGTAATGAGTGGTGAGTGGCGAGTAATGAGTGGCAAGTGGCGAGTGGCGAGTAATGAGTGGCGAGTAATGAGTGACGAGTGGCAAGTAATGAGTGGCAAGTAATGAGTGGTGAGTAATGAGTGGCGAGTGTTTAGTGGCGAGTAATGAGTGGCAAGTGGCGAGTGGCGAGTAATGAGTGGCAAGTAATGAGTGGCGAGTATTGAGTGGCAAGTGGCGAGTAATGAGTGGCGAGTGGCGAGTGGCGAGTAATGAGTGGCGAGTAATGAGTGGCGAGAAATGAGTGGCGAGTAATGAGTAATGAGTGGCAAGTAATGAGTGGCGAGTGTTGAGTGGCGAGTAATGAGTGGCGAGTAATGAGTGGCGAGTAATGAGTGGCGAGTGGCGAGTAATGAGTGGCGAGTAATGAGTGGCGAGTAATGAGTGGCGAGTAATGAGTGGCGAGTAATGAGTGGCGAGTGGCTTGTAATGAGTGGCGAGTGGCGAGTAATGAGTGGTGAGTAATGAGTGGCGAGTAATGAGTGGCGAGTAATGAGTGGCGAGTGGCGAGTGGGGAGTGGCGAGTGGCGAGTAATGAATGGTGAGTGGCGAGTAATGAGTGGCGAGTGGCGAGTGGTGAGTAAAGAGTGGCGAGTGGCGAGTAATGAGTGGCGAGTAATGAGTGGCGAGTGGCAAGTAATGAGTTTCAAGTGGCGAGTGGCGAGTGGCGAGTAACGAGTGGCGAGTAATGAGTGGTGAGTAATGAGTGGCGAGTAATGAGTGGCGAGTAATGAGTGGCGAGTAATGAGTGGCGAGTAAAGAGTGGCGAATGGCGAGTAATGAGTGGCGAGTGGCGAGTAATGAGTGGCCAGTAATGAGTGGCGAGTAATGAGTGGCGAGTAATGAGTGGCGAGTGGCGAGTGTGGAGTGCAAATGACGAGTAATGAGTGGTGAGTGGCGAGTAGTGAGTGACGAGTGGCGAGTAATTAGTGGCGAGTGGCAAGTGGCGAGTGGCGAGTAGCGAGTAATGAGTGGCGAGTAATGAGTGGCGAGTGGCGAGTGGCGAGTAACGAGTGGCGAGTAATGAGTGGCGAGTAATGAGTGGCGAGTAATGAGTGGCGAGTGGCGAGTAATGATTTTCGAGTGGCGAGTGGCGAGTAATGAGTGGCGAGTGGCGAGTAATGAGTGGCGAGTAATGAGTGGCGAGTAATGAGTGGCGAGTAATGAGTAGCGAGTAATGAGTGGCGAGTAATAAGTGGTGAGTGGCGAGCAATGAGTGGCAAGTGGCGAGTGGCGAGTAATGAGTGGCGAGTAATGAGTGGCGAGTGGCAAGTAATGAGTGGCAAGTAATGAGTGGTGAGTAATGGGTGGCGAGTGTTGAGTGGCGAGTAATGAGTGGCGAGTGGCGAGTGGCGAGTAATGAGTGGCAAGTAATGAGTGGCAAGTATTGAGTGGCGAGTGGCGAGTAATGAGTGGCGAGTGGCGAGTAATAAGTGGCGAGTAATGAGTGGCACGTAATGAGTAATGAGTGGCAAGTAATGAGTGGCGAGTGTTGAGTGGCGAGTAATGAGTGGCGAGTAATGAGTGGCGAGTAATGAGTGGCGAGTGGCGAGTAATGAGTGGCGAGTAATGAGTGGCAAGTAATGAGTGGCGAGTGGCGAGTAATGAGTGGCGAGTGGCGAGTAATGAGTGGCGAGTAATGAGTGGCGAGTAATGAGTGTCGAGTGGCGAGTAGGGAGTGGCGAGTGGCGAGTAATGAGTGGTGAGTGGCGAGTAATGAGTGGCGAGTGGCGAGTGGCGAGTAAAGAGTGGCGAGTAGCGAGTAATGAGTGGCGAGTGGCTAGTGGCGAGTAATGATTTTCGAGTGGCAAGTGGCGAGTGGTGAGTAACGAGTGGCGAGTAATGAGTGGCGAGTAATGAGTGGCGAGTATTGAGTGGCGAGTAATGAGTGGAGAGTAATGAGTGGCGAGTGACGAATAATGAGTTTCAAGTGGCGAGTGGCGAGTGGCGAGTGGCGAGTAACGAGTGGCGAGTAATGAGTGGTGAGTAATGAGTGGCGAGTAATGAGTGGCGAGTAATGAGTGGCGAGTAATGAGTGGCGAGTAAAGAGTGGCGAATTGCGAGTAATGAGTGGCGAGTGGCGAGTAATGAGTGGCAAGTAATGAGTGGCGAATAATGAGTGGCGAGTAATGAGTGGCGAGTGGCGAGTGTGGAGTGCAAATGACGAGTAATGAGTGGTGAGTGGCGAGTGGTGAGTGGCGAGTGGCGAGTGGCGAGTAATTAGTGGCGAGTGGCAAGTGGCGAGTAATGAGTGGCGAGTAATGAGTGGCGAGTAATGAGTGGCGAGTGGCGAGTAATGAGTTTCGTGTGGCGAGTGGCGAGTGGCGAGTAACGAGTGGCGAGTAATGAGTGGCGAGTAATGAGTGGCGAGTAATGAGTGGCGAGTAATGAGTGGCGAGTGGCGAGTAATGAGTTTCGAGTGGCGAGTGGCGAGTAATGAGTGGCGAGTGGCGTGTAATGAGTGGCGAGTAATGAGTGGCGAGTAATGAGTAGCGAGTAATGAGTGGCGAGTAATGAGAGGCGAGTAATGAGTGGTGAGTGGCGAGTAATGAGTGGCAAGTGGCGAGTGGCGAGTAATGAGTGGCGAGTAATGAGTGGCGAGTGGCAAGTAATGAGTGGCAAGTAATGAGTGGTGAGTAATGGGTGGCGAGTGTTGAGTGGCGAGTAATGAGTGGCAAGTGGCGAGTGGCGAGTAATGAGTGGCAAGTAAAGTAATGAGTGGCGAGTATTGAGTGGCGAGTGGCGAGTGGCGAGTGGCAAGTAATGAGTGGCGAGTAATGAGTGGCGAGTAATGAGTGGCGAGTAATGAGTAATGAGTGGCAAGTAATGAGTGGCGAGTGTTGAGTGGCGAGTAATGAGTGGCGAGTAATGAGTGGCGAGTAATGAGTGGCGAGTGGCGAGTAATGAGTGGCGAGTAATGAGTGGCGAGTAATGAGTGGCGAGTGGCGAGTAATGAGTGGCGAGTAATGAGTGGCGAGTAATGAGTGGCGAGTAATGAGTGGCGAGTAATGAGTGGCGAGTAATGAGTGGCGAGTGGCGAGTAATGAGTGGCGAGTAATGAGTGGCGAGTAATGAGTGGCGAGTAATGAGTGGCGAGTGGCGAGTGGGGAGTGGCGAGTGGCGAGTAATGAGTGGTGAGTGACGAGTAATGAGTGGCGAGTGGCGAGTGGTGAGTAAAGAGTGGCGAATGGCGAGTAATGAGTGGCGAGTAATGAGTGGCGAGTGGCGAGTAATGAGTTTCAAGTGGCGAGTGGCGAGTGGCGAGTAACGAGTGGCGAGTAATGAGTGGTGAGTAATGAGTGGCGAGTAATGAGTGGCGAGTAATGAGTGGCGAGTAATGAGTGGCGAGTAAAGAGTGGCGAATGTCGAGTAATGAGTGGCGAGTGGCGAGTAATGAGTGGCCAGTAATGAGTGGCGAGTAATGAGTGGCGAGTAATGAGTGGCGAGTGGCGAGTGTGGAGTGCAAATGACGAGTAATGAGTGGTGAGTGGCGAGTAGTGAGTGGCGAGTGGCGAGTGGCGAGTAATTAGTGGCGAATAATGAGTGGCGAGTGGCGAGTAATGAGTTTCGTGTGGCGAGTGGCGAGTGGCGAGTAACGAGTGGCGAGTAATGAGTGGCGAGTAATGAGTGGCGAGTAATGAGTGGCTAGTAATGAGTGGCGAGTGGCGAGTAATGAGTTTCGAGTGGAGAGTGGCGAGTAATGAGTGGCGAGTGGCGTGTAATGAGTGGCGAGTAATGAGTGGCGAGTAATGAGTAGCGAGTAATGAGTGGCGAGTAATGAGAGGCGAGTAATGAGTGGTGAGTGGCGAGTAATGAGTGGCAAGTGGCGAGTGGCGAGTAATGAGTGGCGAGTAATGAGTGGCGAGTGGCAAGTAATGAGTGGCAAGTAATGAGTGGTGAGTAATGGGTGGCGAGTGTTGAGTGGCGAGTAATGAGTGGCGAGTGGCGAGTGGCAAGTAATGAGTGGCAAGTAATGAGTGGTGAGTAATGGGTGGCGAGTGTTGAGTGGCGAGTAATGAGTGGCAAGTGGCGAGTGGCGAGTAATGAGTGGCAAGTAAAGTAATGAGTGGCGAGTATTGAGTGGCGAGTGGCGAGTAATGAGTGGCGAGTGGCGAGTGGCGAGTAATGAGTGGCGAGTAATGAGTGGCGAGTAATGAGTGGCGAATAATGAGTAATGAGTGGCAAGTAATGAGTGGCGAGTGTTGAGTGGCGAGTAATGAGTGGCGAGTAATGAGTGGCGAGTAATGAGTGGCGAGTGGCGAGTAATGAGTGGCGAGTAATGAGTGGCGAGTAATGAGTGGCGAGTGGCGAGTAATGAGTGGCGAGTAATGAGTGGCGAGTAATGAGTGGCGAGTAATGAGTGGCGAGTAATGAGTGGCGAGTAATGAGTGGCGAGTGGCGAGTAATGAGTGGCGAGTAATGAGTGGCGAGTAATGAGTGGCGAGTGGCGAGTGGGGAGTGGCGAGTGGCGAGTAATGAGTGGTGAGTGGTGAGTAATGAGTGGCGAGTGGCGAGTGGTGAGTAAAGAGTGGCGAGTGGCGAGTAATGAGTGGCGAGTAATGAGTGGCGAGTGGCGAGTAATGAGTTTCAAGTGGCGAGTGGCGAGTAACGAGTAACGAGTGGCGAGTAATGAGTGGTGAGTAATGAGTGGCGAGTAATGAGTGGCGAGTAATGAGTGGCGAGTAATGAGTGGCGATTAAAGAGTGGCGAATGGCGAGTAATGAGTGGCGAGTGGCGAGTAATGAGTGGCCAGTAATGAGTGGCAAGTAATGAGTGGCGAGTGGCGAGTGTGGAGTGCAAATGATGAGTAATGAGTGGTGAGTGGCGAGTAGTGAGTGGCGAGTGGCGAGTGGCGAGTAATTTTTGGCGAGTGGCAAGTGGCGAGTAATGAGTGGCGAATAATGAGTGGCGAGTGGCGAGTAATGAGTTTCGTGTGGCGAGTGGCGAGTGGCGAGTAACGAGTGGCGAGTAATGAGTGGAGAGTAATGAGTGGCGAGTAATGAGTGGCGAGTAATGAGTGGCGAGTGGCGAGTAATGAGTTTCGAGTGGCAAGTGGCGAGTAATGAGTTGCGAGTGGCGAGTAATGAGTGGCGAGTAATGAGTGGCGAGTAATGAGTGGCGAGTAATGAGTGGTGAGTGGCGAGTAATGAGTGGCAAGTGGCGAGTGGCGAGTAATGAGTGGCGAGTAATGAGTGGCGAGTGGCAAGTAATGAGTGGCAAGTAATGAGTGGTGAGTAATGGGTGGCGAGTGTTGAGTGGCGAGTAATGAGTGGCGAGTGGCGAGTGGCGAGTAATGAGTGGCAAGTAATGAGTGGCGAGTATTGAGTGGCGAGTGGCGAGTGATGAGTGGCGAGTGGCGAGTAATGAGTGGCGAGTAATGAGTGGCAAGTAATGAGTGGCGAGTAATGAGTAATGAGTGGCAAGTAATGAGTGGCGAGTGTTGAGTGGCGAGTAATGAGTGGCGAGTAATGAGTGGCGAGTAATGAGTGGCGAGTGGCGAGTAATGAGTGGCGAGTAATGAGTGGCGAATAATGAGTGGCGAGTGGCGAGTAATGAGTGGCGAGTGGCGAGTAATGAGTGGCGAGTAATGAGTGGCGAGTAATGAGTGGCGAGTGGCGAGTGGGGAGTGGCGAGTGGCGAGTAATGAGTGGTGAGTGGCGAGTAATGAGTGGCGAGTGGCGAGTGGCAAGTAAAGAGTGGCGAGTAGTGAGTAATGAGTGGCGAGTGGCGAGTGGCGAGTAATGAGTTTCGAGTGGCGAGTGGCAAGTAACGAGTAGCGAGTAATGAGTGGCGAGTAATGAGTGGCGAGTATTGAGTGGCGAGTGGCGAGGAATGAGTGGCGAGTGGCGAGTAATGAGTGGCAAGTAATGAGTGGCGAGTAATGAGTGGTAAGTAATGAGTGGCAAGTGGCGAGGAATGAGTGGCGAGTGGCGAGTAATGAGTGGCGAGTAATGAGTGGCGAGTAATGAGTGGCGAGTAATGAGTGGTGAGTGGCGAGTAATGAGTGGCAAGTGGCGAGTGGCGAGTAATGAGTGGCGAGTAATGAGTGGCGAGTGGCAAGTAATGAGTGGCAAGTAATGAGTGGTGAGTAATGAGTGGCGAGTGGCGAGTGGCGAGTAATGAGTGGCGAGTATTGAGTGTCGAGTGGCGAGTAATGAGTTGCGAGTGGCGAGTGGCGAGTAATGAGTGGCGAGTAATGAGTGGCGAGTAATGAGTGGCGAGTAATGAGTAATGAGTGGCAAGTAATGAGTGGCGAGTGTTGAGTGGCGAGTAATGAGTGGCGAGTAATGAGTGGCGAGTAATGAGTGGCGAGTGGCGAGTAATGAGTGGCGAGTGGCGAGTAATGAGTGGCAAGTAATGAGTGGCGAGTAATGAGTGGAGAGTAATGAGTGGCGAGTAATGAGTGGCGAGTGGTGAGTAATGAGTGGCGAGTGGCAAGTAATGAGTGGCGAGTGGCGAGTAATGAGTGGCGAGTAATGAGTGGTGAGTAATGAGTGGCGAGTAAAGAGTGGCGAATGGCGAGTAATGAGTGGCGAGCGGCGAGTAATGAGTGGCCAGTAATGAGTGGCGAGTAATGAGTGGCGAGTCATGAGTGGCGAGTGGCGAGTAATGAGTTTCGAGTGGAGAGTGGCCACTCATTACTCGCCATTCGCCACTCATTACTCGCCACTCATTACTCGCCACTTATTACTCGCCACTCATTACTCGCCACACATTACTCGCCACTCATTACTCGCCACTCATTACTCGCCACTTGCCACTCGAAACTCATTACTCGCCACTCGCCACTCATTATTTGCCACTCATTACTCACCACTCATTACTCATTACTCGCCACTCGCCACTAGCCACTCATTGCTCGCCACTCGCCACTCATTACTCGCCACTCAGTACTTGCCACTCGCCACTCATTACTAGCCACTCACCACATATTACTCGTCACTCATTACTCGCCACTCGCCACTTGAAACTCATTACTCGCCACTTGCCACTCATTACTCGCCACTCATTACTCGCCACTCGCCACTCGCCACTCAAAACTCGCCACTCGCCACTCATTACTCGCCACTCACCACTCATATATCGCCACTCGCCACTCACCACTCGCCATTCGCCAATCATTACTCGCCACTCATTACTCGCCACTCAACACTCGCCACTCATTACTCACCACTCATTACTCGCCACTCATTACTCGCCACTCGCCACTCATTACTCGCCACTCATTACTTGCCACTAATTACTCACCACTCATTACTCGCCACTCGTCACTCATTACTCACCACTCATTACTCGCCACTCATTACTCGCCACTCGCCACTCGCCACTCATTACTCGCCACTCAACACTCGCCACCCAATACTCACCACTCATTACTTGCCACTCATTACTCGCCACTCGCCACTCGCCACTCATTACTCACAACTGATTACTCGCCACTCATTACTCGCCACTCGCCCCTTATTACTCGCCACTCGCCACTCATTACTCGCCACTCATTACTCGCCACTCATTACTCGCCACTCGTCACTCGCCACTCATTACTCGCCACTCATTACTCGCCACTCATTACTCGCCACTCATTACTCGCCACTCATTACTCGCCACTCATTACTCACCACTCATTACTCGCCACTCATTACTCGCCACTCGCCACTCGAAACTCATTACTCGCCACTTGCCACTCATTATTTGCCACTCATTACTCGCCACTCATTACTCATTACTCGCCACTCGCCACTCGCCACTCAATACTCGCCACTCGCCACTCGCCACTCATTACTCGCCACTTACCATTCATTACTCGTCACTTATTACTCGCCACTCGCCACTCATTACTCGCCACTCTGTACTTGCCACTCGCCACTCATTACTAGCCACTCACCACATATTACTCGTCACTCATTACTCGCCACTCGCCACTCGAAACTCATTAATCGCCACTCGCCACTCATTACTCGCCACTCATTACTCGCCACTCGCCACTCATTACTTGCCACTCGCCACTCATTACTCGCCACTCACCACTCATATATCGCCACTCGCCACTCCCCACTCGCCACTCGCCACTCATTACTCGCCACTCATTACTCGCCACTCAACACTCGCCACTCATTACTCACCACTCATTACTCGCCACTCATTACTCGCCACTCGCCACTCATTACTCGCCACTCATTACTCGCCACTCATTACTCGCCACTCACCACTCGCCACTCATTACTCGCCACTCAACACTCGCCACCCATTACTCACCACTTATTACTTGCCACTAATTACTCGCCACTCGCCACTCATTACTCACAACTCATTACTCGCGACTCATTACTCGCCACTCGCCACTCATTACTCGCCACTCGCCACTCATTACTTGCCACTTATTACTCGCCACTCATTACTCGCCACTCGCCACTCATTACTCGCCACTTATTACTCGCCACTCATTACTCGCCACTCGCCACTCGTTACTCGCCACTCGCCACTCGCCACTTGAAACTCATTACTCGCCACTCGCCACTCATTACTCGCCACTCATTACTCGCCACTCATTACTCGCCACTCGCCACTCTTTACTCACCACTCGCCACTCCCCACTCGCCACTTGCCACTTATTACTCGCCACTCATTACTCGCCACTCGCCACTCATTACTCGCCACTTGCCACTCATTACTCACCACTCATTACTCGCCACTCGCCACTCCCCACTCGCCACTTGCCACTCATTTCTCGCCACTCATTACTTGCCACTCATTACTCATTACTCGCCACTCATTACTCGCCACTCATTACTCGCCACTCATTACTCGCCACTCGCAACTCATTACTCGCCACTCGCCACTCGCCACTCGCCACTCATTACTCGCCACTCGCCACTCGCCACTCATTACTCGCCACTCAACACTCGCCACTCATTACTCACCACTCATTACTTGCCACTCATTACTTGCCACTCGCCACTCATTACTCGCCACTCATTACTCGCCACTCGCCACTTGCCACTCATTACTCGCCACTCACCACTCATTACTCGCCACTCATTACTCGCCACTCATTACTCGCCACTCATTACTCGCCACTCATTACTCGCCACTCAACACTCGCCACTCATTACTTGCCACTCATTACTCATTACTCGCCACTCATTACTCGCCACTCATTACTCGCCACTCATTACTCGCCACTCGCCACTCGCAACTCATTACTCGCCACTCGCCACTCAATACTCGCCACTCATTACTCGCCACTCGCCACTCGCCACTCATTACTCGCCACTCAACACTCGCCACCCATTACTCACCACTCATTACTTGCCACTCATTACTTGCCACTCGCCACTCATTACTCGCCACTCATTACTCGCCACTCGCCACTTGCCACTCATTACTCGCCACTCACCACTCATTACTCGCCACTCATTACTCGCCGCTCATTACTCGCCACTCAATACTCGCCACTCGCCACTCATTACTCTCCACTCATTACTCGCCACTCAATACTCGCCACTCATTACTCGCCACTCATTACTCGCCACTCGTTACTCGCCACTCGCCACTCGCCACTCGAAACTCATTACCCGCCACTCGCCACTCGCCACTCATTACTCGCCACTCGCCACTCGCCACTCATTACTCGCCACTCACCACTCATTACTCGCCACTCGCCACTCCCCACTCGCCACTCGTCACTCATTACTCGCCACTCATTACTCGCCACTCATTACTCGCCACTCGCCACTCATTACTCGCCACTCGCCACTCATTACTCGCCACTCATTACTCGCCACTCATTACTCCTTACTCGCCACTCATTACTCGCCACTCATTACTCGCCACTCATTACTCGCCACTCAACACTCGCCACTCATTACTTGCCACTCATTACTCATTTCTCGCCACTCATTACTCGCCACTCATTACTCGCCACTCATTACTCGCCACTCGCCATTCGCCACTCATTACTCGCCACTCGCCACTCAATACTCGCCACTCATTACTTGCCACTCGCCACTCATTACTCGCCACTCAACACTCGCCACCCATTACTCACCACTCATTACTTGCCACTCATTACTTGCCACTCGAAACTCATTACTCGCCACTCATTACTCGCCACTCACCACTTGCCACTCATTACTCGCCACTCACCACTCATTACTCGCCACTCATTACTCGCCACTCATTACTCGCCACTCATTACTCGCCACATATTACTCGCCACTCATTACTCGCCACTCGCCACTCATTACTCGCCACTCGCCACTCATTACTCGCCACTCGCCACTCATTACTCGCTACTCGCCACTCATTACTCGCCACTCATTACTCGCCACTCATTACTCGCCACTCATTACTCGCCACTCATTACTCGCCACTCGCCACTCGCCACTCGAAACTCATTACTCGCCACTCGCCACTCATTACTCGCCACTCATTACTCGCAACTCATTACTCGCCACTCGCCACTCGCCACTCATTACTCGCCTGTCGCCACTCGAAACTCATTACTCGCCACTCGCCACTCATTACTCGCCACTCATTACTCGCCACTCGCCACTCATTACTCGCCACTTGCCACTCGAAACTCATTACTCGCCACTCGCCACTAATTACTCGCCACTCCCCACCCGCCACTCGCCACTCATTACTCGCCACTCATTACTCGCCACTCATTACTCGCCACTCGTTACTCACCACACGAAACTCATTACTCGCCACTCGCCACTCATTACTCGCCACTCATTACTCGCCACTCATTACTCGCCACTTGCCACTCGCCACTAATTACTCGCCACTCGCCACTCGCCACTCACTACTCGCCACTCACCACTCATTACTCGTCATTTGCACTCCACACTCGCCACTCGCCACTCATTACTCGCCACTCATTACTCGCCACTCATTACTGGCCACTCATTACTCGCCACTCGCCACTCATTACTCGCCATTCGCCACTCTTTACTCGCCACTCATTACTCGCCACTCATTACTCGCCACTCATTACTCGCCACTCATTACTCACCACTCATTACTCGCCACTCGTTACTCGCCACTCGCCACTCGCCACTTGAAACTCATTACTCGCCACTCGCCACTCATTACTCGCCACTCATTACTCGCCACTCGCCACTCTTTACTCACCACTCGCCACTCGTTACTCGCCACTCACCACTCATTACTCGCCACTCGCCACTCCCTACTCGCCACTTGCCACTCATTACTCGCCACTCATTACTCGCTACTCATTACTCGCCACTCGCCACTCATTACTCGCCACTCGCCACTCATTACTCGCCACTCATTACTCGCCACTCATTACTCGCCACTCAACACTCGCCACTCATCACTTGCCACTCATTACTCATTACTCGCCACTCATTACTCGCCACTCATTACTCGCCACTCATTACTCGCCACTCGCAACTCATTACTCGCCACTCGCCACTCAATACTCGCCACTCATTACTCGCCACTCGCCACTCGCCACTCATTACTCGCCACTCAACACTCGCCACCCATTACTCACCACTCATTACTTGCCACTCATTACTTGCCACTCGCCACTCATTACTCGCCACTCGCCACTTGCCACTCATTACTCGCCACTCACCACTCATTACTCGCCACTCGTTACTCGCCACTCATTACTCGCCACTCATTACTCGGCACTCATTACTCGCCACTCAATACTCGCCACTCACCACTCATTACTCTCCACTCATTACTCGCCACTCAATACTCGCCATTCATTACTCGCCACTCATTACTCGCCACTCGTTACTCGCCACTCGCCACTCGCCACTCGAAACTCATTACCCGCCACTCGCCACTCGCCACTCATTACTCGCCACTCGCCACTCTTTACTCGCCACTCGCCACTCGCCACTCCTTACTCGCCACTCACCACTCATTACTCGCCACTCGCCACTCCCCACTCGCCACTCGCCACTCATTACTCGCCACTCATTACTCGCCACTCACCACTCATTACTCGCCACTCGCCACTCATTACTCGCCACTCATTACTCGCCACTCATTACTCGCCACTCGCCACTCATTACTAGCCACTCATTACTCGCCACTCATTACTCGCCACTCAACACTCGCCACTCATTACTTGCCACACATTACTCATTACTCGACACTCATTACTCGCCACTCATTACTCGCCACTCATTACTCGCCACTCTTTACTCGCCACTCGCCACTCGCCACTCGAAACTCATTACTCGCCACTCGCCACTCATTACTCGCCACTCATTACTCGCCACTCATTACTCGCCACTCGCCACTCGCCACTCATTACTCGCCACTCGCCACTCGAAACTCATTACTCGCCACTCGCCACTCATTACTCGCCACTCATTACTCGCCACTCGCCACTCATTACTCACCACTCGCCACTCGAAACTCATTACTCGCCACTCGCCACTCATTACTCGCCACTTGCCACTCATTACTCGACACTCATTACTCGCCACTCATTACTCGCCACTCATTACTCGCCACTCGTTACTCGCCACTCGCCACTCGCCACTCGAAACTCATTACTCGCCACTCGCCACTCATTACTCGCCACTCATTACTCGCCACTTGCCACTCGCCACTAATTACTCGCCAATCGTCACTCGCCACTCACTACTCGCCACTCACCACTCATTACTCGTCATTTGCACTCCCCACTCGCCACTCGCCACTCATTACTCGCCACTCATTACTCGCCACTCATTACTGGCCACTCATTACTCGCCACTCGCCACTCATTACTCGCCATTCGCCACTCTTTACTCGCCACTCATTACTCGCCACTCATTACTCGCCACTCATTACTCGCCACTCATTACTCACCACTCATTACTCGCCACTCGTTACTCGCCACTCGCCACTCGCCACTTGAAACTCATTACTCGCCACTCGCCACTCATTACTCACCACTCATTACTCGCCACTCATTACTCGCCACTCGCCACTCTTTACTCACCACTCGCCACTCGTTACTCGCCACTCACCACTCATTACTCGCCACTCGCCACTCCCTACTCGCCACTTGCCACTCATTACTTGCCACTCATTACTCGCCACTCATTACTCGCCACTCGCCACTCGCCACTCGCCACTCATTACTCGCCACTCGCCACTCATTACTCGCCACTCATTACTCGCCACTCAACACTCGCCACTCATTACTTGCCACTCATTACTCATTACTCGCCACTCATTACTCGCCACTCATTACTCGCCACTCATTACTCGCCACTCGCAACTCATTACTCGCCACTCGCCACTCAATACTCGCCACTCATTACTCGCCACTCGCCACTCGCCACTTGCCACTCATTACTCGCCACTCAACACTCGCCACCCATTACTCACCACTCATTACTTGCCACTCATTACTTGCCACTCGCCACTCATTACTCGCCACTCATTACTCGCCACTCGCCACTTGCCACTCATTACTTGCCACTCACCACTCATTACTCGCCACTCATTACTCGCCACTCATTACTCGCCACTCATTACTCGCCACTCGCCACTCGCAACTCATTACTCGCCACTCGCCACTCAATACTCGCCACTCATTACTCGCCACTCGCCACTCGCCACTCATTACTCGCCACTCAACACTCGCCACTCATTACTCACCACTCATTACTTGCCACTCATTACTTGCCACTCGCCACTCATTACTCGCCACTCATTACTCGCCACTCGCCACTTGCCACTCATTACTCGCCACTCATTACTCGCCACTCGCCACTCGCCAGTCATTACTCGCCACTCGCCACTCGAAACTCATTACTCGCCACTCGCCACTCATTACTCGCCACTCATTACTTGCCACTCGCCACTCATTACTCGCCACTCGCCACTCGAAACTCATTACTCGCCACTCGCCACTCATTACTCGCCACTTGCCACTCATTACTCGCCACTCATTACTCGCCACTCATTACTCGCCACTCATTACTCGCCACTCGTTACTCGCCACTCGCCACTCGCCACTCGAAACTCATTACTCGCCACTCGCCACTCATTACTCGCCACTCATTACTCGCCACTCATTACTCGCCACTTGCCACTCGCCACTAATTACTCGCCAATCGCCACTCGCCACTCACTACTCGCCACTCACTACTCATTACTCGTCATTTGCACTCCCCACTCGCCACTCGCCACTCATTACTCGCCACTCATTACTCGCCACTCATTACTGGCCACTCATTACTCGCCACTCGCCACTCATTACTCGCCATTCGCCACTCTTTACTCGCCACTCATTACTCGCCACTCATTACTCGCCACTCATTACTCGCCACTCATTACTCACCACTCATTACTCGCCACTCGTTACTCGCCACTCGCCACTCGCCACTTGAAACTCATTACTCGCCACTCGCCACTCATTACTCGCCACTCATTACTCGCCACTCATTACTCGCCACTCGCCACTCTTTACTCACCACTCGCCACTCGTTACTCGCCACTCACCACTTATTACTCGCCACTTGCCACTCCCTACTCGCCACTTGCCACTCATTACTCGCCACTCATTACTCGCCACTCATTACTCGCCACTCATTACTCGCCACTCGTTACTCGCCACTCGCCACTCGCCACTCGAAACTCATTACTCGCCACTCGCCACTCATTACTCGCCACTCATTACTCGCCACTCATTACTCGCCACTTGCCACTCGCCACTAATTACTCGCCAATCGTCACTCGCCACTCACTACTCGCCACTCACCACTCATTACTCGTCATTTGCACTCCCCACTCGCCACTCGCCACTCATTACTCGCCACTCATTACTCGCCACTCATTACTGGCCACTCATTACTCGCCACTCGCCACTCATTACTCGCCATTCGCCACTCTTTACTCGCCACTCATTACTCGCCACTCATTACTCGCCACTCATTACTCGCCACTCATTACTCACCACTCATTACTCGCCACTCGTTACTCGCCACTCGCCACTCGCCACTTGAAACTCATTACTCGCCACTCGCCACTCATTACTCACCACTCATTACTCGCCACTCATTACTCGCCACTCGCCACTCTTTACTCACCACTCGCCACTCGTTACTCGCCACTCACCACTCATTACTCGCCACTCGCCACTCCCTACTCGCCACTTGCCACTCATTACTTGCCACTCATTACTCGCCACTCATTACTCGCCACTCGCCACTCGCCACTCGCCACTCATTACTCGCCACTCGCCACTCATTACTCGCCACTCATTACTCGCCACTCAACACTCGCCACTCATTACTTGCCACTCATTACTCATTACTCGCCACTCATTACTCGCCACTCGCAACTCATTACTCGCCACTCGCCACTCAATACTCGCCACTCATTACTCGCCACTCGCCACTCGCCACTTGCCACTCATTACTCGCCACTCAACACTCGCCACCCATTACTCACCACTCATTACTTGCCACTCATTACTTGCCACTCGCCACTCATTACTCGCCACTCATTACTCGCCACTCGCCACTTGCCACTCATTACTCGCCACTCACCACTCATTACTCGCCACTCATTACTCGCCACTCATTACTCGCCACTCATTACTCGCCACTCACCACTCGCAACTCATTACTCGCCACTCGCCACTCAATACTCGCCACTCATTACTCGCCACTCGCCACTCGCCACTCATTACTCGCCACTCAACACTCGCCACTCATTACTCACCACTCATTACTTGCCACTCATTACTTGCCACTTGCCACTCATTACTCGCCACTCATTACTCGCCACTCGCCACTTGCCACTCATTACTCGCCACTCATTACTCGCCACTCGCCACTCGCCAGTCATTACTTGCCACTCGCCACTCGAAACTCATTACTCGCCACTCGCCACTCATTACTCGCCACTCATTACTTGCCACTCGCCACTCATTACTCGCCACTCGCCACTCGAAACTCATTACTCGCCACTCGCCACTCATTACTCGCCACTTGCCACTCATTACTCGCCACTCATTACTCGCCACTCATTACTCGCCACTCATTACTCGCCACTCGTTACTCGCCACTCGCCACTCGCCACTCGAAACTCATTACTCGCCACTCGCCACTCATTACTCGCCACTCATTACTCGCCACTCATTACTCGCCACTTGCCACTCGCCACTAATTACTCGCCAATCGCCACTCGCCACTCACTACTCGCCACTCACTACTCATTACTCGTCATTTGCACTCCCCACTCGCCACTCGCCACTCATTACTCGCCACTCATTACTCGCCACTCATTACTGGCCACTCATTACTCGCCACTCGCCACTCATTACTCGCCATTCGCCACTCTTTACTCGCCACTCATTACTCGCCACTCATTACTCGCCACTCATTACTCGCCACTCATTACTCACCACTCATTACTCGCCACTCGTTACTCGCCACTCGCCACTCGCCACTTGAAACTCATTACTCGCCACTCGCCACTCATTACTCGCCACTCATTACTCGCCACTCATTACTCGCCACTCGCCACTCTTTACTCACCACTCGCCACTCGTTACTCGCCACTCACCACTCATTACTCGCCACTTGCCACTCCCTACTCGCCACTTGCCACTCATTACTCGCCACTCATTACTCGCCACTCATTACTCGCCACTCGCCACTCATTACTCACCACTCGCCACTCATTACTCGCCACTCATTACTCGCCACTCAACACTCGCCACTCATTACTTGCCACTCATTACTCATTACTCGCCACTCATTACACGCCACTCATTACTCGCCACTCATTACTCGCCACTCGCAACTCATTACTCGCCACTCGCCACTCAATACTCGCCACTCATTACTCGCCACTCGCCACTCGCCACTCGCCACTCATTACTCGCCACTCAACACTCGCCACCCATTACTCACCACTCATTACTTGCCACTCATTACTTGCCACTCGCCACTCATTACTCGCCACTCATTACTCGCCACTCGCCACTTGCCACTCATTACTCGCCACTCGCCACTCATTACTCGCCACTCATTACTCGCCACTCATTACTCGCCACTCATTACTCGCCACTCATTACTCGCCACTCATTACTCGCCACTCAACACTCGCCACTCATTACTTGCCACTCATTACTCATTACTCGCCACTCATTACTCGCCACTCATTACTCGCCACTCATTACTCGCCACTCGCCACTCGCAACTCATTACTCGCCACTCGCCACTCAATACTCGCCACTCATTACTCGCCACTCGCCACTCGCCACTCATTACTCGCCACTCAACACTCGCCACCCATTACTCACCACTCATTACTTGCCACTCATTACTTGCCACTCGCCACTCATTACTCGCCACTCATTACTCGCCACTCGCCACTTGCCACTCATTACTCGCTACTCACCACTCATTACTCGCCACTCATTACTCGCCACTCATTACTCGCCACTCATTACTCGCCATTCATTACTCGCCACTCATTACTCGCCACTCAATACTCGCCACTCGCCACTCATTACTCTCCATTCATTACTCGCCACTCATTACTCGCCACTCGTTACTCGCCACTCGCCACTCGCCACTCGAAACTCATTACCCGCCACTCGCCACTCGCCACTCATTACTCGCCACTCGCCACTCTTTACTCGCCACTCGCCACTCATTACTCACCACTCACCACTCATTACTCGCCACTCGCCACTCCCCACTCGCCACTCGCCACTCATTACTCGCCACTCATTACTCGCCACTCGCCACTCATTACTCGCCACTCGCCACTCATTACTCGCCACTCATTACTCGCCACTCATTACTCGCCACTCGCCACTCATTACTCGCCACTCATTACTCGCCACTCATTACTCGCCACTCAACACTCGCCACTCATTACTTGCCACTCATTACTCATTACTCGCCACTCATTACTCGCCACTCATTACTCGCCACTCAATACTCGCCACTCATTACTTGCTACTCATTACTCGCCACTCGCCACTCGCCACTCATTACTCGCCACTCAACACTCGCCACCCATTACTCACCACTCATTACTTGCCACTCATTACTTGCCACTCGCCACTCATTACTCGCCACTCATTACTCGCCACTCACCACTTGCTACTCATTACTCGCCACTCACCACTCATTACTCGCCACTCATTACTCGCCACTCATTACTCGCCACTCATTACTCGCCACTCATTACTCGCCACTCGCCACTCATTACTCGCCACTCGCCACTCGAAACTCATTACTCGCCACTCGCCACTCATTACTCGCCACTTGCCACTCATTACTCGCCACTCATTACTCGCCACTCATTACTCGCCACTCGTTACTCGCCACTCGCCACTCGCCACTCGAAACTCATTACTCGCCACTCGCCACTCATTACTCGCCACTCATTACTCGCCACTTGCCACTCGCCACTAATTACTCGCCACTCGCCACTCGCCACTCACTACTCGCCACTCACCACTCATTACTCATCATTTGCACTCCCCACTCGCCACTCGCCACTCAATACTCGCCACTCATTACTCGCCACTCATTACTGGCCAATCATTACTCGCCACTCGCCACTCATTACTCGCCACTCATTACTCGCCACTCATTACTCGCCACTCATTACTCGCCACTCATTACTCACCACTCATTACTCGCCACTCGTTACTCGCCACTCACCACTCGCCACTTGAAACTCATTACTCGCCACTCGCCACTCATTACTCGCCACTCATTACTCGCCACTCGCCACTCTTTACTCACCACTCGCCACTCGTTACTCGCCACTCACCACTCATTACTCGCCACTCGCCACTCCCCACTCGCCACTTGCTACTCATTACTCGCCACTCATTACTCGCCACTCATTACTCGCCACTCGCCACTCTTTACTCGCCACTCATTACTCGCCACTCATTACTCGCCACTCAACACTCGCCACTCATTACTTGCCACTCATTACTCATTACTCGCCACTCATTACTCGCCACTCATTACTCGCCACTCGCCACTCATTACTCGCCACTCGCTACTCAATACTTGCCACTCATTACTTGCCACTCATTACTCGCCACTCGCCACTCATTACTCAC
>JAWZYT010000255.1:0-20000 GCA_034508575.1 Petrolisthes manimaculis | reverse complement strand
TTGGGTGTAACATTTTTAATAATAATAATAATAGTAAAAAAAAAACCTTATTAAGGAGAAAGTTATGAACAGAATCAAAATGTAAAAAGTTATTAATATAATATAAACTAATACATAGTAAGTTAATCAACAGTATTTAATTACGGTTATATATCTTAGAATTATTTTGATTATTATCTTAATATTATAATTATTCTTTATATTATGTTTATGACAAATTTATAGTATAGATAGATAGATACAGTATAGATAGATAGATACAGTATAGATAGATAGATAGATACAGTATAGATAGATAGATACAGTATAGATAGATAGATACAGTATAGATAGATAGATACTGTATAGATAGATACAGTATAGATAGATAGATACAGTATAGATAGATAGATACAGTATAGATAGATAGATACAGTATAGATAGATAGATACAGTATAGATAGATAGATACAGTATAGATAGATAGATACAGTATAGATAGATAGATACTGTATAGATAGATAGATACAGTATAGATAGATAGATACAGTATAGATAGATAGATACAGTATAGATAGATAGATACAGTATAGATAGATAGATACTGTATAGATAGATAGATACAGTATAGATAGATAGATACAGTATAGATAGATAGATACAGTATAGATAGATAGATACAGTATAGATAGATAGATACAGTATAGATAGATAGATACAGTATAGATAGATAGATACAGTATAGATAGATAGATACAGTGTATCCGTGTATCAATATTGTATAATGTATCAATGTTGTATTCATGGTAGCAGTCACGTAGGCTCTAGTATGCCTGATGCTTGCTGGTCAAAAACTACAAGGTGTTAGATCGCATCCTGTGTATTTGATGACAGAGAGGCGTGGGTTCATTGACACTAGTTCCAAGATCTGAATACTAGATTGTGCTCTGTACATTATCTGTTAATGTTAATCTTTAGGTTATAAGTAACTGTTACTGTAATTGTATATATAGAGTTAGGGACAATATATGCTTGCTCATTCTATTCTTGTATAACCGGGTAGTTTAAGGTTGTATATATCATGTATAAATGTAGTATTACTTTATCACAAACCTATAACCTATGAATGGGTGTGGCTATGTCACAGTGCCACGCCTGACGTGTGTGTTTGAGGCGAGGAGTGTATTCCACGCCCTACCTCAGGTTAAACAGGTTATATAGAATATCCCTCTAATTGTTCATAGTTTGAGACCGAGTTGGTCTAGTATACTATAACCTGTAATCTGTAACTGATAAATAAGCTACATCAGTAAAGAGAGACAAGTCCATGAGTTTACTCTAAAACCTTTGAGTACTAAATATATTCCCCAGTAAGAATAATAATAATAAGGGTACTTCATCAACGGTAAGAGTAAGTGAATTGATTGAAGCAGAGACTACAGAGACTACAGAGGATAGTAAGTCTGTACAGTTGGCTGGTAAGAGATAGCCATACTGAAGTATAATTGAGAGTCCGTTGGTATGTTGGTATATTCAACAGGAGTGACAAGCTGAGTACTGCACGAGAAGCTGAGTACTGGACCCCCCACGGCTACATGATGGTGGCAGCGGTTAAGGATACGAATATTCACAGTGTCCTTCAGTAATTACTTTATACTCCAACAGAATAATTGTGTATGAGTGGGGAGGTGTGACTTCTAGCGTTGGCAACACTGAAGCAGCTAGATCAAGGTCACGGTGGCACCATCAACGGGACGAGTTACCAGTTGCTGTGGTAAGCTGGGAAACTTAACCTACTCTATTCAGGCATTTTTCCCTGGGTGCATTTCCCAGGGAAAAAAAAGGAGGAATTGTCTGATTGTGGGTACTCTCATCGGGGAAGGACGGACGTAAGGAAGGGATCAAGAAGAGTGGAAAGGAGCTGACTGTGGGAATAGCGACTGGAGACGTGAGCAGAGACTGCGTGGCGCTATTCTGGGAGTGTGTGGCAACTACAGGGGTGGCACAGCTGACCACCAACACCACATATTCTTTACTACTGAACATCTGTATTTCTCCAAAATATCCATTGGTTAGTTATTTTTAATTCTATACATATACACAGTGAACATACACACACAGTAGTTACATGACCATGGGTACACAGCTACCCGTTGCAAGTGTACAGATTCAATAACAGGATGGACCTCAGTCATATTTAACAATTCTATTAACCTTATTTTTTTCTGAATCTCTTTCCACAGCAGTAAAATTTATAGGTAGAGGAGGCTGAATCTTTACAAACTCAACAGACTTGTTTAATACTAATCCAAGGTGATGCTTCGTTGCTAATACTGTTTTAGTACTACTAATAAATGAACATGCTGGTGGGATAACAAATGTACCCTCCTCCGACACCAGCCTTGCACCTGAAGGGCCCTCTTCACAAATAATAGTAGCTGCTGCTACCTTAGTGAAAGTATAATAAGCAATACCTTGAAAATACGTTACATATATCTCCGAAACCCTTTTTGGTCTCTTATACTCACAATGTTTAATTGCACTGGAAGCATCAGCCTGGATTAAAGACAACTCACACTGGGACTCCTCTGGTCCTGTAAAAACAAAATTTATAGCAGGGCAAACCTTCAAATGATAATACGCTGTGTGACAACCTTCTAACTGTTCCTTGGTAACTGCAACCACCAGCGTGTGATCCTTTGATACAATAATATAATCATAATCCACGTTCAACATCATGATCTCAGCCCCTAACCTCATAGGAAATGGCTTCACTGACCAGATATTGAAATGTACCTGATGTTTAGTTGGGATATGAATAAGAATGGTATTAGTTGTTAGACAAGATTCCAGCAATGGATAATAATACGATACCGAATCTCCTTCAAAAAATGGCTCTAACCCATAGTCATGTTTTGCAATCTCTATAATTTTCTTAAGTTTATGCACCGATATCAGATCAGAATCTACTTCCCCCAGAGCTGCATTTCTAAGATTATGAAGCAATTTTCTTGTTTGAGCATTCATCCTGATAATATGATTTTCCACTATACTCAAATATTGATTTAAATTTATAACAAATTCCGCAAAAGTTACACTTGAAGCTATTGTGCCTATATGAACAATTATGTCATTCGTCTTATTCACTATCGCATTTACTAAATCAGCAACTTCAGACACCAATGAGTATGTACCTTCTATTACTCTGTCTTGTTCTTCAATAACCTTATGTAAAATTTCCATTCTACGTCCTAGTTCCTCCACATCATCACTGGTTGCTGTACCAAACAAAGCCTTTGCAATTACTCCCCCTATGTCAAACAAACCCCTCTTTGACCTACCCTTTGTAATCTTCTCATGGGCTAATTGTCTCATTTCCCCTTCAAAACTAGGTAAGTTTTCCTGAGAATACTTCATCATATTCTTTATCTGTGCAACCCTTTCTTGTAACTGTAACTTTATCTGCCACTCCAGAAGGTCGTCCTTGTTTACCAAAACATCTAATTCCGCAAAAGAATAATGTATGGCCCTACGAAACTGTAACTGAAACCTACTATCCTTTTTACTAAGATCCAATAACGTTCCCAAGTTAAGTCTTACTGTTATCACATCCGTAACAACTTCAAGCCGCCCATCATTGCCAACTAACGCGCCCGGTTTTATGTGGTCCTCTGTACTCCTGATACCAACAAACGCTGCTCCCAACACCATGCAGAACATTGCCCCTGGCCACATGCTTTCTGTGAACAAATTCATATAATAGATTATTTTGTTTAATTGCCTTCCTGACCTCAATTGCATCCTATCTTCGTCTTCTACCTCCGTTTCTATTCCTACCTCTATCATTTCTTTTGGGACCTTCTTTACCCTGTCCACATGTACCGTATAATCTACGTTTGTCATGTCACGTAGCATTAACTTATTTCCTTTTACTTGATATACAATATATGGTCCTCTAAACTTTGGAGACAATTTATTCTGCCTCTCTGGTGACTTAACCATCACCACATCTCCCTCTACTATATTTATTTCCTTTGCGTATTTATTTTGCTTAGCAATACTCTCTGCTCTTGAAGCCTCCATGTACTTCCTTACCTCTCTGTGTATTGTGGCAAACGCGTGTCTCTGTACACTCACGTAATCGTCCACGTTATACACTGGTCCTGGTTTCTCCACCAGTATATCATATGGTAGAACCTTGTCCTCCCCATAGATAATATAATGTGGTGTCTTCCCTACCATACCGTTACTCTGTGGATGGTAGGCTACCGTAAATACTTGCTTAATACTGTACAAACTGCAAATTTCTTCCAAAACACTATTTCTGAATTCTGTCCCGTTGTCTGATAACAACACCCTGGGAATAGTGTAGGTGCAAAACAAAGAATTTACCAATGCATGAGCAATTGATAATGCTGACTTATCCCTTAAAGGAACTAATACCACAAACCTACTAAAATGGTCTACACATGTCAACAAATATTTCGAACCTTGATAACTAGTAGGTAGTTGCAACACATCTATGGCTACCACATCCCATGGTTTAGCCGGACTTGGAAATGTTTCCAGAGGAGCGGGTGGTCCCGTAGTCCCCTTGTGTCTTGCACATGACACACATTTCTGTACATGACTCTCTATGTCACCCCTCATCCTCAACCAAAAATATCGCGTTCTAGCTTCCCCTAGACACGCCTCCCTCCCTCTATGACCTGCCTGTGGAGCGTCATGAAGGAGCTTCAACACTGTAGCTACTAGTGTCCCTGGTACTACTATCCTGTGGTGCTCAATCCCATCCACCGTAGTTACCTTGTGTAGAATATTATCCTTAAGGATAAAGTCTGTTACTCTCAATGGTAATCCTGGTACTTCCACTTCTTCCCCCGACTCTAGAGCATAGATTACCACTTTCCACATAGCATCTTTCCTCTGCTCCACCTTTAACTTCTTTGGGGATATTGTACTTAATGTCGTCACTGCATTAACAGTCTGCCGACTTAGTGCATCTGCCACTACATTCATCTTCCCTGGCACAAAGCTGAAAATGGGGTTAAACTCTAAAATAGTTAAGTGCCACCTTGCTAACTTTCCTGTCATGTTCTTACCTTTAAACAACTCTAGGCAAGGACGATGATCAGTACACACTGTAATATCATACCCAAATAGGATAGCCCTAAAATGTTTTAATGCCCATACTATGGCATACGCCTCCTGATGAGTTACACTGTACTTCTTTTCAGTGTCACTTAATGCCTTACTTGCATATCCTATGGGTTTTAATTTCCCTTTGTCATCCTCTCCCAGTCCAACCCCTGACGCATCTGTGTGTAAAACCAAAGGCTTAGTAAAATCTGGGAATGCTAGAACCGGTGGTTGTGTCAATGCCTCCTTCAATATACCAAATGCTTCCTCTTGCTCTGGTCACCACTCAAACTTGTTAGCCTGCTTTAGCAGTTTAGTCAATGGTGCTGCTTTACTAGAAAACTGGTACACAAAACTCCTGTAGTACCCTGCTAGCCCCCAAAACGATCTTACATTATCTGCCTTACCGGGTGTTGGAAACTTCAAAATTGCCTTTATTTTGTCCTGGTTAACATGTATTCCAGTCTCATCCACCTCGTGCCCCAAATATCTTATTTTCTGTTTCAAGAACTCACACTTGCTTAGTTTCAACTTTAGCCCTGCAGAAGCTAATCTGTCTAAAACTTTCCTTAATTTCTCCAGGTGAGTAGGCACATCCTTTGAGAATATTATGATGTCATCTAGATAAACTAGTGCATCCTTCCCAATTAAACCTGCCAACACGTTATTTACCAGCCTTTGAAACGTCGTTGGTGCATTGCACAGCCCAAATGGCATCCTGCGAAACTGATAATGTCCTTGATGAGTGGAAAACGCTGTAACTTCACGAGACCTCTCGTGTACTGGTACTTGCCAATAACCAGACAACAAATCTAAGGTAGAGAAAACCTTGTTTCCCTCACCTATAGCCTGCAACAAATCATTCAAATGAGGCATGGGATACTTATCTGGTACTGTCTTCTGATTTACCCTCCGGTAATCAATTACTGGTCTATAAGTCCCATCCTTCTTTGGAACCAAAAATATCGGACTACTCCACGGAGATGTCGAAGGTTCAATCACCTTCTGGTCCAACATATCCCTTACAGTGTCATCAACAATCTGTCACTGGGAATGAGGAAGCCTATATGATTTAATATAGCTGGGTTCTGCTTCTCTCTTTAACTTAATCATATGTGAAGTTAGGTCTGTACTACCTAAAGACTCTCCAACAAGAGCTATAGCCTTCCTATACCCTTGAAGTAACTGCAACAATTCCACCTTGCCCTCTGTATTACCCCCAGTTTTTACTTGGTTCCTTAATTCTGTGGAAGGTTCTGCATCAACACATCCAACAACACTCACGACAGGTAGGTTATGTTTGGGTTCTAGGACTGTCCCATTATATACAAGGAAATCACACAATTGACTGCCTGGCTTAACCTCAACTTCCACTCCCGTGTTATTTACTGCCAGTACCACAGTCTCACCCCTTGACTTTACTGTAGTCAAGGTAGACTCTAGCGACACACCCTTCAACTTACATGTTTCTGACATGCAAACAACATCTACTCCTTCTTTCACTCCTTTTAAACACACGTTGAATTGAAACATTTTCTGCGGTTGCAGCCTGTGGCCACCAGGTACAATCGCAGTCACAACAGTCCAATGCATAACTTCTGCCCTAGACGTGTCGCATAGTCTATCTTGTTCATGAACCCCTTGTGACTTTTCCAAACCCCTCACATAACCCACTGTCTTAACCTCCTTATTTGAGTGTTTTGGTTGTGGAGTTGCCATACACAAATAAGGTATGTTCTCATGAACAATTAATCCTTCACCTGGGTACACCTCAATCTTCCGTTCAGCCAGGGTTGATAAACCAAGCAACCCGCTTGCCATGGGATGAAATTTACTCACCACATAGAATGATGCAGTAAAAATTGAGCTACCCCTGAAATGAACTGGCAAACTCACAACCCCAAGGACATCCACTGTAGTCCCTGACACTCCACTGAGTTGGTATTGTGGCTGTTCTAATGCATACTTCTTCCCAGAATGATATTTCCTAATATTTCGATACGTTTCCTGCGATATAAGATTTACTACTGCTCCCGTATCGATTAACAGTGCCCCTGGAACACCTCCAATGGTAACACTTCCCACAGATAGATGATTATTCCTACTTATGGCTGAGACTATCGATGACTCTACATCGCTAGGCATTTGTCTTCCATGCTCTGGTCACAATGCCTCATCCGACCCTGACCGTCGGCCACCCATACGAGACTTATTCTCCTCGTGCATTGCACGTCGTATGGTTCCACATTCCTTTGTTACGTGGTCTGTGTATCGGTGTATTTCACACCACTTACTTTGTTCTGGGGGCCAATAACCTCTCCCCTGCTGATAAGTGTTCTGTTGTGCATAGTGGAATCCACTTCCACTACTACTACCACTACCACGCCCTCTGGCATGTCCACCACGCCCTCTCGCGGCGCCTCGATACTGTGCCTGACCCCTACTCATAGCACCTCTATACTGATCCCCTTTAGATCTTTCTCTTAATTGTAGGCATTCAGCCTTTACATGACCCCATTCATGGCAATGGAAACATTCTCCAGGATACCTCCCTGAAGAATTTCCTCCTCTGTTATTCTTTTGTCCTGTTACCGCATGTACCCCTTGCGGTGCAACCCCTGACCTCTTGTCAGTCACCTCGGCTTGTAACACAGCCGTTTGTTGCCCTGGTGCACTCTGATTCTTAAACAGTCTGTGCACCACAGAATCTCTAATCTCACCCTTTAATTCATTTATTATGTGCCAAACTCCCTTCCCTTGTTCTAATTGTTTCTTCCTGACCCTTCTCTGGTCTTCATCTGACAGAAACAAATAGAATATCAAATATTCAAACAAATCACAGCAATCATCTATTTTGACCCATTCATCCCCCTCAAATTCCTTACACCATTTGGTATCCTCCAGGCTATCTTGTATATCTTTACGTATAGCACCCGCTTTTGACCCTGCCACCTCTAACGGTGCGTGTATGGTATTCCTTCCCAGTTCCTTAAATGTTTTGTGTGCCCAAGCTGAGCAACCTTCTGGAGCCGCCGTCCTGTACACTACAATTAGTGACTTTTTAAACTCTTCCCAAGTTAACTGCTTCTTTGACGACCTCCCAAACAAGATACTAGAATGCAACAACTGTCTCGCTGACTCTCCCTCTATTCTTGAGTCTGCGTATCCTATTTTACCCCTATCATCCGTAATATTATATTCCACAAACGATTGCTCAAGTCTCCGTATAAACTCTTCTATTGTGTACCTCTTATTCGGATTCCCATCAAACTTTGGAACCGAATCCTCACCTGTAAATACCCTCATAATATTTGCTGGTTGACTCCCTGGTGCGTTACCCACCATAACATTACCTGTCATCCCTGGGTTAGTGAAATTCTGACCTGTAGCTTGATTAGGGTTTAATCCCCCCACCGAACTGGTGCTTGCAGTTGCCATTGGAACTTTTGGTCGTACACTATCTTTACTCCTTCCACTGCCTACTGGCGGTGGTAACCTATACAAGTTATCCCTTGCTACGTCACTACCCTCTACACTGTCAGCCCTAAACTGGTATCCACTACGTAAATGCCCTGGCACTGGACTATTCAGTCCCCTAATCTGTTCGTGGATATTAGTGGTATTGGGAGTAGGAGGGAAATTTAATTCCTCCTCACTGCTACTACTATCTCCTGTTTCCTGTGGTGCCTTCTCAACTGGTACCTTTGCCGTTGATTTAAACTTCCTAAACATATCCGCTATAAATCACTTCCTATTTACTTATCACAACACCATAAATTATACTTGTTACAACATACATGTGCAAATAAAATAACCCAACAACATGTAACTACTGTGTGTGTATGTTCACTGTGTATATGTATAGAATTAAAAATAACTAACCAATGGATATTTTGGAGAAATATAGATGTTCAGTAGTAAAGAATATGTGGTGTTGGTGGTCAGCTGTGCCACCCCTGTAGTTGCCACACACTCCCAGAATAGCGCCACGCAGTCTCTGCTCACGTCTCCAGTCGCTATTCCCACAGTCAGCTCCTTTCCACTCTTCTTGATCCCTTCCTTACGTCCGTCCTTCCCCGATGAGAGTGTTCTGGTGTAAGAAAGACTTACTTACTTCCAAACATATGAGTCGATAGGGTAGGGTGGCTGGCGACTGGTTTGTCTTTATAGTGTCTTTGTTGTCTCTTCGGAGTTTGATTTTAATTATTAGGCTTTCTATAACTATTATGGTTGAGAAGATACAACAAGGTTAAAGTAGTTTACTCACTTTTTATTTATAACACGAGTTAGTCTACAGAGTCACAATATGTAGCTTGCACGGGTTTAAGCTAGGCTAGGAAGCTAACTTTAAAGAGAGATAACACGCTAGAGTAACCTGTGATCGGGTCGGTTATCTGTAGCTAACTGAGAGCTATAGGAGCGCAACTAGGGCGCTTCCCTTGTGTATGATATGAACTGTGTCGTCACTTTATGCTGGCGTGTTAGTGGTTCCCAAGCGTAGGTCAGCAGTATTGGAGCATCATGTGACGGGTGTAAGTCTGAGAGTCTAAGTGACTCATACAAGTAAGTATAAAGTAAGTTATTATAAGTAGCCCTCTAATGAAGGTGAAACAGGAACAATGCTCGGCCACTACCATCCTTCGCCCTCGAAGGAACATTTATAATAATTTACATGTTGTTTTATAAGGGGATTATTATCTTCTGGCATATCTTTCCAGGTTGATTATTAATATTTTCCCTATTAAACTTAAGATTTAAATATATAGTTATTATTATTATTGGAATACATGCAGTCTGTAGATGTACTTTATTATTTCTACAGATAATAATTAATATTACATGTCCAATATACATTATGGGTAATACATCCTATCTAAATGTGTAGTGGTGTGTAATTAGCCTATACATTTGTATCCTCATTACCTTGTGACACTTGTCTTTGCCGTTCGCGAGCTAATAATTGTTGGTACCAAGCATACACCTTCCGTATACACCAGCTAAATACAATAGTACAACAATTAACATTAGTGCAGGTATGATGTGTAGAGGTAATTATTAGTAATTTCTTTACCATTGTCGGTTAGTATCACCCAAGGTGTGGTGTACTGACAAATTAAATTCATTACCTTCGTTAAATTCGCTTGTGTGGTAAGCTTAGTATATTTATACCAGTTACATCCCATGTTTTTCAGGTATTGGGTAATTTAAAATTGGAGCTGGGCCCATTGTATTACCTTTATGAGCATGACATGATTCACAATTCTTAATATGTTTCTGGTTTGTGGATGATTATGCATTAGTGTTAGTACAGTCTTAATTAGTGTATCAGGGACTACTACTTGTGAAGAAATGTTAGTCTGTTTCTCAAGTTTCCTGAACAAAGTGTCATCTTTTACCTCAAACTGTGTTAGTGGAATGGGTAACTCCGGTAGGTTAGTTTCTTCGTCCCCTGGAACCAAAGCATAAATGACCCTTGCCCAAAATTTATCTTTCTTTTGTTCAGTTCTAACAAGTTCCACATTGAAGTCTACATCACTGTTAGTGGGAATGACAGTAGCAGCTGATATATTACGAGATAAGTTATCTGCAACTTTATTAAAACGCCCCGGAAGATATTTAATTATAGGCTGAAACTCTGAGATACCATCTGGCTAACTGACCTGTCAATTTTTTTTTTTTATTTTCTTTACTATGAATATGGTGATAGGATACCCTAGAATTATTTCCCTGAAGGTCTTTAAGGCCCAAACCACCGCTATAGCTTCCAAATTCGAGAGGCTATATTTCTTCTCTGTATCCTTCACCACCCGACTGGGATATACACAAGCCCTGCAACATCCTTCTGTGATATGCTGCATAAGGACAGGGCGTAAACCATCGTTTGATGCTTCAGTACAGAGAGAAAACGGAAGGTTCTGGGTAACTTAAGATAGGAGTAGAATGTAAGCTAAGTTTAACTGATCAAAGCTATCCTACTCTGTTTGTGACCACTTAATTCGATATCTTTCTTCAGGAGTCTTATTAGTGGGTTGGCTATTTTAGCAAAATTCATTATGAATGACTTGTTATATGAACCTAATCCAAGGAAACTCCTTATTTACTTTACTGTAGTAGGTTGAGAAAATTCCTTAACTGCTTTAATCTTGGAATCCAAAGTGTGAATTCCTTTACTATTTACTTTATGACCCAAAAAAACTCTATTTCAGCCTTAACTTTTAATCCAACATCCTGCAGTCGCTGAAAAACTCTATCCAGTTCTGAAGGTGTGAATTTACATCAGGCTGACAATAATTAAGTCATCTGGGTATGCAGGTTTGGATTGGTCATTTAATTCTACTTGCCAATATCCACTAAGTCAAGACTAGTAAAGACTCGGTTATTTTCCCCAATCTCCCTGAGGATATCTTTAATTAAGCACAGGTAATGGGCACCTATCCTTGACAGTTTTCTCATTTATCTTCCTAAAATCTATAACAGGACGGAAATCGCCTGTGTTCTTAGTTACTAAAAAATAATGGGCTGTTATAAGGACTGTTTGAAGGTTCAATTATTCCCTCTTTTGACATATCATCCACCATTGTATTCATTATTTGCCTCTGACTATGAGGTAATCTATAAGTTTTAACATATACTGGATCTGTGTCAGTTAATTTTATATGATGTTTTACTAGTGTTGTTTTCCCCAACCGCTCACCAGGTAAGGCAATAGCCGACCTGTGATTTGCTATGTGTGTAAAAGCTGAGTGCGATGTGAAGGAAAATCATTTACTTTTACATGCTCACTTAATTCATTAGTAGTTTTCGTAAATTGCAATTCATCAACAATGTGTATGTTGGCTAAGGGAGGAGATTCTTTTTTCACCTCTATGGGTTTAATATACACAAGAAAATCACTTATATAAGTACCTGGTTTAATGTTCACTGCCTTGTTAAAAACCTTGTTAAAAATTAGAGCTTCAATGAAGTTGTCTTCTTGTATCAGATAAATTATGGACATAATGACATTAATTATTCTACATGTTTCACTTAAGGATATGGTTTGATTTCCTTCAATTATCACCTTTCACTTGTACCTTAATGATAGCAAACCCTTTATTTGGTAAATGAGTAGTACTTTTGACTGTGCCTGCCAGTAGAATGTGTGAGTCACATTCTCCCTTGAGTGTCCCAGCACCCACAGCTGGCTGGTGACTGATGACTCAGAGGTCAACATGTCAACATGGGTACAGCCGACCTTGAAAGATAATTAACTGTAGTGAGATTGCAATGTCAAGGTTATGTTCGATTAATTCTTTTAACTCAATAGACCATCAGTTGGTAAACTGAAGTTTTCACAGTTATAGAAGGTACATTCTAGTCTATGACTACTTAATGAAAGTGTGATAGGAAATTGTACTATTCCTTTAGTGACTAGTCTACTACCAGATAAGGTAGTTAAATGTTTAAATCTGATGGCTGGATAGTCCATCGTTACTGCGGGTTTTCCCTTAACAGCCGTTTAAATGTTACTTCAGAAAGTAAAGGAGACACAAGCTCCTGTATCTACAGCTAGAGAAACATTTGTATTCCCCATATTACAAGGAAGTGAAAGAATATCCACTTTAACCAAAGCAGCAACAAGTATATTTAATTAATATGTAATTAATGTGAAGTGTTTTGTTTGTTAAAATCTTCACTTGTTTTTGCACATTTGTTATTGACTTCATACCTGGCATTCAACGTTACTCTACATTTATCTGTGTTATGTGTCACACTGTTATGAATAATGCAAAACTGATTACTTGGCTTGTTGTCACTTTCACTTACTACATTATTATTATTATTATTATCCTTACTTTTGGCATTTGAGAGATTATTTTTATCAAAGTAACATTTTTCTAGGCTGTGTCCATATTTCCTACAGATCATACAATAAGGCTTCTTCTTCGCGCTCTGTGGTGTGAAGTTTGTAGTGTGTGGTGTGTGTGAAGTGCTTGTTTGAGTGTTTGTGTGTGTGTTTACAGCTACAGGTAGGGCTCTAGGTACATTTACTTGTTTGTTCAACCACTCTGACCCCCACAAGAGTTGTTTAGCATTGCTAATGGTCGAACCTACTAACGCTAGAGTCCTACTTAGTTTGACTGTTACACAATTACTCACTATACTTCTAACCATTCTGTGTACCCCTGCTAGTGGACTGCCTAACTGCCCCCTACCGATAACATCTATGAGGCTTTCACAACACAGATGAAAATTAAATAAGCTATCTGGATGGATGAGTGCAGTTGCGGTCAGTAATGTCCTAGCAATGAAGTCTGGTTTACTATGTCCACTTACGAAGCTTATGTTGTCATTTGTAGTCTGTAGTAACTGGAATATGCACATGAAAATTACAACCTTAAGAAAAAAATGGACAATATAAGTTACAATGTCCCAAGTGACTGATTTCACTGCATGAGTTTGGGATGAACTGTTAGTAATAGTAGATGAAGTGTTATTATTAGTTGCCATTGTTGTTGTTGTAGAGTTATTATTCGTTGCCACGGTGTATGATGAAGTGTTAATTGCTATTTTGTTGATGAAGTGTTAGTTTGTGAAGCCGTAGAATAAGTACGTTCTGATCTCGTGTTACTAGGTGAAGTTACTAAGTGTTATCAGGTGTAGGTTAGTAGTAACGAGTCAGTTAATTATGTAGATTTAGTAGGAAGGATATTAGTGGTTAATTCTCTACCTTGTATGTCTAAATCTAGTGCAATAATATTTACTCAAGAGAGAAGTTGCACTTTGCATAATACTTACACTTTAATTAGTTATCTCGGTTGAATCAACTAAGATTTCACTACTTTGTTAGTATTGCCAAGCTACGTGTTCGCTTGCTTAACTAGTGTTAGTTATAGTGCGGTAGTATACGTATTCTTTCACTCATTCCCTGTCACTTTTTGCTTGAAAAATAACAAGAACACATCTGTATATATACGTGAAGGCATACGCACATATTAATACTCACAATTATGAATACATAGAATGTGTAATGAGGAAATATTATTAAATACGTGTACATATAATATTATATCCTAGTGTGATGATGTAGGATTGTGTGTGTTATATATTTGTAATATATAATTATATGTACCTAGCACTGACCATATTATAGGAATAAACGTTGTTGTAGTAGGTTATTATTTCAGTTGTAGTCGCGATGACGTACCATAACCAAGCTTACGTCCTTCCTTAGTTGTGAAGTTTTGAGTTGTGAGTTATAATCCCGTAAGATGAAGTTGAAGTTCGATTATCACTTCCCTTGACTATACTGTATGGTTAAGTATAGAAGGTATAGTGATGTAGTGATGTCGTACCATTCCACGCCGACGTCCTTCCTCAGAAGTGTGTGTGTGTATGGTTAAGTCAGCGGGCAGAGTGACAATGAGTATAACGATGACGTAATAGCCACGAGTGTGTGGTGTAAGGTGGCAGATTCGATGACGGCACCATTGGCTACTGTGAGGGGTGGAGAGAGGCTAGCTTGTTGTGGCTAAGAGGTGCTGAATCGGGTTGACCCAGGGTGACCTCTTGCAATCACTCTCCTCTCGCTCTCACTCATGTAACCTCTTCTTCACTGTCTCGCTTAACTTCACTTACTTCTCTTTTACCCTTTTTTTTATTTTGTGCTCTTTTCTCGGATTCCTTGCTTTTTACTGTTTGTATTTCTCCTTTATTATAAACCATTTACTTCGTATTCCACCGCTGTTCACCAAATGTTCTGGTGTAAGAAAGACTTACTTACTTCCAAACATATGAGTCGATAGGGTAGGGTGGCTGGCGACTGGTTTGTCTTTATAGTGTCTTTGTTGTCTCTTCGGAGTTTGATTTTAATTATTAGGCTTTCTATAACTATTATGGTTTGAGAAGATACAATAAGGTTAAAGTAGTTTACTCACTTTTTATTTATAACACGAGTTAGTATACAGAGTCACAATATGTAGCTTGCACGGGTTTAAGCTAGGCTAGGAAGCTAACTTTAAAGAGAGATAACACGCTAGAGTAACCTGTGATCGGGTCGGTTATCTGTAGCTAACTGAGAGCTATAGGAGCGAAACTAGGGCGCTTCCCTTGTGTATGATATGAACTGTGTCGTCACTTTATGCTAGCGTGTTAGTGGTTCCCAAGCGTAGGTCAGCAGTATTGGAGCATCATGTGACGGGTGTAAGTCTGAGAGTCTAAGTGACTCATACAAGTAAGTATTAAGTAAGTTATTATAAGTAGCCCTCTAATGAAGGTGAAACCGGAACACTGTGCCAGAAAAATTTCAATTTTCAGGCAAAAAAAATTGCTAAAACACGTTTTTTTGGCCCAAAAAGTCGATTTGTACTGTGCTAGAAAAATTTCAATTTTCAGGCAAAAAAAATGCTAAAACACGTTTTTTTGGCCCAAAAAGTCGATTTGTACTGTGCTAGAAAAATTTCAATTTTCAGGCAAAAAAAATGCTAAAACACGTTTTTTTGGCCCAAAAAGTCGATTTGTACTGTGCTAGAAAAATTTCAATTTTCAGGCAAAAAAAATGCTAAAACACGTTTTTTTGGCCCAAAAAGTCGATTTGTACTGTGCTAGAAAAAATTCAATTTTCAGGCAAAAAAAATGCTAAAACACGTTTTTTTGGCCCAAAAAGTCGATTTGTACTGTGCTAGAAAAATTTCAATTTTCAGGCAAAAAAAATGCTAAAACACGTTTTTTTGGCCCAAAAAGTCGATTTGTACTGTGCTAGAAAAATTTCAATTTTCAGGCAAAAAAAAATGCTAAAACACGTTTTTTTGGCCCAAAAAGTCGATTTGTACTGTGCTAGAAAAATTTCAATTTTCAGGCAAAAAAAAATGCTAAAACACGTTTTTTTGGCCCAAAAAGTCGATTTGTACTGTGCTAGAAAAATTTCAATTTTCAGGCAAAAAAAATGCTAAAACACGTTTTTTTGGCCCAAAAAGTCGATTTGTACTGTGCTAGAAAAATTTCAATTTTCAGGCAAAAAAAATGCTAAAACACGTTTTTTTGGCCCAAAAAGTCGATTTGTACTGTGCTAGAAAAATTTCAATTTTCAGGCAAAAAAAATGCTAAAACACGTTTTTTTGGCCCAAAAAGTCGATTTGTACTGTGCTAGAAAAATTTCAATTTTTAGGCAAAAAAAATGCTAAAACACGTTTTTTTGGCCCAAAAAGTCGATTTGTACTGTGCTAGAAAAATTTCAATTTTCAGGCAAAAAAAATGCTAAAACACGTTTTTTTGGCCCAAAAAGTCGATTTGTACTGTGCTAGAAAAATTTCAATTTTCAGGCAAAAAAAATGCTAAAACACGTTTTTTTGGCCCAAAAAGTCGATTTGTACTGTGCTAGAAAAATTTCAATTTTCAGGCAAAAAAAATGCTAAAACACGTTTTTTTGGCCCAAAAAGTCGATTTGTACTGTGCTAGAAAAATTTCAATTTTCAGGCAAAAAAAATGCTAAAACACGTTTTTTTGGCCCAAAAAGTCGATTTGTACTGTGCTAGAAAAATTTCAATTTTCAGGCAAAAAAAATGCTAAAACACGTTTTTTTGGCCCAAAAAGTCGATTTGTACTGTGCTAGAAAAATTTCAATTTTCAGGCAAAAAAAATGCTAAAACACGTTTTTTTGGCCCAAAAAGTCGATTTGTACTGTGCTAGAAAAATTTCAATTTTCAGGCAAAAAAAATGCTAAAACACGTTTTTTTGGCCCAAAAAGTCGATTTGTACTGTGCTAGAAAAATTTCAATTTTCAGGCAAAAAAAATGCTAAAACACGTTTTTTTGGCCCAAAAAGTCGATTTGTACTGTGCTAGAAAAATTTCAATTTTCAGGCAAAAAAAATGCTAAAACACGTTTTTTTGGCCCAAAAAGTCGATTTGTACTGTGCTAGAAAAATTTCAATTTTCAGGCAAAAAAAATGCTAAAACACGTTTTTTTGGCCCAAAAAGTCGATTTGTACTGTGCTAGAAAAATTTCAATTTTCAGGCAAAAAAAAATGCTAAAACACATTTTTTTGGCCCAAAAAGTCGATTTGTACTGTGCTAGAAAAATTTCAATTTTCAGGCAAAAAAAATGCTAAAACACGTTTTTTTGGCCCAAAAAGTCGATTTGTACTGTGCTAGAAAAATTTCAATTTTCAGGCAAAAAAAATGCTAAAACACGTTTTTTTGGCCCAAAAAGTCGATTTGTACTGTGCTAGAAAAATTTCAATTTTCAGGCAAAAAAAATGCTAAAACACGTTTTTTTGGCCCAAAAAGTCGATTTGTACT
The DNA here is from genome assembly GCA_034508575.1 of Petrolisthes manimaculis. NCBI lineage: Eukaryota > Metazoa > Arthropoda > Malacostraca > Decapoda > Porcellanidae > Petrolisthes > Petrolisthes manimaculis. The sequence goes on along the minus strand of JAWZYT010000255.1, from coordinate 2,605 downwards.
GTGCTAGAAAAATTTCAATTTTCAGGCAAAAAAAATGCTAAAACACGTTTTTTTGGCCCAAAAAGTCGATTTGTACTGTGCTAGAAAAATTTCAATTTTCAGGCAAAAAAAATGCTAAAACACGTTTTTTTGGCCCAAAAAGTCGATTTGTACTGTGCTAGAAAAAATTCAATTTTCAGGCAAAAAAAATGCTAAAACACGTTTTTTTGGCCCAAAAAGTCGATTTGTACTGTGCTAGAAAAATTTCAATTTTCAGGCAAAAAAAATGCTAAAACACGTTTTTTTGGCCCAAAAAGTCGATTTGTACTGTGCTAGAAAAATTTCAATTTTCAGGCAAAAAAAATGCTAAAACACGTTTTTTTGGCCCAAAAAGTCGATTTGTACTGTGCTAGAAAAATTTCAATTTTCAGGCAAAAAAAATGCTAAAACACGTTTTTTTGGCCCAAAAAGTCGATTTGTACTGTGCTAGAAAAATTTCAATTTTCAGGCAAAAAAAATGCTAAAACACGTTTTTTTGGCCCAAAAAGTCGATTTGTACTGTGCCTAGAAAAATTTCAATTTTCAGGCAAAAAAAATTGCTAAAACACGTTTTTTTGGCCCAAAAAGTTGATTTGTACTGTGCTAGAAAAATTTCAATTTTCAGGCAAAAAAAATGCTAAAACACGTTTTTTTGGCCCAAAAAGTCGATTTGTACTGTGCTAGAAAAATTTCAATTTTCAGGCAAAAAAAATGCTAAAACACGTTTTTTTGGCCCAAAAAGTCGATTTGTACTGTGCTAGAAAAATTTCAATTTTCAGGCAAAAAAAATGCTAAAACACGTTTTTTTGGCCCAAAAAGTCGATTTGTACTGTGCTAGAAAAATTTCAATTTTCAGGCAAAAAAAATGCTAAAACACGTTTTTTTGGCCCAAAAAGTCGATTTGTACTGTGCTAGAAAAATTTCAATTTTCAGGCAAAAAAAATGCTAAAACACGTTTTTTTGGCCCAAAAAGTCGATTTGTACTGTGCTAGAAAAATTTCAATTTTCAGGCAAAAAAAATGCTAAAACACGTTTTTTTGGCCCAAAAAGTCGATTTGTACTGTGCTAGAAAAATTTCAATTTTCAGGCAAAAAAAATGCTAAAACACGTTTTTTTGGCCCAAAAAGTCGATTTGTACTGTGCTAGAAAAATTTCAATTTTCAGGCAAAAAAAATGCTAAAACACGTTTTTTTGGCCCAAAAAGTCGATTTGTACTGTGCTAGAAAAATTTCAATTTTCAGGCAAAAAAAATGCTAAAACACGTTTTTTTGGCCCAAAAAGTCGATTTGTACTGTGCTAGAAAAATTTCAATTTTCAGGCAAAAAAAATGCTAAAACACGTTTTTTTGGCCCAAAAAGTCGATTTGTACTGTGCTAGAAAAATTTCAATTTTCAGGCAAAAAAAATGCTAAAACACGTTTTTTTGGCCCAAAAAGTCGATTTGTACTGTGCTAGAAAAATTTCAATTTTCAGGCAAAAAAAATGCTAAAACACGTTTTTTTGGCCCAAAAAGTCGATTTGTACTGTGCTAGAAAAATTTCAATTTTCAGGCAAAAAAAATGCTAAAACACGTTTTTTTGGCCCAAAAAGTCGATTTGTACTGTGCTAGAAAAATTTCAATTTTCAGGCAAAAAAAATGCTAAAACACGTTTTTTTGGCCCAAAAAGTCGATTTGTACTGTGCTAGAAAAATTTCAATTTTCAGGCAAAAAAAATGCTAAAACACGTTTTTTTGGCCCAAAAAGTCGATTTGTACTGTGCTAGAAAAATTTCAATTTTCAGGCAAAAAAAATGCTAAAACACGTTTTTTTGGCCCAAAAAGTCGATTTGTACTGTGCTAGAAAAATTTCAATTTTCAGGCAAAAAAAATGCTAAAACACGTTTTTTTGGCCCAAAAAGTCGATTTGTACTGTGCTAGAAAAATTTCAATTTTCAGGCAAAAAAAATGCTAAAACACGTTTTTTTGGCCCAAAAAGTCGATTTGTACTGTGCTAGAAAAATTTCAATTTTCAGGCAAAAAAAATGCTAAAACACGTTTTTTTGGCCCAAAAAGTCGATTTGTACTGTGCTAGAAAAATTTCAATTTTCAGGCAAAAAAAATGCTAAAACACGTTTTTTTGGCCCAAAAAGTCGATTTGTACTGTGCTAGAAAAATTTCAATTTTCAGGCAAAAAAAATGCTAAAACACGTTTTTTTGGCCCAAAAAGTCGATTTGTACTGTGCTAGAAAAATTTCAATTTTCAGGCAAAAAAAATGCTAAAACACGTTTTTTTGGCCCAAAAAGTCGATTTGTACTGTGCTAGAAAAATTTCAATTTTCAGGCAAAAAAAATGCTAAAACACGTTTTTTTGGCCCAAAAAGTCGATTTGTACTGTGCTAGAAAAATTTCAATTTTCAGGCAAAAAAAATGCTAAAACACGTTTTTTTGGCCCAAAAAGTCGATTTGTACTGTGCTAGAAAAATTTCAATTTTCAGGCAAAAAAAATGCTAAAACACGTTTTTTTGGCCCAAAAAGTCGATTTGTACTGTGCTAGAAAAATTTCAATTTTCAGGCAAAAAAAATGCTAAAACACGTTTTTTTGGCCCAAA
>JAWZYT010000254.1:2500-47870 GCA_034508575.1 Petrolisthes manimaculis | reverse complement strand
TGTCCCTTCCCTCCCTTCCCTTCCCCTGTCCTTGCCTCTTTGTCCTTCCTCCCAGTGTCCCTTTCCTTCCCTGTCTTCCTCTCTGTCCATTACTGCCTTCCCTGAACCCCTTGCTGTAAGTTCTCTATACAGTGAGCCCTCCCTGCCCATCCCCTCAATCCACCCGCCCCTCTCCCCAGCCTCCCTCCTAACTCACACTGCTTGGACTCCCTCTCTCCTCCCCTCCCCTTCCCTGCCCCTTGTCTCACCTCCCCTCCCCTTCCCTGCCCCTTGTCTCCCCTCCCCTCCCCTTCCCTGCCCCTTGTCCCCTTAAAGCTGACCCCCTTACCCCACCGAGGCCCCATATGATGTGTGTGTAGTATAGTGCACAGTAACAATTGCCTCCGTTCCCAATTACACAGCGTTGCCTACTGTATCTTCCCTTCCCGTTAAGTGTGAGTCGAGAGATTCTATAGTTTGATGACTAATAAGAGGCAGCATCACCACTGTGTGAGGTGTGTACTAATATTACCAACTCAAGTCTTGTTGGTGATTTCTGGGGACGTAGTTAAAGGACCCTGAGATGTAGTCTAAAATTTGGAGATAAATTAGTCCTACAAATATTGCCAGGAAACACCACCTATTGGGAGGGAGCTTGTTTCGTGGCAAGGTCAGGAGGAATCAGAAGACTCCAATTTTATACACGATCACAGGGTCCTTAAAGGGAAAGGAAGATAATTTTATACAGTATAATTTTTGTAGGAATGATGAGAGTGGAGGCAGTTTTTTTTACCCACCCAGCTCTCTCTCTCAGTTCATATACATTTCCTTCTTACATTTCCATTTATACAGTTGCCAGCAATGAAAGAAATACGTTTTAATAGTATAGTAGATGTAGACGAAGGGGATTAACCCAGACAAGTTGAAACATACCGGCTATTTACACTCCATAAACACAACTTTGTAAATGGTTAAAAAATACTTATAACAACTTTATTCTAGTACGTTCACGATTCATGCTCAGTTATGTCATTTAAGGGACCTTGTGATGTAGTTAGAATATTGGAGGTTAGCAAGTCCTTCAATTATAGCTGCTACGAAACACCAACTATATAGAAGGAGCTTGTTTCGTAGCATAGTCAGGAGGAATAGTACGGGAATAGGGGGACAGGATTTCTACCCACCCCAAGCCTGTCTTTTTTTTTTTTTTTTTTTTTTTTTTTTTTATATGATCCGACACTGGACATAGGATTAATCAAGCCGTCTGTCCCCCTATTCCCACACACTACCAGTCCCCTACTACCAAGCCTGTCCTCTACTCCCACACCCCTTTAAAAGAGTCAAGACTAACCCCACAAAAAACAATAAATATTCGTTGCGTGCATATACGTAGTTGATAATTGTACGAAGTTATAAGCTTAGGTAAAAGAAACAGTGTAGATGGGAATAATTTCAACGAATAAGACAGCTGCCATGAGTACGTCGACTACTTTATCAAGGTAAATAACAGGAACTTACCATCGATCTATTACAACTACAGCCTTGTCTCTCTCTCTCTGTGTGTGTGTGTGTGTGTGTGTGTGTGTGTGTGTGTGTGTGTGTGTGTGTGTGTGTGTGTGTGTGCGTCTGTGTGTGTGTTCTCCCGCGTCTGTGTGTCTGTGTGTGTGTACGTGTGTTGTGTGTGCAGGGGGAAAGTCCTTTGTGTGTCTTAGAATTATGTTGTGTGTATTTCCTGTATGTTTATCGTGGTGTGTCGTTGTCGTCGTGTTATATAGGAGTACACATTTATATTTAAGAAGACAGATTTTATAAGTAATGATACAAATACTGTAGAATAAACTTATACTAATAATATATATACTATATATACTAAATATACTAAACATTAAATAATAATTAAACAAATAGTATATATAGACAAGAATTATCCGACATAATATTATTTTACGTAAATATAATTATTATTTTCTACATATAAAAAATAGAGTTCATATAAATTTGTTTGCATGTATATATAGTTGAGCACCACACGAAAATTAATGTACGGTATATATATTTATTTGTCTATGTAACTGTACACTATCTATCAATTTATTTATATTTTTATCAGTCTAGCTGTCTATCTGTCTGTCTATTTATCTTTCCCTCTGTCTATATGTCTGTCTATTTATCTTTCTATCTATCTATTTATCTCTGTCTATCTGTCTGTCTATTTATCTTTCCCTCTGTCTATCTATCTATCAATCTCTATCTATCTGTCTGTCTGTCTTTATCTTTCCCTCTGTCTATCTATTTATCTTTCTCTCTATCTATATATCTATCACTGTCTATCTGTATGTCTATTTATCTTTCTATCTGTCTATTTATGTCTGTCTATCAATTTCTCTCTCTCTCTCTCTCTCTCTCTCTCTCTCTCTCTCTCTCTCTCTCTCTCTCTCTCTCTCTCTCTCTCTCTCTCTCTCTCTCTCTCTCTCTCTCTCTCTCTCTCTCTCTCTCTCTCTCTCTCTATCTATCTATCTATCTATCTATATACCTTCCCATCAATATATCTCTGGTTCTGCCCTTCTCACTCTCGCCTGGAATGACTAGATATATTGACCTGCCAACCATGGGATCACCGACACGTACAGGGAAGGGGAACGTCCATAAACAGAGAAGGTAGACGGATAAATAGATACGATAGACGGATAAATAAATACGGTAGACGGATTTAGATGAGTACAGTATATTTTTAGATAGGATGATATGTTGTTAGGTGTGTTGGTAGGTCGATAGATAGGTAGATAAGCAAGTATATATGTGTAGTAGGTAGATTAGTTGATACGTAGATAAGGAGGTAGATGGATAGGTAGATGACGTGTAGGTATACAGGAGTAGGTAGGTGTGGTAGGCCGATAAGTAGATAGGTAGATAAGCTGGTAGGTAAGTAGGTAACAGATAGATTTGGGACTGATAATGTATTGGGATTAGGACCTCGGTATCATTCTCAGCAAATAACAAATCATCAACACCAACACAAACAACAACAGAACAACAATAATACCAACAATAGTAGACAAAGCAAACAACAACAACAACAACAACAACAGAACAACAACACCAACAACAACATCAACATTATCATCATACACAACACCAGAAACATATATACAGCATTCAACAACAACAACAACAACAACAACAAAACAACAACAATAGTACTGAACACTAACACCACCATCACACTCAACAACAACAACAACAACAACAACAACAACAACAACAACAACAAAACAACTCCTCCACCACCACAACAACAACAATAACCACCACAACAACAACAAACAACAACGTATAAAACTATAAACGAACGCAACTATTAGTGTTCTCAAAACATATTCTATCATCACCAACAACAACTTCAACATCAAATACAACAAGGAGCATTGGAGTAAGTTTATATTTATATATACCTAGATATATATATGTAATTAATACTCGTACAGTACATACATGGGAGTTGTTGCGTGTACGAGTTCGCCGTTCCGAGTCCAGAGTATCGCCCGATTTATTAACGAAACTAATTTTGGAGAGTTGTGAGGTGGGGTGAGTTTGGCCTCCACTGCCCCGGTGTAATGAGGCGAATCTTCCAGCCCTGGCGAGGCGAGGCGAGGCGCGGTGGTCGGTGCTTGTCTGGGGGTTCTCTCATGTGTGTGTGTGTGTGTGTGTGTCCACTTTAGTTTCTTTTTCATCTTACCAACTCCCGTCTCTCTCTCTCTCTCTCTCTCTCTCTCTCTCTCTCTCTCTCTCTCTCTCTCTCTCTCTCTCTCTCTCTCTCTCTCAACCGATTATATTTTTATTTCACATAAGAGATCCCTTTTAACATGTTCCTTACAGTTGACAATTTCCTGTGTCTTTCACATTCTCCCCTCTTGTCTCTTCCTCATATCCATCACATGTACCACTCACACCATTTTTCCCCTACACTCTCCCTGCTTCTCTTCCCCCTCAGCTTCCTGTCTGTCTCCCTTGCCCTCCTCTTCTATCTCTTGGACTGGTTGGCCTAAACTTTGCTAAGGTTTAACGAACAGCAAATAGTGAAGTGTGAAGTCCGGTCTTGGTTCATGTATCAAAGTGGTAGCCACTATCACAGATTCAGATTATATATATATATATATATATATATATATATATATATATATATATATATATATATATATATATATATATATATATATATATATATATATATATATATATATATATATATATATATATATATATATACAGTATATTACTCTTGATATCCATATAACTTTAACATTCTACCTGTGCAGCTGAGGCATTTGAGTGTCTTTGGAAGAGTAGAAGCACGTATATTCAGAGAGATGCAAAACAGGAGGGTGGGTATGGTAGAGAGACAAGGTTGAAAGCCAAGCTTGGAATGTAGAGTTCTCTCTTCCATGAGGTTCAAAGTTGAAGGACGGGGCACATGTTAAAGTGGCGACTACAGTTGGGATAACCTCAGCATATCAGGTCTTTGGCCTGAAATAACAGTAACGAAACGCTGTTACTAACTTCATTCCTTTGCTGACCATAATTATTAAGGTTCATCCCTCACCCCAAGAGAGAAAGAGAAAAAAATTGAAAATTAATCTACAATGGTCACTATTTCGTGTCCTTACATCACGGCTTCATGTCGAATTAGCACAAACGTATATAGACTTTAGCCCAAAGTGGAATGGATGGTAATAGTAGGTAAGATCACCTGACGTAAGTCAGAAGAATATGAAGAAAAAGAATGCGAGAAGAAAACCAAAAGGAGAGAAGGTGAGATGAGCCAAAGGAAGAGAAGAAGTTGTAGCGAGAACCAAGACTATCGACCACCTGGGACACTATTATCTCTGCCTGCCCTTCATATCACTACCACCTAAATTAAGAGCGGATATTGACCGCCTCCTTCATGTGCAATACTCGAGAGGGGAGAGGGGGGACTAGAGCCGGTGGGGGGCCCAATGGAAGGAGTGGAAGAAAGAGAGGGGAGGGAGTCCAGCCGGTGGTGGGGCCCAATGGAAGGAGTGGAAGAAAGAGAGGGGGGGAGTCCAGCCGGTGGTGGGGCCCGGTGGAAGGAGTGGAAGAAAGAGAGGGAACATGGAGAGACGAAGAAGAGATTGATAAAAACATAAAAAAAGGAGTGAATAAAAGAAAGAAGAAGAAAGAAGAGATTGATAAAAAACTTAACAAAAGAGTGAATAAAAGAAAAGAGAAGAAAGATAATTTAAGACCAGATGATGGATGGTAAGGTCGGACGGAGAAAGGGGAAGGAAAGGGATGGAATAGTCAAAGGGAGGAAAGAATAGTAGGATTTCAAGAGAAGAGTAAAAGAAAGAGAAAAAAATGGAGGTGGGAAAAAAATGAAGATGGAATTTCGGCGGTCAACAAACAGAGAGAAAAGAAAGAGGAAGCAGGGAGAGACAAGTTGGAGAAGGAGAGACAGAGGGAGGAGAGGATGGCAAAGGAAGGGAGGTAGGGAGGTAGGGAGGTAGGTAGGTAGGTAGGAAGGGAGGTAGGGAGGTAGGTAGGTAGGGAGGTAGGGAGGTAGGTAGGTAGGAAGGGAGGTAGGTAGGTAGGGAGGTAGGGAGGTAGGGAGGTAGGGAGGTAGGAAGGGAGGTAGGTAGGAAGGGAGGTAGGGAGGTAGGGAGGTAGGTAGGTCCAGCATCGTGCTATGATCAAAAGGGAGGGAGTGGGAGTGGGGAGAGACATGGTGAGAGGGAGTGGGGAGGTTATGTGAAGGTTTTTGGTGGTGGTGGGAAAGGGGGAAGCACTGGAGTTGGTTTTATTCTACACACACACAAACACACACTCTCTCTCTCTCTCTCTCTCTCTCTCTCTCTCTCTCTCTCTCTCTCTCTCTCTCTCTCTCTCTCTCTCTCTCTCTCTCTCTCTCTCTCTCTCTCTCTCTCTCTCTCTCTCTCTCTCTCTCTCTGACACACACACACATACACACGGTATTAGAGTGGGAGTGATGTGGGTTTGTGAAGTCTTTGCCTGGTTTATCTCTTATTGTTGTTGTCTGTTGGGGTATAAGTGACCATTGTTGCTTTCTCTGCGTTTTTACTGTGTGTGTGTGTGTGTGTGTGTGTGTGTGTGAGAGAGAGAGAGAGAGAGAGAGAGAGAGAGAGAGAGAGTGTGTGTGTGTGTGTGTGTGTGTGTGAAAATGTGAATAGTATGAATGCGTGAGTAAATAAGTAACAGAATGAGTGAGTGAGTGTGTGAGTGAATGAGTGTGTGAGTGTGTGTGTGTGTGTGTGTGTGTGTGTGTGTGTGTGTGTGTGTGTGTGTGAGAGAGAGTGTGTGTGTGAGAGTGTGTGTGTGTGTGTGTGTGAAAATGTGAATAATATGAATGCGTGAGTAAATAAGTAACAGAATGAGTGAGTGAGTGAATAAGTGTGTGAGTGTGTGTGTGTGTGTGTGTGTGTGTTGTGTGTGTGTGTGTGTGTGTGTGTGTGTGTGTGAGGGACATAAATGACAATACCCTCAACACCAGGACACAGACAAACATATTTTCCTCTCAGTAAGCTGCTTGGGAAGGCGGACCAAGTATCTTACGTATTTACTGGCCCCATTTCTCTTTCTGTCTGTCTGTGTGTTTGTGTGTGTGTGTGTGTGTGTGTGTGTGTGTGTGTGTGTGTGTGTGTGTGTGTGTGTGTGTGTGTGTGTGTGTGTGTGTGTGTGTGTGTGTGTGTGTGTGTGTTATGAAAGTGTATGCCAATTGTAGATAAATAAGAGTGGGGAAGAAAAGAATGTGAATGGGTTGTTGTTGTTGTTGTTGTTGTTGTTGTTGTTGTGTTGGTGGAGGTGGTGGATGCGTGAGGTGATGCGATGTGATTTGACCCCACCTGTCTGACCTCATGCCAGTCCCCTCAGTCCACACACACACACACACACACACACACACACACACACACACACACACACACACACACACACACACACACACACACACACACACACACACACACACACACACACACACACACACACACACACACACACACACACACACACACACACACACGCTCAATATTTAGAGGAAGGAAAAAAGGAAAAAAAGAAAGAAGGAAAAAAGGAAAAGAATTAATTATGCTATCCATCTTGATATTGTGTATAATTTTTAGTGTACTCCCTGGTAGGTTAATATGGAAGCCATGTGTTATTTATATTATTTAAATTTCTTATCGAGTGGTAATGTAATATAATGACGGGGATTTTATTATTTCAGTGTTGTGATCATAGGAAGGAGGAGTAGGTTTGTTATGACCTCCGCTTGGTGGCCCTCGTGTCTCATGTCATGTGACGTAAGCCTACCGACGTTAGCCTTTCAGTAAATACGCTGTTTGTACGAACCGTTTACACAAAGCAGAGGGAATGTGAAGAGAAGGGAAAGATGATAGAGTTTAGAATAAAAGGAGCAGGAGGAAGGGAAGTGATGCAGAAGGATTGGAGGAAATGTTAGTATACTGGTCGTGGAAAAAAATCTGGGAACACTGATAAATGAGTGGTGAAGGCAGTAGAATGGACATGGACACTGGTAAATGAGTGGTAAAAGTAGTAGAGTGGACATGGACACTGATAAATGAGTGGTGAAAGTAGTAGAATGGACATGGACACTGGTAAATGAGTGGTGAAGGCAGTAGAATGGACATGGACACTGGTAAATGAGTGGTGAAGGTAGTAGAATGGACATGGACACTGGTAAATGAGTGGTGAAGGTAGTAGAGTGGACATGGACACTGGTAAATGAGTGGTGAAGGCAGTAGAATGGACATGGACACTGGTAAATGAGTGGTGAAGGTAGTAGAATGGACATGGACACTGGTAAATGAGTGGTGAAGGTAGTAGAGTGGACATGGACACTGGTAAATGAGTGGTGAAGGTAGGAGAGTGGACATGGACTCTGGTAAATGAGTGGTGAAGGTAGTAGAGTGGACATGGACACAGGTAAATGAGTGGTGAAGGTAGTAGAATGGACATGGACACTGGTAAATGAGTGGTGAAGGTAGGAGAGTGGACATGGACACTGGTAAATGAGTGGTGAAGGTAGTAGAGTGGACATGGACACTGATAAATGAGTGGTGAAGGTAGTAGAATGGACATGGACACTGGTAAATGAGTGGTGAAGGTAGTAGAATGGACATGGACACTGGTAAATGAGTGGTGAAGGTAGTAGAATGGACATGGACACTGGTAAAGGAGTGGTGAAGGTAGTAGAGTGGACATGGACACTGGTAAATGAGTGGTGAAGGCAGTAGAGTGGACATGGACACTGGTAAATGAGTGGTGAAGGCAGTAGAGTGGACATGGACACTGGTAAATGAGTGGTGAAGGTAGTAGAGTGGACATGGACACTGGTAAATGAGTGGTGAAGGCAGTAGAGTGGACATGGACACTGGTAAATGAGTGGTGAAGGTAGTAGAGTGGACATGGACACTGGTAAATGAGTGGTGAAGGTAGGAGAGTGGACATGGACACTGGTAAATGAGTGGTGAAAGTAGTAGAGTGGACATGGACACTGATAAATGAGTGGTGAAGGTAGTAGAATGGACATGGACACTGGTAAATGAGTGGTGAAGGTAGTAGAATGGACATGGACACTGGTAAATGAGTGATGAAGGCAGGAGAGTGGACATGGACACTGGTAAATGAGTGGTGAAGGCAGTAGAATGGACATGGACACTGGTAAATGAGTGGTGAAGGTAGGAGAGTGGACATGGACACTGGTAAATGAGTGGTGAAGGCAGTAGAGTGGACATGGACACTGGTAAATGAGTGGTGAAGGTAGGAGAGTGGACATGGACACTGATAAATGAGTAGTGAAGGTAGGAGAGTGGACATGGACACTGGTAAATGAGTGGTGAAGGCAGTAGAATGGACATGGACACTGGTAAATGAGTGGTGAAGGCAGTAGAGTGGACATGGACACTGGTAAATGAGTGGTGAAGGTAGGAGAGTGGACATGGACACTGGTAAATGAGTAGTGAAGGTAGGAGAGTGGACATGGACACTGGTAAATGAGTGGTGAAGGTAGTAGAATGGACATGGACACTGGTAAATGAGTGGTGAAGGTAGGAGAGTGGACATGGACACTGGTAAATGAGTGGTGAAGGTAGTAGAATGGACATGGACACTGGTAAATGAGTGGTGAAGGTAGGAGAGTGGACATGGTGGGGCCTGGGGTCAACGTGAGGGACTGCCAGTAATCGGATGGTGGCTCATGACTTGTAAACATTGTAACCAGGTCTTACAGTCGACTTACACATGCAGCCTGTAATGTCATTCACTCTTCTCACGATACACCATCACCTCACGATACACCATAACCTCACCATACACCATCACCTCACCATACACCATCACCTCACAATACACCATCACCTCACACTACACCATCACCTCACAATACACCATCACCTCACCATACACCATCACCTCACCATACACCATCACCTCACCATACACCATCACCTCACCATACACCATCACCTCACCATACACCATCACCTCACCATACACCATAACCTCACAATACACCATCTCACGTTTCACCATACACCATAACCTCACAATACACCATCTCACGTTTCACCATACACCATAACCTCACAATATACCATCTCACGTTTCACCATACACCATCACCTCACAATACACCATCACCTCACCATTCACCATCACCTCACCATACACCATCACCTCACCATACACCATCACCTCACCATACACCATCACCTCACAATACACCATCTCCTCATGCTACAACACCACACATTACACTACACTACACCACACCACCTCACACTACACTACCTCACGTCATATACACACATGTGGATCGAGTCACCAGAGGCACGAGACTGAGAAAATTAAGATTATTATCGAAGATGCTGACACCAGATAATTATACTGTGACTGATATTAAGACACCACCTATAAAAGTTCATTTAATTAATTACCTTCCAGCATCACTATTTTGTCTATGGTTGTGAACATTATATTACCAGGTCCGGCTTGTTTCGAAATCATTATGAAAATTAAAAAAAAAATATATATAAAGAAAGTAAATGAATGAATACATAAAAAAATCTCCATTCTTGTGTATCATATATCTGTAAAAATTAAAAGCGTACTTTGTTGCTTCTTTCTCTTTTTAAATAACTCATTCTGGTTAAAATATTACAGTATTTTTATTTTTTTTATTGAAAATTCGAGATCAAACTCCAGCCAGGTGTTGATAGTAATCTAAGAGTTATCTAAACTTTCAATCCTATATTTATCTAATCCTTCAACACCATATTTATCTAATCCCGCACCCCCTAAATCCACCCCAAGCCTGTCCCCCTACTCCCGCACCCCCCAAACCCACCCCAAGCCTGTCCCCCTACTCCCGCACCCCCCAAACCCACCCCAAGCCTGTCCCTCTACTCCCGCACCCCCCAAACCCACCCCAAGCCTGTCCCCCTACTCCCGCACCCCCCCAAACCCACCCCAAGCCTGTCCCCCTACTCCCGCACCCCCCCAAACCCACCCCAAGCCTGTCCCCTACTCCCACACCCTTTTGATAATGTTGTGACGACTGCATGAACTATAAATAAAACAAATTGTAATGGACGAGCTTACTCTGTCTTTTGAAATGAGCTGCCCAAGGCCAAGCACTAAACGTGGCTTGGAATCCTAAGTTCGATTTAAATGTATCACACAATATATCACACAATATCACACAATATACTTCTTCAAATACATACCGAGAAATGAAATACTTTGTTAACTTTATGAGCTTGTGCATTATCTGAAAAATAGGACATTTCTAGGACATTATAACTGGACGTAATCATAGTTATCACAACCACTTCCCAGAGACAAAGTTGTGAGACTCATTTTACATTGATTTTGTAAATAATAATTTAAAAAAAAAACAAAAAAAAATCACAATCACATACATACACAAATATATTATCTGCATGTATGTGGCTTAGAATAATTCTGCGTTTCCTAAACACAAGAGAAATAATAGGATGTAGGCTTGTAATTCTGATATTCCTTGTCTCTGGATACTATTCCTTCTGGTATCATTATCATAAGAGTATAGCCTATAGGTACATACAATACTGCAGCTTCCCTTCTCTATGTCCTTCGGTGATATAAACACTCAAATCAACAGGGAAATGTAGGCTAATTTTATTCATCGCTACTCTGAGATAATTCAACACCATTCTTATTTTACTTTATACGATTTTATTGCTAGTCAGAAATAGATGTTGTACAGGGTTTATATTTGTCTTTTATATTTGTCTTCATCGCTACTCTGAGATAATTCAACACCATTCTTATTTTACTTTATACGATTCATTGCTATTATAGTCAGAGATAGATGTTGTAAAGATTTATATTTGTTTTTACACTATTCATCGCTAAATAGAAATAGATGTACTGTATTATTATTATTATTATTGCTCACTATGCTTTATCTCTTTATTTGTTCTTTTACCATAAATTATACTCTTTGTGTTATCATAATAATTATACTCTTTTGTGGTATTCATTGCTTTTTCTTATGTTTTGCTATCTGTTATTGATACGTTTATTGTGTGTTGTCAATCATTGCCTCGTATTTTTATCATTTTTATTAATTTGGACCATAATTATCATACGTCATTTATTTTTCATCGTTCAAATTTGATGTATGTTTTTTATTAATTATTCATTGGCGGAATTACATGAGGGAGGTAGTACAATGTTGGTAAGTCTGGAGCAACTGATTCCTCCGTATGATTCCAAGCAACAGAACACCATTATTTTTGTCATTCTAGTCCTGTTTTCTGGCATCAATAGTATGTATCAAAAGTATATATATATATTTTGTTTCCCATTAAGAGACATTTACCTTCACTATAAAGGAAATATTATTCTCTACTTCTCCTTGCCCTAATGAGAACACACACACACACACACACACACACACACACACACACACACACACACACACACACTCTGCATTTGTGTAGCAAGACAGTGAACTAATGTGGCAATATTTTCTCAAAGTTATAAGAAATTTTGGTGATACTTTCCTGGCTCAGTTTTTTTTTTTTTTTTTTTTTTATAATTGGGTGGAAATGAATAGAGGACAGACAGGAAGGAGTGAAGGAAAAGAAGAGAGAGAAGAGGAAAGAAAGTGAGACGTAATAAGAGATTAAATTGAAGGGAAGGTAAAGAGAAAAGGGTGAAAGAGAATGTTTGTATATGAGAGAGAGAGAGGGAGGGGGAGGGGGGGAGAGGGGGAGAGGAAAAGAGGGAGAGGGATGGGGAGATGGAGGGGGGGAAGGAAAAGGGGGAGGGTGACAGAGAAGGAGAGAGAGAGTTACATAGATACACAGGCCACACAGACATTATTGCCCAGAGAGAGAGAGAGAGAGAGAGAGAGAGAGAGAGAGAGAGAGAGAGAGAGAGAGAGAAACTTTAGCCCATTACCTCGGTGTTATATCTGCTACTGAGGGAAGACGGGGATAAAAGGATGAAAAGAAAATATACAAAACTTTACTATAGCAAATATGGAACAGTAATAAACCGAAACAAAAGTTCACCAGAAAGAAAAAATATAACTTAAAAATTTAGCCAGAAAGACACACACAAACATAGACATATTAGAGACACACATATGTACACACACACACACACACACACACAAAATTATACACAGACACATGTATACTCATAAACACGCACACATCACATAAACAGGCACCAGACACACATAACTAGAGACACGAACATACACACACACAGACACACATTATGTACACAG
Source organism: Petrolisthes manimaculis (assembly GCA_034508575.1). Lineage (NCBI taxonomy): Eukaryota > Metazoa > Arthropoda > Malacostraca > Decapoda > Porcellanidae > Petrolisthes > Petrolisthes manimaculis. The sequence goes on along the minus strand of JAWZYT010000254.1, from coordinate 35,053 downwards.
ACACACACATAAACACACACACACACACATAATCACACACACAATAACACAATATTTTCTCTTACTCCTGATACTGACCTCTCTGTCATGCAATATCACATTAGCACACATGCAAGGCAGCACACACACACACACACACACACACACAAACAACGACAGGGTAAATATGTATATACTATGCATGTATAATATACCCTATACATACGTGCACATACAAACAAACAACGACAGGGTAAATATGTATATACTATGCATGTATATTACCCTATATGTCATACATGCACATATACATACACAAAACAACTCTTACACACACAAAACATAGATTGATTTTTATCTCGAAGTTAAACTCCCTCTTACTCATTTTAAAATTCCTACACAGACACAATCAAACCCATACACACACATACATTGAAACTGACTTTACCCTCTATGCAAACGTACACACTCAGAGATATACACATAAAGGCTGCCCTCTATGATAAATGTACACACACACACACACACACACACACACACACACACACACACACACACACACATTCGAGTACAAAGATTTTCAAGCAGAAATTTGTATACACTTTTATAGTACAGGGAAAGCCTGATGATCCCCTAACACACACAACAGACACACACACACAATCATACATATTCACACATTCATACACCCACGCCAGCATACACATACACTCACACATTCATTCACCCATACCAGCATACACATATATATACACCCACACATTCATACACACATTCATACAAGCACACACACATATACATACACTCACACATTCATTCAAGAACACACTGATACATACACACTCATACACCCACTCAAAAAAACACAAAAAACACACACACACAGTCTGAGTTTTGCCTCATACATAAATAGGCGAGCTTCTCACACATACACATAAACGGGTTAACTGCAGGCAAGGAATGGCAGGAGGTATGGTGGTATGGGCAGAGGTAGGGTCGAAATGTGTGTGTGTGTGTTTGTGTGTGTGTGTGTGTGTGTGTGTGTGTGTGTGTGTGAGAGAGAGAGAGAGAGAGAGAGAGAGAGAGAGAGAGAGAGAGAGAGAGAGAGAGAGAGAGAGAGAGAGAGAGAGAGAGAGAGAAGGAAAGGAAAGGGGAGGGAGAGCTGTCAAGAGGTACCGAGGAAAGGAGAGGGAGGGAGACATGTAAAGGGGGAATGGGGGCTCGAGTAAGGCGTTAGAAGTTGGGGTTCGTGATTTGTGTAGGAATGTGTTGAGGATTGTTTGAGAAGGTAGAGGGGGAAGGGGAAGATTTATATTATGAGAGGAAGACAAAAAGGTAGACAGACTTAGTGCCCAAATAGTAGTTCTCAAGACTGACGAGTGAGAGACTGAAGAGGTTTGCTATGTTTGAAATGTAGGGTACAGTACAGTCATATATGTGAAGATGTTTGTGGTGCAGTGAAGAGGAGGAGGAGGAGAAAGAATATGACTTGATTTAATGAGGGTACGGCATGCTAACTAGAAGAGGTGTGGTGATGAATAGCCTGTGGGTTGTTGATCAAGTAGAGGGGGTCGAGTTGTCAAGGTTGAGATAGGATAAAACAGAACAGGAGGTGCATGAATAGACTGTGGGTTGTTGAGCAAATACAGGGGGTCGAGTTGTCAAGGTTGAGATAGGATAAAACAGAACAGGAGGTGCATGAATAGACTGTCGGTTGTTGAGCAAATAGAGGGGGTCGAGTTGCCAAGGTTGAGATAGGATAAAACAGAACAGGAGGTGTGGTGATGAGACTAGACTGTGGGTTTTTTGTTCAGGTAGAGGGGGTCAAGTTGTGAAGGTTACAAGGTTGGTATAGTATAGAACAAAACAGGAGGAGTATTAATATATATGTATAGGAGGATTATCAAGGTGTGTGTGCTGGAGGGTGCATGCATGGAGATGTTGGGGTTGGATAGGCAAGTGTTGAAGGTGAGGAAGGGAAGGGACGGTAATACAGGGGTTGGGAACAAATGATAGCATTACACAGGAAGGGTATATAGGAAGAACTGCAGAGATAGAGAGAGAGAGAGAGAGAGAGAGAGAGAGAGAGAGAGAGAGAGAGGGAGTGAGAGAGGGAGAGAAAGAGAGAGAGGGAGTGAGAGAGAGAGAGAGAGGGAGTGAGAGAAGGAGAGGGAGAGGGAGAGGGAGAGGAGAGAGAGCGGAAGAGAGAAGGAGCGAAAGGGTAAGTTTAGTTGCAAGGTCCGTGTTATGGCAGAATGAGTGTGTTCATATCTTTATTTACACCCTGACCCCCTAACCCCCTGCCCCACTGTCCCCTCTATACTCTGTGTTGTCTGGGGTTGGTTTATAGAAGGGGCAGGTGTTGTGTTGTGTTGTGTTGTGTTGGTGTTGGTGAGGAGAAAAGAAAGAGTTGATGTTTGTGTGTGTGTGTGTGTGTGTGTGTGTGTGTGTGTGTGTGTGTGTGTGTGTGTGTGTGTGTGTGTGTGTGTGCGCGTGTGTGTGTGTGTGTGTTGATATATAATGAGGGGGAGGTGAAAAGAAAGTGAATGCAGTAAGAAAGAAAATAGAAAATTTGTTTATAAATGGAAAGAAAATTAATATATGTTTGTAATGTGTTAGGTGCTGTGTGTGTGTGTGTGTGTGTGTGTGTGTGTGTGTGTGTGTGTGTGTGTGTGTGTGTGTGTGTGTAAGTGGGATGATAGATATGAGTGTTTACGGAAGGGTGTGTGGGGAGAGTGAATACTTAAAGTGTCATATTAAGGACCCTGTGATCGTGTATAAAATTGGAGACTTCTGATTCCTCCTGACCATGCCACGAAACAAATTCTTCCCCTATAAGTGGTGTTTCGTGGCAATATTTGAAGGACTCATTTTTCCGTCTCCAACTTTTAAACTACATCACAGGATCCTTAAAGAGAGGGAGGAGGAATGAGGAAGAGAGCAAAAGCATTACATCTATGGGGGAGGGGAATGGGAGATGAAAAAAAAAAAAAAAGGTTTATAGGAAGGAGCTGGGAACTAACTGTGTGCTGGGCGGTGACAGCTGATGTGTATGTATGAGTGTGTTTATGTGTCTGAATGAATGTGTATGTGTTTACGTTTTTTTTTTTTATTATTAGCTTACGTGTGTGTTAAGAGGTGTAGGGAGTGAGTGACATAGATTGTGTATATGGGTGTGTGTATGTGTGTGTTAAGAGTTTCATGAATTGACTGAAATAAAGTGTGTATATGTGTGTGTATATGTGTATGTTGAGAGATTCATGAAGTGGCATAAAGTGTGTATATAATGTGTGTGTATGCATATAGCTATATAAATTACGAGTGTGCAGTAGAGAGATCGTGTGGGTGTTTTTTTGTGAGTGATATTTATGTTTGTAATTATGACACATTTTATAGAGACCAAATGTCTTACGTAGCATGTGATGTCCGACACTTAAATCCCATTACTAGGTTATAATATTTCTCACTGTCACCACTACCACCACCACCACCACCACTGTCACTACAACCACCACTACCTTAACTATTATTACCACTACTACCACCAACACCACTACAACCACCACTACCATCACTATTATCACCACCAACCACCACCATCACCACAGACACCATCCCCACCATCACCACCATCACAAAACAAAACCTTCTTGTAGATAAATAAAATATAGAAGATCAAGACGATGTACAAAAGATCAAATTCAACACTGTAAAACCATCAATACAAGCAAAATATACGAGAGAGAAACAGTGGAGTACCGTAGAACAGAAATGAATGGAAGCAGGAAAGACACACGAGGCCTATTTTAACATGACAGCATCAACATTCAACAGGTAAATTGAATCAGCATGTGTTGGGTTGTAAGTGGCTCGTATTACCCTGCCTGGCTCGGCTAATTGTATAGTGATGTGGGTATTATGTCATGTATTACTATACTGACTGTCTGCTTCCCTACCTGCCTTCCTGCCTGCCTGCCTGACTCTCACTTCCCTGCTGGATGTGTGTTTATTGTGGTTGTGGTTGTGGTGGTAGTTTGGTGGTAGTTTGGTGGTTGTAGTGGTGGTGATGATGGTTGTGGTGGTGGTTTGGAGGGAGATGGTGGTGGTGGTGTTGGTAGTGGTGATGATGGTGGTGATGTTGGTAGTGGTGGTAGAGGTGATGGTGGTAAAAGTGGTGGTGGTGGTAATGGTTGAGGTGAGGAGGGTGTTGGTGTTGGCTTAGTGGTGATGATGGTGGTGATTCTGGTTCTAGTGGTGGTGCATAAACAGAAGCCCCAGAAGAGTGTATACATACATACATACATACATACATAATGCATTCATTCATGTGGCTGTGTAAGGCATCATTTCCGTGTGTATTTTTGAAGGGATGTTGTATATGATGTGTACAATACGTATAACTTTTATAATTTTCTGTATGTACTCTACGTATGTAATGTACAGTACGGTATATCAAGTAGGTAGGTAGGTAGATATTACTGTAGGTAGATAGGTAGATATAGGTAGATATTTTGGCTTGTATATGTATGGATGTATTTACACTGTGTTAGCATATCAACATACACTGGGCATGTACTTTTTATACATATATAGGAATGTGTGTGTGTTATGTATATCCAAAAAAATATTTATGTGGATATTTTAGCTTAGTTATATTCGCTCTATCTTATTATAATAGATTTTCCATGTATTGTTAGAGCTAATATATATAGTTAAGGGTGTGTGGGAGTAGGGGACAGGCTTGGGGGGAGACTGGGGGGTGCGGGAAAAGAGGGACAGGCTTGGGGTGGGTAGAAATCCTGTTCCCCTATTCCCGCACTCCCCTAACCCCCCCAAACCCTCCCCAAGCCTGTCTCCCTACTCTTGCACCCCCACAAAAATAACCTCCCAAGCCTGTCCCCCTATTTCCACACACCCTTAATTAACCTAGAGATGTTTACCTTAGTTTAGTTCAGGCAGGCAAGGATTGTGTTATCTTAGCTTTGGCTATGAAATTCAAGTTAGCGTAACTAAAATAAGCTTTAAACCCAAAGGAATTAGCATAACAAAAGTAGCCGTGACATCAAGGGAGAAAAACAAACAAACAAACATTAAAGTGTACGGATTCTAAATAGATTCACATGTTGGGAAAAAGTCAGAGTTTTTTTTTTTTTTTTTTTTTTTATACTATCATGACGGTGCTCAGGGAAAGAATGAGGTCAGGAAAAGAATAAGATGAGGGAAAGAATGAGATGAGGGAAAGAATGAGATGAGGGAAAGAATGAGATGAGGGAAAGAATGAATGAGATGAGGGAAAGAATGAGATGAGGGAAAGAATGAGATGAGGGAAAGAATGAATGAGATGAGGGAAAGAATGAGATGAGGGAAAGAATGAGATGAGGGAAAGAAAGAATGAGATGAGGAAAAGAAAGAATGAGATGAGGGAAAGAATGAGGTCAGGAAAAGAATGAGATGAGGGAAAGAATGAGATGAGGGAAAGAATGAGATGAGGGAAAGAAAGAATGATATGAGGGAAAGAATGAGGTCAGGAAAAGAATGAGATGAGGGAAAGAAAGAATGAGATGAGGGAAAGAATGAGATGAGGGAAAGAATGAGGTCAGGGAAAGAATGAGATGAGGGAAAGAATGAGATGAGGGAAAGAATGAGATGAGGGAAAGAATGAGATGAAGGAAAGAAAGAATGAGATGAGGGAAAGAATGAGATGATGGAAAGAAAGAATGAGATGAGGGAGAGAATGAGATGAGGGAAAGAATGAGGTGAGGGAAAGAATGAGATGAGGGAAAGAATGAGATGAGGGAAAGAAAGAATGAGATGAGGGAAAGAAAGAATGAGATGAGGAAAAGAATGAGGTGAGGGAAAGAATGAGGTCAGGAAAAGAATGAGATGAGGGAAAGAAAGAATGAGATGAGGAAAAGAATGAGATGAGGGAAAGAATGAGATGAGGGAAAGAATGAGATGAGGGAAAGAATGAGATGAGGGAAAGAATGAGATGAGGGAAAGAATGAGATGAGGGAAAGAAAGAATGAGATGAGGGAAAGAATGAGATGAGGGAAATAATGAGATGAGGGAAACAAAAAATGAGATGAGGGAAAGAATGAGATGAGGAAAAGAATGAGATGAGGGAAAGAATGAGATGAGGAAAAGAATGAGATGAGGGAAAGAATGAGATGAGGAAAAGAATGAGATGAGGGAAAGAATGAGGTGAGGAAAAGAATGAGATGAGGGAAAGAATGAGATGAGGGAAAGAATGAAGAATGAGATAAGGGAAAGAATGAGGTGAGGGAAAGAAAGAATGAGATGAGGGAAAGAATGAGATGAGGGAAAGAATGAGATGAGGGAAAGAATGAGATGAGGGAAAGAATGAGATGAGGGAAAGAATGAGATGAGGGAAAGAATGAGATGAGGGAAAGAATGAGATGAGGGAAAGAATGAGATGAGGGAAAGAATGAGATGAGGGAAAGAAAGAATGAGATGAGGGAAAGAATGAGATGAGGGAAAGAATGAGATGAGGGAAAGAATGAGATGAGGGAAAGAATGAGATGAGGGAAAGAAAGAATGAGATGAGGGAAAGAATGAGGTGAGGGAAAGAATGAGATGAGGGAAAGAATGAGATGAGGGAAAGAATGAGATGAGGGAAAGAATGAGATGAGGGAAAGAATGAGATGAGGGAAAGAATGAGATGAGGGAAAGAATGAGATGAGGGAAAGAATGAGATGAGGGAAAGAATGAGATGAGGGAAAGAATGAGATGAGGGAAAGAATGAGATGAGGGAAAGAATGAGATGAGGGAAAGAATGAGATGAGGGAAAGAAAGAATGAGATGAGGAAAAGAATGAGGTGAGGGAAAGAATGAGATGAGGGAAAGAATGAGATGAGGGAAAGAATGAGATGAGGGAAAGAATGAGATGAGGGAAAGAATGAGATGAGGGAAAGAATGAGATGAGGGAAAGAATGAGATGAAGGAAAGAAAGAATGAGATGAGGGAAAGAATGAGATGAAGGAAAGAAAGAATGAGATGAGGGAAAGAATGAGATGAGGGAAAGAATGAGATGAGGGAAAGAATGAGATGAGGAAAAGAATGAGATGAGGGAAAGAATGAGATGAGGGAAAGAATGAGATGAGGGAAAGAAAGAATGAGATGAGGGAAAGAATGAGATGAGGGAAAGAATGAGATGAGGGAAAGAATGAGATGAGGGAAAGAATGAGATGAGGGAAAGAAAGAATGAGATGAGGGAAAGAATGAGGTGAGGGAAAGAATGAGATGAGGGAAAGAATGAGATGAGGGAAAGAATGAGATGAGGGAAAGAATGAGATGAGGGAAAGAATGAGATGAGGGAAAGAATGAGATGAGGGAAAGAATGAGATGAGGGAAAGAATGAGATGAGGGAAAGAATGAGATGAGGGAAAGAATGAGATGAGGGAAAGAATGAGATGAGGGAAAGAATGAGATGAGGGAAAGAATGAGATGAGGGAAAGAAAGAATGAGATGAGGAAAAGAATGAGGTGAGGGAAAGAATGAGATGAGGGAAAGAATGAGATGAGGGAAAGAATGAGATGAGGGAAAGAATGAGATGAGGGAAAGAATGAGATGAGGGAAAGAATGAGATGAGGGAAAGAATGAGATGAAGGAAAGAAAGAATGAGATGAGGGAAAGAATGAGATGAAGGAAAGAAAGAATGAGATGAGGGAAAGAATGAGATGAGGGAAAGAATGAGATGAGGGAAAGAATGAGATGAGGGAAAGAATGAGCTGAGGGAAAGAATGAGATGAGGGAAAGAATGAGATGAGGAAAAGAATGAGATGAGAGAAAGAATGAGATGAGGGAAAGAATGAGATAAGGGAAAGAATGAGATGAGGGAAAAAATGAGATGAGGGAAAGAATGAGATGAGGAAAAGAATGAGATGAGGGAAAGAATGAGATGAGGGAAAAAATGAGATGAGGGAAAGAATGAGATGAGGGAAAGAATGAGATGAGGGAAAGAATGAGATGAAGGAAAGAAAGAATGAGATGAGGGAAAGAATGAGATGAGGGAAAGAATGAGATGAGGGAAAGAATGAGATGAGGGAAAGAATGAGATGAGGGAAAGAATGAGATGAGGGAAAGAATGAGATGAGGGAAAGAATGAGATGAGGGAAAGAATGAGGCCAGGGAAAGAATGAGATGAGGGAAAGAATGAGATGAGGGAAAGAAAGAATGAGATGAGGGAAAGAATGAGATGAGGGAAAGAATGAGATGAGGGAAAGAATGAGATGAGGGAAAGAATGAGATGAGGGAAAGAATGAGATGAGGGAAAGAATGAGAGTAGTTTTCCTGCCAGTTGTCCACCCTCTGAACCCCTTGGAAAATGGACCAATAAATTTCGTTGTGTACATTCACGTTACTTGAGTATTTTCTCTTTGCGGTCTGTTTATAAATTCTTAAACATAAACAGAGTATAATGTTATTACCTCCGTCAGCAAGTTGTCATTCGGGTTTGCTTTGTTTACGTTTTGTTTGTTTGTTTGTTTGTTTGTTTGGCTATTAGCAGGATTGCGGAAAAATTTGTGTGTGGATTTTTATTCCGTTTTTTTACCGAAAGGCTCGTCTCGTGAGTGACAACAAATGAGTAGATGGATTATGGGAGCGATCCGGATACGAAATACATAATTAATGGTGGCCAGAATACTTCACCAGTTGGTATGTATACAGTACCAACACATGATCATCTCCATTAGAATAAACAGACGTGGAATACTAATAATAACCATCATCAGAGTCAGTGCAAAGGAAATTAAATAACAGCAGACAGCAGCAGCAGAGGCAAACCTGTTGATCCTTCCTTATAAGAGACTGTTTGGGTCTTTTTTTATATAGGCTACTAACTACTGGTAGAGAAAATGGGTAGAATATGGGAATAGTAGTGGAAGGCTTCTCCCTACCGCCTACCCCTCCTACCCACATACCCATCTACCCATCTACCCCACCTACTCACCTACCCATCTACCCCACCTACCCACCTACCCAACCTACCCACCAATCCCTCAGAGGAATGATAATACAGAAGACGTGTTGGCATCTCCACCGTCTCGTCCTCACCCAACTCGTCCCCCTGATACCTAGCAATATCGGCAAATAGCTCTAAAACGCCATGGGAGCCGAGGATGGAAGGAGGGCAGGAGGGAGGCAAGGAGAGGGACGAGTGATGGAGGAGGGAAGGAAGGAGGGAGGGAAGGAGAGGAACGAGTGATGGAGGAGGCGGGGAAGGAGAAGGTGAAGGAAGGAGGGAGGGAGGGAAGGAGAGAAGGAACGAGTGATGGAAGAGGCGGGGGAGGAGAAGGTGAAGGAGGCCTCGAGGACAGGAGAGAAGGAGGGAAGGAATAAGACTTAGTGATAGAGGAGGCGGGTAAGGAAAAGGTGAAAGGGAGGGAAGGGGAGAGGGAGGGAAGGAGAAGGTGAAGGAGGGAAGGAGGAAAGGAGAGAAGGAACAAGACTTCGTGATAGAGGAGGCGGGGAAGGAGAAGGTGAAGGAGACAGAGAAGCAGAGTGATGGGGTCGTGTATGTGAGCGACTGCGAATGAGAAAGTGGCCAAGGCGAGAAAGAGGAAGAAGGATTGGCAGGGAAAGTGTATAGGAAGCGGAGAAACGAGAGAAGAAGAAAAAAAGTGAGAAGACAAAGAGGTGGAAACTAGTGAAGTGAAGGTAAGAAGGGTGGGAGTGGGGGGGTGGGGGAAGAAAGGAGAAAGTGCATGAGAGGCGGAGAAAGGAGGAGAAAATAAGGAAAACGAGAGGAGAGGAGAGGAAATAATAAGAGAAACGAGAAGAAAGGAGGAGAAAATAAGGAAAACGAGAGGAGAGGAGAGGAAATAATAAGAGAAACGACAGGAGAGGAGAGGAAAAAATAAGAGAAACGAGAGAAGACGAAAGGAAAGGAGGAGAAAATAAAGTAAGTCAAAGGAAATAGCTAGTGTGTGTATTGCCAACGAACACCTTACGAACCCTTCCTTCCTATCTATCACACGGGGCCCACACCTTTGAACCTGTGTATGGTGTGTTATAGTGAGTCTGTGCTGGCTGTCTGGTGGGATAATATATGAAGTCAAACGTCTATAAACATATACCAGCAGGTGTTGCCTTTGATAGTGGGGGTACTTGTTTGGTGTTTTGGTAGCTGGCTGCTTGTGTGTGTGTGTGTGTGTGTGTGTGTGTGTGTGTGTGTGTGTGTGTGTGTGTGTGTGTGTGTGTGTGTGTGTGTAAGTAGCTTGCATTTACAGAGAGAGAGAGAGAGAGAGAGAGAGAGAGAGAGAGAGAGAGAGAGAGAGAGAGAGAGAGAGAGAGAGAGAGAGAGAGAGAAAGAGAGAGAAAGTTAATCAAAGTACCCTTGCGGTGGTTTCAACACTCATGACAAAAAAGAATAAAATAAACTTTAATCATATAGGAAATTTCCTCTGTGGTCGACGACATTATTAATAAAATTCTTATTATACTGTATTATTAATTCCTTTTTTATATCTTAAATGTCTGCTACTTATCCATAAAGCAAGGAATTATTATTAAGATCGATTACAATACCAATAAAGACCTTTGCAATAAATATCAAACAACGTTCCATTAAGTTTACGAAATGTTAAAATGCTTCCCATTAAGTTTGCGAAAATTCGAATAAAATATCTTTAATTATGGTTTGTGAAATTATTCCGTTTCCTGTTACAAAATGCAAGATATTTCATCCCATCATACAGAATAAAAAAAAAGTTTATTGGTTAATATTCGAGAGGATAAGAATTTAATATAATTTCCTAAACAAAACAAAAAATAAAAATAATAATCAGAACGGTGACGACACTACACAAAAAAATATGCTACCAAAATATTTGATGAAAAAACAAAATTAAATAGTGAACGAACACACAAACGAGAAAAGCGACCCCAATCTTTGCTTACAACTCGACCCCCTCTCCTGCCCCCTCCACTCTCCCCTCACTCACCCTCTACCCTTCTCCCTTTTATTCCCATGCTCCTCTGTCCCTTCCACACCCCTCCTCCCCCCACTCTTCCTCCTCTCTCACCCCTTCTCCCTCCTCTCTCACTCATTCTCCCTCCTATCCTTACGTCCCTCTCCCCTCTCTCATTACTCCCCCACCCTCTCTCCCCTCTCTCTCATTTCTCCCCCTTTCCCATCAACCCCCTACACCCCTCTCTCACCTCCTTCCCCCTCCCCCCTGTCACCCTTCTCCCCTCTCCCCCTTCTCCCTTTGCATAAATGAGTAGAAGGCTAATACATATGCAGGGTGTCAAAAATGCTTGTCTGTATTTATCTTCACTTCGTCGGAGCTGCAAATAATCTCCAGGCTTCGGAAATTACGTGAGAGTGTGTGAGGAAAGTGGTGTGTGTGTGTGTATGTGTATGTGAGAGAGAGAGAGAGAGAGAGAGAGAGAGAGAGAGAGAGAGAGAGAGAGAGAATGAGGAACATGCTGTGTACGAATACTTGGGAGTTTCACTGTGTGTGTGTGTGTGTGTGTGTGTGTGTGTGTGAGTGAATACGTGCTTGTGTGTACATGTGTGGCTGGATGGGTGTGTTTGAAGAGAGTGCGAATACGAGTGTATGTCTCAGCGTGTGTGTGTGCTCGCGTGTGCTGTGTATACACATGTTTGTGTAAAATTAGAAAGGGTTATTGAGTATACTGTATGAAAGACTGAGGTTTGTTTAGGTATACACGTAAATACTGGGTTTGTTTACTAATTGATTGATTGATTGACTGGAGACACAACATTAAATGGCTTCATAACAGTAAGTGAATCAGTGAAGTCAGAAAACTATAGAAGGAAGGGTTGATTAAGGGGAGATGATTCTAGTTTTGGTGAATTGAAAGGTCTCTGAATGTCTCCAACCTATATGCATGCCACGAAACATATACCCCATTACTACCACTGAGTATTTTTATATTACTACCACTATTATTATTATTATATTTATTATTATTATTATTTATTATTATTTATTATTATTTATTTATTGTTATTTATTATTATTTATTATTATTTATGTATTGTTATTTATTATTATTTATTATTATTTATTTATTGTTATTTATTATTATTTATTATTATCATTATTATATCATTACTACCACTGAGTATTTTTATATTATTAGGAGGAATCAGTGACTTTACAATTTACCAACAAGATAATTTACCCCTTAACATGATTTGATGGAAGAACCAAAAGAGGAAGGATGTTTGATGGATTGTAAGTGATTAAATCTAGACGAATGAAACTACTGTAGAGGTTTTTAAATGGGCCCTCTCTTCCTCCAAATAAAACTACAAAACAAATCTCCTACTTCCATGTTTGTACTGTATAATATGTGCGTGTGTGTTTGTTAGTGTGTGTATTATCGAGTGTGTGTGTGTGTGTGTGTGTGTGTTAGTGTGTGTATTATCGAGTGTACAGTATGTGAGTGTTTGTGTTCGCGAGTGTGGCTGTGAAGGAGACCGTCTGTGTGTGTGTGTGTGTGTGTGTTCGTGTGTGTGTGTGTGTGTGTTCGTGTGTGTGTGTATGTGTGTGTGTGTCCTGAATTGTCGTGGGGAAAGTTGTGTCGTCCGTAGTTGTGTTGCAGGGTAAAAAAAGTGTCTGTGAGTTGTCCGTCGTGTGTCGTACCTCCTGCCTTTACCACCGTCTATTTGACGCTTTAGGGAATAGAAGACACGTCGGTAATGGAAAATACCTTGATGATCCCAGCACAAAAAAAAACACATTTCCAGCCAAGCGATAAATCCGATATTTGGTGACTGTTTTGGACTGTATGTTGTACTGTTTTGGACATATGAAACACACACCTGGAATGGAGCCCCTCATTGAGCATAGAGTAGGATGAGACTGTGTGTGTGTGTGTGTGTGTGTGTGTGTGTGTGTGTGTGTGTGTGTGTGTGTGTGTGTGTGTGTGTGTGTGTGTGTGTGTGTGTTCTGTTCTCTGATTCCTCCTTCCATGCGGTATATTATGTGTCTTTTTGGCTTCAAAGATTATATTCTTCCCTTTTATGATCATCCATCTATATATACATGTCATTTCATTCACTTCCATTCCCTATACATCCATCGATCCTAATCCCAACCCATCCCCCACTCATCCCAAGCCATTCAGAAGTGGGCCTTTGACTCCCCGTATATCATGTTGCGTTTTTAGTGGGTGGAATAATTACTGGGGTGGAAGCTTGACGTCTAGGCGTGTTGAGGGTAAATAATGACCCTCCAGGATATCATTACACAAGAACGCGTGTTGAGTGGAATGTCTGGGTTAGAATCCTTGTGTAGGCTTGGTGTTGTGCTGGGCTGGGCTGGACTGGGCTGGTTTGGGCTGGGCTGGGCTGGGCTGGTCTGGGCTGGGCTGGGCTGAGGTATCCTTTTGACCTTCCTTGCTTGACTGTTTGTTTATCTTACTTCTTCCACTGCTCTTTCTTCCTTGCTTGCTTCCTTCCTTTTTTTCTGCTTATTTTACTGCTCTTTCTTCCTTGCTTCCTTCTTCCACTGCTCTTCCTTCCTTCTTTCATTGCTTCCTTTGAATTTGCTTATTTCTCTTCTTCCTTCCTACCTTCTTTCCTTTTTCCATTGCTTCCTTGCTTCCTTCTCTCATTGCTTCCTTCGTTTTTCCTTCTTTCATTGTTTCCTTGCTTCCTTCTCCCTTCCTTTCATTTCCCTTCCATCTACCATTGCTTCCTTCGTTTTTCCTTCTTTTATTGCTTACTTCCATGAATGTTTCCTTGTTTCCGTATCCCTTCATTTATTTTTCTCTTCCCTCCTTCCATCTCTCTCTCTGTCTAAAGCAAGCTGCCACAACAATAATATCTCGTTTATGTAAAGTATTCTCTCCTCTTAAATAGCGAACCATTCGACTTCAGTGAGTGTGTAGCTGTGGCAGACATGGATAGCAGTGTGGTTGGTTGTATGTATGCGAGTAATTATCAGATAAAACGACAGCACTCTCTTGTTTGTTTCTCTTTGATTGTTCAGCCGATCAAAAACTATCTGGCCGGTGCATGGGGCTCGATAATATCCCAAACGAACACCGTAGCTCGTGCTGTTCCGTCCGCTTTTCCACACTATAGCAGTCGTCAGGGGTGTCGGAATGTTTCACGCGAGAAGTGGCCCCATAGTTTATTGAGCGACTGTAAATTGGACTTCACTTTCTGAAATGATAATGGGACTAACTTTGAGGGAAGAGGCGTTGTAACTAATCCCTCCAAAAGGTGCCAAGAATCCAATTATAGGTTTTGTTGGATTTGCTGTAGGATTTTCTGTAGGATTTGTTGTAGGATTTGTTGTAGGATTTGTTGTAGGATTTGCTGTAGGATTTGTTGTAGGATTTGTTGTAGGATTTGTTGTAGGATTTGCTGTAGGATTTGTTGTAGGATTTGTTGTAGGATTTGCTGTAGGATTTGTTGTAGGATTTGTTGTAGGATTTGCTGTAGGATTTGTTGTAGGATTTGCTGTAGGATTTGTTGTAGGATTTGTTGTAGGATTTGTTGTAGGATTTGCTGTAGGATTTGCTGTAGGATTTGCTGTAGGATTTGCTGTAGGATTTGTTGTAGGATTTTCTGTAGGATTTGTTGTAGGATTTGTTGTAGGATTTGTTGTAGGATTTGTTGTAGGATTTGCTGTAGGATTTGCTGTAGGATTTGTTGTAGGATTTGTTGTAGGATTTGTTGTAGGATTTGTTGTAGGATTTGTTGTAGGATTTGTTGTAGGATTTGCTGTAGGATTTGCTGTAGGATTTGTTGTAGGATTTGTTGTAGGATTTGTTGTAGGATTTGTTGTAGGATTTGTTGTAGGATTTGTTGTAGGATTTGTTGTAGGATTTGTTGTAGGATTTGCTGTAGGATTTGTTGTAGGATTTGTTGTAGGATTTGTTGTAGGATTTGCTGTAGGATTTGTTGTAGGATTTGCTGCGTGTAGGGTTGAAGGAATCCCTCCCTCTCCCTACCTAAGCCGGCATAGCACAGACAACATACATTAATTTTTACCTCCTGAAATAGCATAGTGTGGAGAATTTATATCTTGTTTGTGGAGAGTTTTCGTGTATAATGGTGATGATATTTTCTGCGAGGATTATAACACGAAATTGAATACAGGATAATTGAGGAATATATTAGTTTCTTTGAGTTATGGATCGGTATGTCTGGTTGTTACACCCGTAGTTTAAAAAAAAATGAGGGCCCTTACTGGTGCTTCATGAACCTTCCAAATAATCCAGGCCACAAAACCCTTCAGTATTTTTAATAGGGTATCTGTGGCCTGGATTATTTGGAGGGTTCATGAAGCTCCAGTAAGGGCCCTCAATTTTTTTTAAACTATTGGTGTTAGAAGGTGGCAGACGTGATGGCTGAGATGACTATCGTACTATTTCATCCATTTAATCTTGTTGGTGAAATGGAAGGTCTCTGCTGATTCCTCCAAATTGCGTCCCGAAACAGGTCCTTCTATATGAACATCTGAGGCCATCTGTTTCCTGACATAGTTTGGAGGAATCACAGACCTTCCAATTCACCAATAAGAGAACCTCACATTAAGCCCAACAAAGGGTGGATGTACTGTACTGTAATGTCCTTCCTTAGTGTACAATTGTTTTTATTTATGGGAGTATTGCAGTTTACACTCACCTAACTAATACACTTCCTTACATTCAACCATCATTTCTTTTAAATCTATTCTATAGTATTATTGTTCTACCATCATTTCTCACCTTATTCTATTACTACCCACTTCATCTATAATTTTATGTGGCCACCTGTGTTGTTGAACTCCACACACACGTATTATATTCATCCCATCCACCCTCACCCTCCCTGGCGATCTTCTGGAGTACTGTACAGGATTATAATTCTCTGGGAGTTGACTGGAATGCTTCCCTCGACACCAGTAGTTCCTTAGCCAGCCACGACCCCTGCTTGTGTTATTACTCTCTGCTTGCTTGCCGTGCTTGAGGGCCGTGAAATGAGGCTTTATGTGTGTGTGTGTGTGTGTGTTTCTGGGGGATTGTCTGTGTGTGTTTCTGGATGATTGTCTGTGTGTGTGGGTTTGTGTGTGTGTTTCTGGGTGATTTGTCTCTGGGTGTGTGTTTTTGGGTGATTGTGTGTGTGTGTGTTTCTGCGTGATTGTCTGTGTGTGTGTTGTGTGAAGGTGAATGAGTATTTTGTGTGGGGGCAGTGAGGGTTGTTAGTGTGTGTGTGTGTGTGTGTGTGTGTGAAGGTGGATGGGTGAGAGTGTGTGTGTGTTCATGTGTGCAAGAAGAGCAGTGAAGAACAGCATGTGTGTGTGTGTGTGTGTGTGTGTGTGTGTGTGTGTGTGTGTGTGTGTGTGTGTGTTGGTATACATAATCTCTCAACCTCAAAAAAACATAAGCTACCTCTTCCACTACCACATATATATAAACCCTAATCATTATTCCTGCATCCATTACTAAACTTACCATTACATTTACAAATATTAATAATATCAGTAAGCACTAATATTAATTACCGAGGGGACAAAGGAAGAAAAGGAGAATGAATTTATGACCCTGTCTGTATCCTGCTATACTTTTCCCTGTTGCCTCATGTACCCTTCCTTGCTGTCCCATTCCCCCTTCCTTGTTCTACCACATTCCTTCCTTCCTTCCTTTCTTCCTTCCTTCCTTCCTTCCTTCCTTCCTTCCTTCCTCTCCCTCTCCTTGTTCTCTCTCATCTTTCTGTGTTGTATGTCTCACTTGCCTTCCCTGCTCTCACCTCATCCACCTTCCTTCCTTCCTTCCTTCCCACGCATTCCTATTTCCTTCCCTTCCCTGCCACTCAATCTTCTTCATACCTCACCGACTTCTCTTTCCACTCCTCTTGACTCGTTCCTTCCTTTCCCTTTCCTGACATTCACTCCCCTTCACACCTCACCACTTCCATCCCTTTCCCTGTCACTCACTTCCCTTTCCATCCACCCACTTCTCTTCCTTTTCCCTCCCTTTCCAGCCACCCACTTCCCTTCTCATCCACCCACTTCTCTTCCCTTTCCCTCCCTCTCTTCCCATCCACCCACTTCTATTCTCTTCCCATTCCCCTCTCTTCCCTTTTCACACCTTTATCTCCTCACCATTTTCCAGCCACTCACTCACTCGTCTTCTTCGTTCAAATGGGAACTTTCATCTCGACCCTAGACTGTCCTCCCCCTCCCCTCACCCTCACCCTCACCGTCACCCTCATCATGTACAGCCCATCAACTTTCCCTTTTACCCTCCACTTCAATATCTCTTCCCACGTCTAGTCGAGTCGCCTTTAACTTGTACTTTGCTCCTTTACTCTTCTTCCTTCATTTGAGATCCGGGAATATTTTCTTCTCTTTTGCCTCTTTCTCATCCTCCTCCTCCTTCTCCTCCTCCTCCTTCTCCTCCTCCTCCTCCTCCTCCTCAAACAGCCTCGTAAGGACCAACAGGGCTGCTGCTGTTTGATTTCCCTCGTATTCATCCTCCTAATTCTCCTCAAATTAATTTTTGTGTGGATAGAATTTAGAGTGGACAAGAAATTAAGAAATCAAATAAATTGGGAAACGATATTTACACAAACTAAGTAAATTTCTCCTTTTCCAATCGTGTCGTCAGCATCTACAATAGTCTCACCTCTGACTCTGTAAACTCACACACAGTCGAAACTTTGAAGAAACAGTTGTATGATATGTAATTTGCTGTACATTTCCTCGTCCTTGTAGACTCGGTTACTTAACATAATGAAACAGTGTTGCAGCAGATCAAGAGTTTCTTTGGTGGTTTGAAAGTAATTAGTATTCCTTTGTTTTCCTTCCACCCATCCTCCTCCTTCTCTTCCTCCTTCTTCTTCTTCATCTCCTTCTCCTCCTCCTCCCCATCCTCCTCCTCCTTCTCCTCTTTCTCCTTTTCCTTCTCCTCTTTCTCCTTCTCCTCCTCCTAATTTAAGGGTTTTTGCGGCTCTTCGGTCCCAGCCACTCCATTTCATTTCTTCTACTTTCCCTCTTTTCTTTCTATTTCCTTCCTGCTTCCCATCTCACCTCTCTATCACTATCTTCTAGCTTTATTTGACCTCACAGTTGCGGCACTTATATCAATCAACCAATCAACCAATCAACCCATTCTCCTCCTCCTCCTCCTCCTCCTCCTCCTGACTCCTCCTCCTGACTCCTCCTCCTCCTCCTCCTCCTCCTCCTCCTCCTCCTCCTCCTCCTCCTCCTCCTCCTCCTCCTCCTCCTTCTCCTCCTCCTCCTCACCTTCTACTATACATGAGATTCACTGAACATAAATAACGTCTTTGAAAAAAATTATACTCGTATTGATTAATATCTTCTCAGTAACACCAAACTATATCAATATTCTTATTTACGCTACAGAGAATAATGTCGAGGGGGTAATTCACTTGTGGTACATTGGAGTGCCTTGATTCCTCCAAACTATGCCAGGAAACAGCACCAGATGGACAGATATAATGGTGACCTGTTGCTTGGAATAGTCTGGAGGATTAGTTTACTCCTGATTTACCAACAATATACGACCCCCTTAAACACACACACACACACACACACACACACGAACACACACAAACACACAGGAATGGTATAGCTGCTAGTACCCGTCAGCTAAGACTATTTGTGTGTTGTAAAGGACTATTGAACACGCTAGTAACTAATGACCTACCTACCTACCTACCTACCTACCAACCTACCTACCTACCTAACGACCTTCCAACCTACCAACCAACCAACCAACCTACCTACCTACCTACCTACCAACCTACCTACCTACCTAACGACCTTCCAACCTACCAACCAACCAACCAACCTACCTACCTACCTACCTACCAACCTACCTACCTACCTAACGACCTTCCAACCTACCAACCAACCAACCAACCTACCTACCTACCTACCTACCTACCTACCTACCTACCTACCTACCTACCTACCTACCTACCTACCTACTTACCTACCTACCAACCAACCAACCAACCAACCAACCAACCTACCTACCTACCTACCTACCTACCTACCTACCTACCTACCTACCTACCTACCTACCTACCTACCTACCTACCAACCAACCAACCAACCAACCAACCAACCAACCTACCTACCTACCTACCTACCTACCTACCTACCTACCTACCCGATACATTATGCTATTCTGTACTATATTATATTTTACGTAGCAACACATTAACCTATTTTATTTTTCTTGTACACAGATTTATTTATTTATATATATTTATATATTTATTTTTATATATATTCATTTTTATTCATTTGATTCATTACATTTTTTTTTTTTTTTTTTTTTTTTTACGGTATATATTTTTACTCAACAAACATTTTTCCCCTCGTTCATAAATTCTTTTTCTTTCTTATACATTTATTAATATTTTTTTTTTTTTTTTTTAACTAACATATTTTTTCCTTCGTCCAAAGATTATTTTTCATATTTTTCCTTCGTCCAAAGATTATTATTCATATTTTTTTTATTTTTTTAGTATTTATATTTTTATATTTTTATTATATTTTTCCTCGGGTCATACAAACTAGCATTTTTTTTTCTCGTCCATCTATTTATATATATTTAATTTTATCAAAGTTTATTTATTTTCTTATTATTTCTTAATGACATCCTTCCCTGAAATAAAGCTGAAGGAAGGAAGGAAGGAAGGAAGGAAGGAAGGAAGAAAGGAAGGAAGAAAGGAAGAAAGGAAGAAAGGAAGGAAGGAAGGAAGAAAGGAAGAAAGGAAGGAAGAAAGGAAGAAAGGAAGGAAGAAAGGAAGAAAGGAAGAAAGGAAGGAAGGAAGGAAGAAAGGAAGGAAGGAAGGAAGGAAGGAAGGAAGGAAGGAAGGAAGGAAGGAAGGAAGGAAGGAAAGAAGGAAGGAAGGAAAAAAGGAAGAAATAAAGCTGAAGGAAGGAAGGAAGGAAGGAAGGAAGGAAGGAAGAAAGGAAGGAAGAAAGACTGAATGAAACTGAAGGGGCCTCATCATAATAATAATTCTATTTGCTATAATTTGAGATAATAATTATAATATACTTTGAAGGTCGGTAAAATGTGCAGCTGGGATAGACGATTATGTTATCTGTGAAAATTAATGCAAACGTTGTCAGCTGAATAAATGAGTTCAACGAGATCCAATAAAATAACATGAAAACTGAATTATGACATGGTGACAGAATACGAGTTATCATCATTACCCTATATATTAAAAAAGGTTTGCTGGGAGAAATAGTTTGGTGATAATAATAATATATACGACTTATATTAAAAAATTTTGCTTGGAGAAATATTTTGATGATAATATAAGACTTATTATTACTAGTATATATTAAAAATAGATTTGTTCGGAGAAATAGTTTGATGATGATAATAATATACGACTAATTATTACTAGTATTTACTAAAAAAAGGTTTGCTGCGAAAAATAGTTTGATGATAATAATAATATATACGACTTATTATTACCAGTATATATTAAAAAAAAATTTGCTGGGAGAAATAGTTTGATGATAATAATAATATACGACTAATTATTACTAGTATTTACTAAAAAAGGTTTGCTGGGAGAAATAGTTTGATGATGATAATGATATACGACTAATTATTACTAGTATTTACTAAAAAAAGGTTTGCTGCGAAAAATAGTTTGATGATAATAATAATATATACGACTTATTATTACTAGTATATATTTAATAAAATTTGCTTGGAGAAATATTTTGATGATAATATAAGACTTATATATTACTAGTATATATTTAAAAAATTTGCTATGAGAATTTTTTTTATTTATTTATTTGTTTATTTTTCTATTAATTTGTTATCAATCAGTTTGTTTTATATATAAATATATGTTTATTTATTTTTTATCAATCAGTTTGTTTTATATATATATGTTTATTTATTTTTTATCAATCAGTTTGTTTTATTTATTTATTGGTTCGTTTTTCTATTTATTTGTTTATCTATCAGTTTATTTTATCTGTGTTTTTGTATTCATTGTACTGACATAAACTGTGGCCTCAATCCCTTCCGCGTTGAAAACAAAAAAAGAAGAGAAATTGAAAATGTATATATATATGAAAAAAGAAATACGTTAAGCTGTCTCTCTCTCTCTCTCTCTCTCTCTCTCTCTCTCTCTCTCTCTCTCTCTAATTCCTTGTTTTCTCTTGCCTTTTCCTTCTTTCTATACACTTTTTCTATTCTTCTTTATCTATTCCCTACTCTTTCTCTATACTCCTTTATCTATAGGTTAGGTTAGGTTAGCTTACGTTACGTTACGTTACGTTTGGTTTGGTTTGGTTTGGTTTGGTTTGGTTAGGTATCGGTGTTGTGGTATATTACGTTGCCAGGAAACAGATTACCTCGGCATATTAGAATAGGGAGACCTGGATTGTAGCAAGGGTTGGAGGAATCAGTAACCCTCCTCAAACTTACCATAAAAAAATGAGGTTGGTTCTCCCTTTAAAATTCGTAGGCTACATGCATGACTCATTTTTATTCCAATTTTCCTGCCCTTTTCATTCCAATTTTCAGTCACATTTTCCTTTTCATTTTCGTTCTCATTTTCATTCCCATTCATATTCCCATTTTCCTGCCATATTCATTCTCATTTTCATTCCCAATCTTATTCTCATTCTCATTTCCATTCTCATTTCAATTCTCACGTTCATTCTTGTTTTGGTCGCCTTTGTGCATTCATTTCTTTTTGTTTCCCCTCTCATTTATTTCCCCTTCTCTTTCTCTCACTTCTCTGTATTTCCCCTTAGTGTGATTTCCCTTCTCTTCCACTCCCTCCCCTCTATGAACTCCGTACCCCTCTTCCACCCCCTCCACCCCCTTCCACCTCCTCCCCTTCCACTCCCTCCTCCCCCCCCCCACCCCCTCTTCCCCCCCACCCCCTCTTCCCCTCCACCCCCTCTTCCCCCCACCCCCTCTTCCCTCCCCACCCCCTCTTCCCCTCCCCCTTCCCCCCTCCTCCCCCTTCCACCCCCATCTCTGTAGCATCAGGAATCCAATGCCTGCAATTATATGAATATTTTTCGTCAACACAGCAAACTCAATTATGGCTTTCTCTCTCTCTCTCTCTCTCTCTCTCTCTCTCTCTCTCTCTCTCTCTCTCTCTCTCTCTCTCTCTCTCTCTCTCTCTCTCTCAAGTACCTGTTTTAAAAGTCTGTTGCATTATTGAACAGTTTAACGGGAGAAACAAGGAAGGGTTGCATGGGAGTATGTGCCTTCCTTTTTTTTAACATTTACACATAAACACATACAAAAATATATATAATAAACAGAAAAGTTGTTGTGTTCTTCAAGCTGTAGGGACTGACTGACTGACTGACTGACTGACTGACTGACTGACTATCTGACTGACTGACTGACTGACTAACTAACAAATTACCTAACTGACTGACTGACTGACTGACTGACTATCTGACTGACTGACTGACTGACTAACAAATTACCTAACTGACTGACTGACTGACTGACTGACTGACTAAGTGGTAGATATTTACGAGGTCCCTTCCTATTTTACTGGGTGATTGTTATTATTTTTTTTTTTTTTTTTTTTTACCTCAATTGGGAAATGAATTCCTATCGACTTCAAAATGGTTATTAATCTAAGGCAATGAGATTAAAGAAAGATATGTTGTTTATAGTGTGTGTATAGTGACTGTATATGTGTGTGTGTGTGTGTGTGTGTGTTGTGTGTCAGATGTGGTGTGTGTCAAGATGGTGTGAAGAAATGAGTGTGTGTGTGTGTGTGTGTGTGTGTGTGTGTGTCTGTGTGTGTGTGTGTGTGTGTGTGTGTGTGTGTGTGTCAACAAGATGTGAACAAACAGCTCTAAAGAATAATACACGACTCATCACCAACCATGTTTTTTTTTGTTTTTACAGTATACCAGATCAGTTCCATATTTATGCTAACATTTTGAAGATAGTTCCTGTGTGACCTCTCCACTTCCACGCCACAAAGGAGGTCACCAGTATTTATATCTAAGAATGACATATATATTATCAAAGGTCACCAGTATTTATATCTAAGAATGATATATTTAACAATGAAATCTTTGCAAGTTCTGTGAGGAAAATTTTTTTCTACCTAATATTATATACCATTGTATCTGCCATGTAAATTTCATCTCAGTATCGATATGTGTGTTGTGATGGCATACTTAGTGGTTCACCTAAAATCTCTTATTATTAGAAGCTGGTAGGCTAATAAATACATTCATATGTTTTAAACAATTCTAAGAGAGTGTACGGTACGAGTTATACACATTCATAAAATCGTATAATTTATGTCGTATTTCTCCCCGAGGCTTAGGCCGTTTTGAACACGTGTGTAAGTTGCAATGCGCCATTAGACTCATAAAAATGTATAATGCTAAAGTTGACTCTGTAACGCAAGCTGCGATAAATTAATTAACAACTCACATTGGGAAGCCTTAAACAGTCATCAGCAAAATGACGACAACTTCTTCGTCTTCTCTTATTTTCTTATTGTTTCTGTACTCTAGGGTAATCCGTAATTGTTTCACCTTCCGTACCTACAGTCTGTCTGTCTCCCTTCCTACCGTCCCCACCTTTCATATCCCTTTACACCACTTCTGTCTCTCCTTTCCTTTTCGTCTACCTGTTTATCTATCTGCCTATATATATCTATATATTCTGCTATGCTCTCCTCCTGCCTCTCATCTTACTAGCATACTTCCCCACCAACCCAGCAGTGTTCAGTACAGTACATACATACCCCTGGTGGCCTTAGAGTCTGACCCTCACCACTCATATCAACTCAACCCCAATTTTTATTAGCTCTTCCCGCCCCACACTACCTCCCTCCCATTGCCACTCTCTCTACTCCACTCCACCTCTCTCCCTCCACTCTATTCTACCTCTCTTCACTCCTGTACACTCTTATTGTATTTGTGTGTGTGTGTGTGTGTGTGTGTGTGTGTGTGTGTGTGTGTGTGTGTGTGTGTGTGTGTGTGTTTGTGTGTGTGTGTGTGTGTGTATAATATGTTCCTTATACTCGTGTACGTGTGCTATACAAAATGGATAGTGGTCAAGAGTAACCATTCGTGTCACAGTGGTGTTATTATTCCTGTTTACTTCCCAACAACGTATGAGTCTGCGTCACGGTCAGTTCCCTTCACAAACGTCAAGGTGGTTTGATTGGTGGCGTCAAGGCTATGATGCTTAAGGGACCCTGTGTTGTAGTAAGAAAATTGGAGGTATACGAGTCCTTCAAATATTGCCACGAAACACCACCTATATGGAAGGAGCTTGTTTCGTGGCATGGACAGGAGAAATCAGAAGCCTCCAATTTTCATACACGATCACAGGGTCCTTAAGGGGAAAGTTTTGTGTTGGTAATTCTGGAGCAAGTGAATCCTACAAACAATTCCAAGCAACGGAACACCATTATTATTGTTCATCTGGTCCTGTTTCCTGGGATACTTTGGAGGAATCGAGGTGCTCCAATTTACCAAAAAGAAACTCTCTCCTTAAGGGACCCTGTGTTGTAGTCAGAAAATTGGAGATATACGAGTCCTTCAAACTTGGCCACGAAACACCATCTATATAGAAAGAACCTGTTTCGTGGCATAGTAAGGAGGAATCAGAAACCACCAATTCTCAAACATGATCACAGGGTCCTTAAGGGTATGTGGGAGTAAGGGGACAGGCTTGGGGTGGACTGGGGTGGGGGGTGGGGGGGTGCGGGAATAGTGGGACAGGCTTGGGGTTGATAGAAAGCATGTCCCCTTATTTCTGCACTCATTTACCCCCCCAAAACCACCCCAAGCCTGTCTCCCTACTCCTGCATCCCCCCCCAAAAAAACCCAAGCTTGTCCCCCTATTCCCACACCCCCTTAATCCTCCATAAGGGCAGAACCTATTTTTTGGAGGGTGAATTGGAGGACAAACTATTCCTCAAAATTAATATAAGGCAAGCTATCCCAGAAACATAAATCCCCCCTACATGTGTTACAAATCGTGTATCTGTTTAGTGGCAGAGATTAGGAGTTTTGTTGGTGGTCCTCCTATAACGTCGTCACTCTTTCATTCATGCTTGAGGTTGAGGGGTGTTGGTGGTGGTCATCCTATAACGTCGTCACTCTTTCATTCATGCTTGAGGTTGAGGGGTGTTGGTGGTGGTCATCCTATAACGTCGTCACTCTTTCATTCATGCTTGAGGTTGAGAGGTTTTGTTGGTGGCCCTCCTATAACGTCGTCACTCTTTCATTCCTACTTTCATTCCACCGTGACGTAGTTTCTCCCACAACGGCCACGACTCACTAATTTACACTCAATGAATCACCTGGTCACCTTCGCATTCAGTCCACTTGACGTCGTATATTAAATTATGTAGTGTACTTGTACGACATTAAGTATAAATGCTGACCGTAAAGTTAATATGTTCCCGATTCTTTACGTTTTATTGAAGTTCTGTACACCAGCCAGTCGTTTGAATGGCTGAAAACATAATCGGAGAACCAGTGTAAATGTAATTATTTTGATAGACTGCAAAACCTACCTGTAAAATTCTGACAGTGGTGAATTCAGGCTCCTCCCCAGATGAGGTGGTGGGGGTCGTAGTAGTAGTAGTAGTGGTGGTTGTAGTAGAAGTAGTAGTCGTAGCGGTGGTAGTGATAGTAGTGGTAGTAGTAGTAGTAGTAGTAGTAGTTCTTCACTCAACAACACTAGTCACACAAGTCCTCTTAGTAGCCTACATGTCCTGGCTTCATTGTATTGCTCTTATTCCCTCACGGTTTTATATATAGGTACTCTGAGTATTTATTAAGGACAATTTATCACGGCAACACTTTCATCGCCACCTTCCTTGTCCACTCCACTCCACAGTTGAATTTCAGTGGCTCACGATTCCTTCCTTCACTCAGTACAGAAGTAGAATGTTGACCCCTTGAATTCGTGAACCGTTTGGTGTTACACATATTATAATCGATCGTATTTTGCGGCAGATATTCGTAGGAAAGATAAAAGCAAGATTTTTTTTTTTTTTTTTTTTAAGACAGCGGCTGGTTAAACTTTGGAAATTTCTAAACGCTGATACGTTTGTTTATAATTATCTGATCCACTTAAAAAGATGGGATTTATTTTAATGTTGAGTTTCTAAATGTGAGAGTTCTTTTATTATGGGGAATCTGGGGAGGAAGAAATAATAATCTAACAGAGTGACTTAGAAAACACAGACACCATTAATATCCTGGGACACTGAAGGGAGAATTTAAAATCTAAAGGAGCTTGTAACATGAAAAATATGTGTCATGCCAAGTGAACATTACAGCTCCCTGGACCAAAATGTTGAGCTTCTGAATTACTAAGAACACATTATGGAATATCTTTCTTCTCTTCTGGTATTTCCTTATCTCCAGCTGCCTTATCTAAGAAACAGAGAAAAAGAGAGGGCCTCATGAGATTGGATGCCGGCAAGCGGTCACGCGACTTGCTGCAATATTTCCCGTGCAACTTCGGCAAGAAAATTACACGGTTTGGAGCGTACCGGTACCGGGGCTGGGAAGTGGGGAACTCGCTACATCAGGACCACCAAATTACTGCGTCCGACTACAACGCAGGTACAACTGATGATGATGATGACGTCACCTGCACGGATATATATAAACACACCTTGAGATTCTTAAAAACTAATCGATGGAATATTTTTTTTTTTTTTTTTTTTTTTTTTTTAGATTTTAGTTTTTCGTCGCTTTTTAGGTTCATATATTTTCCAGCACGGCTCTGTACTGTAACTCTGAGTCACACTGCAGTGCAACTTCTTAAAGGGATAGTATACTTTTGGTACTTTTATTCCTCCAAAGTATGCCCGCATGGAAACAAGACTAAATGAACCAAAATAATGGTGTCTTGTTGAAATGTTTTGAGGATTCAGCTGCTCCAGATTTACCAACACTGTACAACATCCTTCTTAAAAGTGCTAAAGTATATTAATTGTGTGACATATTAGAGGGTGAAATATTAGACTAGACGAGAGATATTCGTAATAATGCCACTCCTTCCTTCTGTCACATCAAACTCTTAAACACCATTTAATTTAATCTCTATATACCTTGTTGCTGTCAATCATCCATCAACTTCACCTTACATTCCTTACCTTTCCTTATCTTCTGTCACACCAACACTACCTTATCAATTCATTACTTCCTACATCACCTGTACACTTTCTGATTCACCTTTCCCTCTACATCATTTTACTTTCTTCCTCTCTCATCATCACCTTTCTGTCTTTCTTCCTTCCTTCCTTCCTTCCTTCCTTCCTTCCTTCCTTCCTTCCTTCCTTCCTTCCTTCCTTCCTTCCTTCCTTCCTTCCTTCCTTCCTTCCTTCCTTCCTTACATCTCATTGCCCTCTGCCTCACCTCTCACACACACACACACACACACACACACACACACACTTCATTACCCTTCATCACACCCTGACTACCATTTCATCACGCCCCACCTCTCTAGTTTCATCATCATCACACACAACTTCACCTCCACTTCACTCTTCATCACAACCAACAACAGACAACACCAATAACTCATACCTCATCAGTTCACAACATTCTCCTCACCTCTATCATCTAAATGTCTAGCTTCATTCACTTCTCACCTATTCCTCCTTATAGTTATCCTTCTTCCCCTTCTCCCTTTCTCTTTATTCCTCCTCCTTTTTACTATACTTTCCCTCAACCCCATATACTAAATAACTTAATAAAACCAAACAGCCTCGAAAGGACCATCAAGTCTGTTGCTGTTTGTAGATCCTTTGTATTCCTTTGTATTCTTCCACATCTACCCCAATCCTCTTCCTCCTCCTACTCCTCCCCTACTCTTCTAATACTCCTCATCCACCTCCTTTCTCCTACTCCACCACCTACTCCTCCTTCACCTCCTCCTTCTCCTTCACCATGCTTCCCCCTTCTTCTTTCTACTTCACCTCCTCCTTCTCGTTCACCATGCTTCCCCATTCTTCTTTCTACTTCTTTTCCTCCTTACACAGAGCACTGAACGAATCCACTTAGCACTATGTTATTGGACTTTTTCCCAATTCGTAAAGAAAAATATAACGCCACTCAAGTTGTAAATGAATAGTTGAGGGGGCCGCGTTCTGTAATTGACTCCCTGAAGTAGTTACAGTACAGTCATCCTACACTTTGTACTCGTTAAGGGGAAGGGAGTAGTACAGTGTTAGTGGTAAATCTGGAACAACACCGAATTCCTCAGAAAACTATTCCAAGTAACAGGACATCATGATTTTTTTGTTTCTCTGGTTCTGCTTCCAAGTTCATATCAGTGTTTTAGAGTTACCGTATAAATATGAAGTAACCTAACCTGTCATGAGAGCTCAGAAACATAACAAAAGTCAGTGGGATCAGATTTGAGGATTTCTTTATTTTCAAGTAGCTGTGTTAAGTTCTTGATAAACACTGCACACGACAAAAATATAAAAATAAATAAATAACACTTCTTCGGATATTCAGAACTTTCATTTTTCTGTTCAGTGTCCCACGCAAAGGTTGTAGAAGTACTACTACACGCTGATACACGTCTTTCTTTGGCATTTTCTATCTTCACTTTTCTCTCCACATTTTTCCAACCAACACTTGACCATTTCCAGGTTCACAGCAACTTGATACAACCATTGCAAAAATAATAAAAATGTGTGTACGTGAAACGAGAGGAAAAGAGAAGAGGAGGCTTGCAGTACCTCTTGCTCTATACCTGTCGCTCTCTGTACCTTTCATTCTCTCTTTTCCAAATAAACACCAAACACTTTGTAGCAAAAACCTTAAACCGAAGTATTGGAAGGATCTTTGAGGCCAACATCCACACGAGACGAAAACACCAATATATTTGCCTTTCATATAACTATTCTCACTACTGTATCTATATTTTATTTATCAGTAATAGTCCAAATTTGTTATAACAGGGATACCTTTCCTTGCATTAACTTAGCATAAAACATTGAGTATATAGTCTTAATTTCGGGGGCGAGAAAGGAGCATTTGTATATATCTTTATCTCTAGTTTTTCATACTCATTTGTAACACACATCAAGTTTATATATACAAGTAACAACATCTCCAAATATCAACAAACGAATCAGATATTTAGTAGACGAAACGTGGGCACAGGTATACCTTTCTTTCCTTCTCTCTCTCTCTCTCTCTGTGTCTCTCTTTTAGTTTCCTCTTTTTGTCCTTCCTCTTCTTCGTCCGGGTAGGCGCGTGCGGGTGAAGGCGTGGGAGGGACGGATAGGGGGAGGGAAGGGAGGGAAGGAGGGAAGGAGGGAGATGCGTGTGCGTGCGTTTGAGTGAGTGAGAGAGTGAGCGAGGAGGAAGGAGATGGTAAGGGGTGGTGTTGTGTTGGTGTTGGTGTTGTTGGTGACGGCGCGGCAGTGTTACCGAGACGAGCTCCTCACACTGACTAGAGCCACACACACACACACACTGCCACAATGCTACCACCACTCTCTCATATACTCACACACACACACACCCTCCTCATATTGGGGCTATAAAAAGATGCACCACCAGAGTCCCACGCCACACCGACCTATTCACACTGGTTATTCACGTTACCTATAAGTTTACAGTACTATAGGGGTAATACTACGTGACATTGACGGTATGCAAGAACGTTCATGGGGTTGGCGACGATGACGTGGTACCGATACAATGGCTCCTTAGTCAAACAACACTGTCATCGTACCGTTACCACGCCATCGTACGCCACTATAGCCATGAAGGTGTTTGTTTTGATCCGTCTCCTTATTCACACCTGATGTTGGTTGTTGTTGTATACAAATAATTCCGTGCTACGATAATCATTCACACCAGTTCATAATTACAACTAATGTGTGTGTTGCTTGTAGTGGGCACTCAGGGCATGTTTTTTTATCTCATACAACGTGTTTTAAGTTAGGTAGTCATTCATACCCTATGCTAAAATGTAGGGTATATAATACTCTATATAATTATACAGTATATCTTTCCTGGTGTTGTTATTGGTGTTCCATTAGTCACACCAGGTTTCGTAAGATAATTATGAGAGTTGTTTACCCCTGTACTTGTTACTTGTACCTGGACGTGTTATACAAGTCACGGAGCAACAGTTACAACTTACTTAAGTGGAACGTACTAAGAATTTTAACATTTTACTTGTCCTACATTATTTTGTTTAACTCTATAGTAGTTCTTACCCAATTTCGTTTTAGACAACTAATATTGTTAATGACTGATTTACACATCACTTTGTTTTCTGCAAAGAGCTGTTTTTAACTTTACGTGAATTATCAAGACAGTCACGAGACCCACAACTTCCACTGTGGGAGGAAATATCTTTTATAGACAAAATTATTAATGCAATATTTTCTGTCATTGTACTCTAAACGGGTTTCATAAGAACGTCACCACAACATTTGGATTTACAAAGATTAACAACACTATAAAGAAGCTGACAAACTATTTTACCAAGTGATAAAGTTATGATTTTCTACAAGTAATATTGCTGACAAAGTAAGTACCACCAACAAAAATGTACAGTATATTTGCCAAGATATGATAAATTTAACAACTATACGTTTCCTACCCATAAAACTTCATGTAAACAGGAAGGCAGTGTGAAATCAGGCATACTAACTCACCACTCAGACGTAAACAGAGACACAAATGGAAAATATACCATCAAGTTTCAAGTTCCATCAGTCAGAGAGAAGATAATAATTGTCAGAGAGAGGAAGATAGTGAGTTGTGGCTTGTGACGAGGTAATGAATCTTTTACAAACCTATATAATGTAATCATCTAGTCGTGAAAATAAATAAATATATAAATATATATAATTTGCCTAATGCTCGACATGTGAAAACCCCGAAAAATAAAACCAGCATCATACAAGATCATATTGAACGTGACTGTACACTTCAACCAGTCATATATACCAGTTACTCCAGTCCTGAACAAAAAAAAAAAATCCAGCACAGAGGGTTGGGTGGAGGAGGTATTGGAAGGTCGTTTTGGTTCCAACAGATTGACTCGAGTGGTTTGCAGATCGGGTGGGTGAGTGAATCGAGTGTGTGTGTGTGTGTGTGTGTGTGTGTGTGTGTGTGTGTAGAGAGAGAGAGAGAGAGAGAGAGAGAGAGAGAGAGAGAGAGAGAGAGGGGAATGGTGCATGGGAGTTGCTATGGGGTGTGAGTCGTGTGTGGTGTGAATGAGGGGGCCGAGTCATTTTGAGTCATTTGTGTAAGAGGGGGATGAGTCACTGTTGAGTCATCAGTGCATGTAGGAGGGAGGAAAGAGAGTCAGTATAAGCTGTAATGAAGTAGAGAGTCACATATTAAATTAGTTGAAAACAGTTTTAATAATAAAGTCATTGAGTCGTGTGTGTCATGATGAGTCGTGAGCAGCAGTGAGTCATCGTGAGTAGTGGTGAGAGTAATTAGAATCTACCGAGTCATTGTATTGGTTAGAAAAATGAGAATGAATGACTCGAGGTGGGACAAGAATGTGAGTTATAATCGATCGAGTCATCATATTTGTCGGATAAGTGAACATCGAAGAGTTATGAGTCACGAGAGACCAGCTGGAGTTGTGGTTGGTGAGTCAATGAGGTGGAAGATGGTGTATAAGTCAGTCTAAGCCCCCGGGAAGAGTCCAAGATGGTGTATAAGTCAGTCTAAGCCCCCGGGAAGAGTCAATGAGGTGGAAGATGCTGTATAAGTCAGTCTAAGCCCCCGGGAAAAGTCCAAGATGCTGTATAAGTCAGTCTAAGCCCCCGGGAAGAGTCCAAGATGCTATATAAGTCGGTATAAGCCCCTGGGAAGAGTCCAAGATGCTGTATAAGTCAGTCTAAGCCCCCGGGAAGAGTCCAAGATGCTGTATAAGTCAGTCTAAGCCCCCGGAAAGAGTCCAAGATGCTGTATAAGTCAGTCTAAGCCCCCGGGAAGAGTCCAAGATGCTGTATAAGTCAGTCTAAGCCCCCGGGAAGAGTCCAAAATGCTATATAAGTCAGTCTAAGCCCCCGGGAAGAGTCCATGAGGTGTATAAGTCAGTCTAAGCCCCTGGGAAGAGTTCAACAAAGTAGGGATCAGCGTCAAAGCCTGGCAATAAAAGCCGCTGTGTTCTGTGTCTAAGAGAGAGAGGGTCGCCTGTTGGTCAATTAAGGGGGATGTTTTTGTGTTGGTAAAATCTGGACCACCTGAATCCTCCTAACTATTTCAAGCAACAGAACACCATTGATTACTTTTGCTCTTCTGGTCCTGTTTCCTAGCATGCTTTGGAGGAATCTAGGCACTCCAATGTATGTACCAAAAAAGAATTACCACCTTAAAGTAACATTAAAGAAAGTCGTTTGTTTCCTGACATAATTTGGAGGAATCAAGGACCTTCCAATTCACCAACAAGATAATTTCCCTTTAATTAACAGCACTTGGGTTTGTTGGTGAGTATAAGGATCATCGGGAAGAATAAATGTCTGTAGTATTAACGATAGTGTTCGTGGTATGGGTACGATGGCTCTGTTGTTTGTACAGGGAGTCATCGTACCTGTGTCACCACGTT
>JAWZYT010000253.1:665000-717893 GCA_034508575.1 Petrolisthes manimaculis | reverse complement strand
AGTTAATATGTGAGAGAGAGAGAGAGATATAAATAACTGATGTCTTTCAAACGTTAAAGCATCCTGTTTGTCCCTTGAGAGAGAGGGATTAAATTGTGTGTGTGTGTGAGAGAGAGAGAGTGAGGGAGGGAGTTAGTTAATATGTGTGTGTGTGTGAGAGAGAGAGAGAGAGAGAGAGAGAGAGAGAGAGAGAGAGTCGAATCAAGGATATGTCAAGGAGAGGGAAGGCAGCAATGATGAGACATTTCTTAAATAAAATAATGAAAACAAATGTGATGAAGGAGTTAATCTATATACATAAAGCCGAAATTCTGTATGTGTGTGTGTGTGTCATCTATGCACGCCCTGATCCTACGTCCTAGAGCGAACATTTTTACATGGGTTTGATCGCTAATACTTGGGAGTGTTTTGGACCTAAAAAAAAAAAAAAATCATGTTTTTCAAAAAATGTTAATGTTTTGAGGGGGATTCGAACCCCTGGATTAGTGACACGCACAAACTTTCTCTCTCTCTCTCTCTCTCTCTCTCTCTCTCTCTCTCTCTCTCTCTCTCTCTCTCTCTCTCTCTCACACACACACACACACATCCTCTCTCTCACATGCTCTCTCTCTCATGCTCTCTCTCTCTCCCTCACAGGCTCTCTCTATCTCTATCTCTATTTTTAATTTCAGAGAGAGAGGGTGTGTGTGTGTGTGAGAGAGAGAGAGGTAATACTGGGTTTGGTTATATTTGTGTGTGAGAGAGAGATAGTGTGTGTGGGGGGGGGAGAGAAAGAGTGAAAAATAGATATAGTGTGTGTGAGAGGTAGAGATAGATAGCTAGCTAGACTGTGAGAGAGAGATAGAGAGAGAGACTGTGTGTGTGAGAAACTGGTAGTGGTGGTAGTGGTTGATGTAGTAGTAGTGGTGGTTGATGTAGTAGTGGAGGTGGTAGTGGTTGATGTAGTTTATTTAGAACTCTTTGATCGTGTATGAAAATTGGAGGCTTCTGCCTGATTACTCCTGTCTATGCCAAGAAACAAATAAGCTTATCGTACACTATCGTACGAAAAGACAGAATTATCCTACAAAACGTACGATAATGAGTAGTCCTATCGTACATCGTACCAAGGGTGAAATAATCGTACAAATACGATAATTATCGTATGAATGGCAACACTGTCTTGTTGGCTCCCTTACCCATTGAGTGAGGAATTCATCATTTACAAACTCCAAGAGTGGTGTGTTCTCAGCAGAGGGCTCTCTGGTTTCCCAGTCAACATGTGTGTTGAAGTCCCCCATAAGGATGCACACCCTGCCATCCACTAGTTCACCCAGCAACTGGTATAGGTCCCTGTCCATCTCACTGAGTTGTCCAGGGGGTCTATAAAGCAGCAGGGTTCTGTATTTTGCAGTGCCTATTTCTAGGTCAACTCCAAGGAGCTCGTGGTTCGATGTGATGTTGCAGGTCATCGATTTGATGGAGTTCTTTACATACAACAGCACACCACCACCCCCTCTGTCTTCTCTATCTTTGTGGAAGAGTTGGTAGCCTGGAATCACGAATTCCCCTTCAAGATCTCTGTCTGAGAATCTCAACCATGACTCCGTTATGGCCACCATCTCGGGTTCCTCTGTCGCAACGAGGGCCCGCAGTTCCAAAACCTTGTTTTGGATGGACCTGGCGTTGAACAATAGAACCTTTAGGGAACCCCCAACTGCAGGGCTCCCTATTCTCTTCCGTTTCCCGGTTTGGTCACTGTCTTGGTAGTGCTGGGGATATCCTTCTTCAGGATCTCGGCGAATGTCTTCTCTGGGGTCACTTTAGCAGAGAGAGAGAGAGAGAGAGAGAGAGAGAGAGAGAGAGAGAGAGAGAGAGAGAGAGAGAGAGAGAGAGAGAGAGAGAAAGGAGGGACAAATAATAATCTATTTCTATATTTTTTTTTTATTTATTTATTTATTCATTTACAAAAAAAAATTATAATATCATATATATTTTTACACACACATACACAGTTTATCTTTTACACACACACATACACACACACAGTCTCTCTCTATCTCCCACTTACATACAATCTCTCTCTATCTTTCTCACACACACACACAGTCTCTCTCTCACATACACATTAATCTCTCTCTATCTCACACACATACATTCTCTCTATCTTTCACACGCATACATTCTCTCTATCTTTCTCTCACACACAGTCTCTCTCTCTCACACACACATTAATCTCTCTGACACACACACAGTCTCTCTCACACACACATGTATTAATCTCTAACACATGCACACATTAATATCTCTGATGCACACAGTCTCTCTTTCACACACACACAGTCTCTCCCTCTCTCACACACATTATTCTCGCTGACACACACACAGTTTCTCTCACATACAGACACACACACTGTCTCTCTCTCTCTCTCACACATACACACAGTCTCTCTCACATACACATTAATCTCACACACACACATTAATCTCTAACACATGCACACATTATTAATATATCTGATGCACATAGTCTCTCTCTCGCTCACACACACACACACACACACAGTCTCTCTCTCTCTCACACATTAATCTTTAATCACTCTCTGACACACACATACACAGTCTCCCTCTCTCTCTCTTTTTCTAACACATACACACACACACATTCTCCCCCCCCCCCTCTCTCTCTCTCTCTCTCTCACACACACACACACACGCACACATCAGAGGTATTAAAATAACCTCAAAATAGTTTTATAAAACTAATTTTATAAGGATGTATTGTATGGTTAAGATAAAATTGTTGATGATATTATATTACTCTGTGTGAGAGAGAGAGAGAGTAAATATGTGTGTGTGAGTGTGTGTGAGAGAGAGAGAGAGAGCGAAGGAGAGGGAGAATATACATGTGTGTGTGAGAGAGAGAGAGAGAGAGAGAGAGAGAGAGAGACTTTGTGTGTGAGAGATAGAGAGATTAATGTGTGTTTGAAAGAGAGACTGTGTATATGTGTGAGAGAGAGATTGTGTGTGTGTGAAAGAGAGAGAGAGAGAGAGAGAGAGAGAGAGAGAGAACGAGAGATTTATGGCTCAAAATTTATCTTTGAATGGCAGTCCATAAAGGTGGTTACTGAGTTGACTTGGCCTCCCCCCTACCCCTCATCCACTCTACCCATACCCCCTCCCTCCCCCCCCCATGTTCTAACCCCTACTAACACCATACCTCCCCCCCCTACCCCCCCATTGATTATCGTATAATGATGTCATGATTTGGTGGAGAATTTAGTTCACCTTATGGTTAATAATTTATTTATTATTAATTATTTTGAATTAATTATTATATAATTAAATTCCCCGTAAATTTCCCTACATTTTGATATAATAATTTTTTAAATTATATAATTAATTAACAAGATTAGCGAATATTTTCTATTTATAATTTCCAACCGTGACTAATTGGTACATTGGAGCACTTTGGGTCCTCCAAGGTATCTCAGGCAACACAACATAATGCAGGAATAATACAGTTTGGAGGAATCAGTTTGCTCCACAATTACCCTATGAAAATCTGAATTCTTTTATAGTACTTTGATTCCTCCAAAGTATGTCAGGAAAGAGAATTAATTAATAAATATAATGGCATTAATCCTGTTGTATGGAATAGTTTGGAGGAATCAAATTGGTCCAGTATCACCACAACCAACACCACAGCTTCGAATGAACTTGGTTCGAGTGAATCAACTTGGTGAACCATTTTAAAGGGGGTGTAGGGAGGGGGGGTATATTAGGGAGGTATGGGACGGTGTAGGGAGGGGTTTGGGCTGGGTGGTTGGAGAGGTATAGTGGGGTGGTAGTTTCGAATGAATCAGTTTCGAATGAGTGAATCAGTTTCGATGCTACTACCGCAACACAACCCTTACCTACACCCCCCCATACCCCCCCTAATACACCACCCCCTCTCTACACACACCCTACATCCCCCCATACCCCCCCTAATACAACCTCTCCTCATTACACCCTCTCTTAAATGGTTCATCAAGTTGATTCATTCGAAGCTAATTCATTAAAAGCTAATTCATTCGAAACCAATTCATTCGAAGCTGTGGTGTTTGTTGTGGTAATACTGGACCAATTTGATTCCTCCAAACTATTCCATACAACAGGATTAATGCCATTATATTTATTAATTAATTCTCTTTCCTGACATATTTTGGAGGAATCAAAGTACTATAAAGGAACCCAGATTTCCATAGGATAGTTGTGGGGCAAACTGATTCCTCCAAACTGTATTATTCCTGCATTAAGTTGTGTTGCCTGAGATACCTTGGAGGACTCAAGGTGCTCCAATGTACCAATTAGTCACGGTTGGAAATGATAAATATATAATATTCGCTAATTTCGGTAATTATTTACATAATTAAAGAAATTATTATATCAAAATGTAGGGAAAATTAAGGAGAATTTAATTATATAATAATTATTTCAAAATAATTATTGATAGATTAATTATGACCCAAAACGTGAACAATATTCTCCACCAAATCATGTCATTATACGATAATCAATGAGGGGGTAGGGGAGTGGGGTGGGAGGTGGTGTCTGGAGGGTAGGGACATGGGTGTGAGGGAGGGGGTATAGGTAGAGTGGATGAGGGGTAGGGGGAGGGGTAGTCAACTCAGTAACCCCATTTATGGGCTGCCATTCAAACATTAATTTTGAACCAACATGATGGGGAATTTTCACTAGATATGGGGAATCAGAGGTACCAATGGGGATATTATAGAAATTACATCAAACAGACCTGGCAACACTGCTCTCTATCTCTATCTTTCGACACATACCACCTCCTTTACACCACACCCCCTCCCCTACCCTCATCCCCCTACATTATCTCTCTCTCTCTCTCCCTTTGAAATGACGTCATAATTTGGTTTGGAGGAATCAGTTTGATCCAAAATTACCCTAGAATTATTTGAGGTCCCTTGTAGTAACTTTGTAATACATTGATTCCTCCAAAGTATGTCAGGAAACAGGATTAATTAATAAATATTATAATGATATCAATCTACCCTGTTGCCTGGAATAGTTTGGAGGAATCAAGTTGCTCCAATATTGCCACCAAACCATGGAGGTATAATCTAAGAGGAGGCGGCATGAGCCGCTCGTCCTGTACACCCAAAGTGAAGCAAAGGGCGGAGCCTATTACCCTACCCCCCATTGACTCAAAACATTGCCTCGCCCGCCTTACTCCCATTATAATTATGGTCTTATTTTCTCATATATCCTATAATCATAGCCAGAAAGAGACTTGAATTTGTTCCATATATGATAACTACATAAAATTATCCAATTCTGTATATTATCAAAAGTACTTAAACCCATTAAATATCGCTGTTTCCAGCTAGAGCATTACCTCTGCTCGCAAACTTTTCCTAGGAGTATGAATGAAAGAATGAATTGAATAATAAATGAATAGCTTATTTTATGCAAAAAGTATAGTAAAAGAGAAGGTGATAGCTTACACACCAACCCACAGACCGTATTATAACGTTACAGAGAAATAACAAGTACAGATGACCACACGTGAATCTGGTATGCCTCGCTACTTGCGAGATACCTACAACAGGAAGGAAAGTGAGCAAAAGTTATAGTTTGTTGACAAGCAGATAGTAATAATATTTTACTGTCTGCCTGTCAACAAACTACATCTTTTTTCACTTAAATTTCCTTGCGTTGTAGCCACCTCAGTGTGCTGTGAAGATGTGTGATCTGCAGTGAAAATGTAGCCTACATAGTGTAGTGAAGATGTGTATAATGTAGTGAAGATATGTAATAAGGTAGTGAAGATGTGGTGTGTTGTGATGATGTGTATAATTAAGGTAATGGATATGTGTGTGTAGTGAAGAAGTGTATAGTGTACTGAAGATGTGAATAGGGTAGTGAAGATGTGTATATGGTAGGCCTACTGGAGATATGTGATGTGTAGTGTAACACCCAGAACTGTCATGTAATTGAGTTGACACTCACAGGTGTGTTGTCTTGTATCAAACATATTTTACCACTTATAAGCCACATGGAATCTTACAATGATGGCTGCATGTTACTGCATAAAGTGTGTCATCACTTCCTCAGTTTCAGTTCACTCTGATTTACACAGAAACATTAATTTTACTCATCAGTCCCAGGCAGTAATTTCACAATTATAAAAACTTTTTCCGCACATTGGCTTAACTTAGACTACAGTTTTTTTTAACTTACACCTAAATTCTCAACAACCAAATAGTCTACATAGTAAACACAATTATAAATTAAATATCTTTAAAACATTATGACATATGCTAAAACATTCATAATACAATCTCTCAACACTCGAGTTATCCTTCAGGCCAACCCTAACTTAGGCACAAATAGGTCCCCCCATGGAGCCAGTTTATCTTTTATAACCCTGTCAATGCTATATATACGTCAGGTTATACATTAATAGTTAATATCAGAACACTATAATAGCCTTGGCATTACAGTTTTTGTGTGAACAGTATTAATATTCTACAGGACATGGGTACGTGTCGCGGTGTGCGAGGCAGGTGATGAAATTCACTTCGTTGATTTGTCAATTTCTGTCGTATATTTTTCTATATGACTTTCTTAACATACATATGAAATGTAGTAGAAAGACTCCTGTCTCTCTGGGTACACCCATATGCTGAACACGACAGCATTATCTTAAAAAATGGCAAAGAATGTTGGTGAAATTGATGGTCCGACGTGATCAGCTGTTCAATGTTTTGAGTCAATGGGGGGTAGGGAGGACAGCCGACCAATAGAAAACTGGCTTCACCTCTGTGACGTCATGCCGCCTCCTCTTAGATTATACCTCCATGCACCAAACCCATTTATTTCATGGAATAATTATTTAATATTGAATCCATTTATTTCATGGGATAATTAATATTAAACCCATTTATTTCATGGGATAATTAATATTAAACCCATTTATTTCATGGGATAATTAATATCAAACCCATTTATTTCATTGGATAATTAATATTAAATCCATTTATTTCATGGGATAATTAATATCAAACCCATTTATTTCATGGGATAATTAATAAATATTTGTTTTATTTCTTTTCTACTTAGGAAATTGAAACAAATTATTATTTATTTATTTAAGCACGAATGAGAGAGAGAGAGAGAGAGAGAGAGAGAGAGAGAGAGAGAGAGAGAGAGAGAGAGAGAGAGAGAGAGAATAAAAGGAGGGAGAAATAATAATCTATTGTTATATTTTTATTTATTTATTTATTTATTCATTTACATTTTTTTTTATAATATCATATATATATTTACACACACATACACAGTTTATATTTCACACACACACACACACTCACACATTCTCTCTCCCTCCCTCTCTCTCTCTCTCTCTCTCTCTCACATAACAGGTATTAGAATAACCTCAAAATAGTTTTATAAAACTAATTTTATAAGGATGTATGGTTAAGATAAAATTGTTGATGATATTATATTACTGTGTGTGTGTGAGAGAGAGAGAGAGTAAATATGTGTGTGTGTGTGTGTGTGTGTGAGAGAGAGAGAGAGACTTTGTGTGTGAGAGATTAATGTGTGTTTGAAAGAGAGACTGTATATGTGTGAGAGAGAGATTGTGTGTGTGTGTGAGAGAGAGATACTGTGTGTGTGAGAGAGTGAGAGAGACTGTGTGTGAAAGAGAGACTGTGGAGAGAGAGAGAAAAATGGGAACGAGAGATTTATGGCTCAAAATTTATGTTTGAATGGCAGTCCATAAAGGTGGTTACTGAGTTGACTTGGCCTCCCCCCTACCCCTCATCCACTCTACCCATACCCCCTCCCTCCCCCCCCCCATGTTCTAACCTCCACTAACACCATACTTCCCCTCCCCCTACCCCCCCATTGATTATCGTATAATGATGTCATGATTTGGTGGAGAATATAGTTCACGTTATGGTTAATAATTTATTTATTATTAATTATTTTGAATTAATTATTATATAATTAAATTCCCCGTAATTTTCCCTACATTTTGATATAATAATTTTTTTAATTATGTAATTAATTAACGAGATTAGCGAATATTTTCTATTTATAATTTCCCACCGTAACTAATTGGTACATTGGAGCACTTTGGGTCCTCCAAGGTATCTCAGGCAACACAACATAATGCAGGAATAATACAGTTTGGAGGAATCAGTTTGCTCCACAATTACCCTATGAAAATCTTAATTATTTTATAGTACTTTGATTCCTCCAAAGTATGTCAGGAAAGAGAATTAATTAATAAATATAATGACATTAATCCTGTTGTATGGAATAGTTTGGAGGAATCAAATTGGTCCAGTATCACCACAACCAACACCACAGCTTCGAATGAACTTGGTTCGAGTGAATCAACTTGGTGAACCATTTGACCAAACCAATATCAAACCTTCTATATTGTTCTGTTTGATGGCATTATGGAATTTCTTGCTGTACAGTCGGCCTCAGGATTTCGTACACAAAGCATTGGATGAACTCTTTCATACCATACTGTAGACATTGTTCTGTTTACTGATCCAATAACCTAAATAACATTACTAGAAAAGTTTGGTGTTGGGAAATTAATGTACTAAATTTTTTAGTTGTTACTAACCCTTGATGTCACAGTGGTGTAAACAAATTCCTGATAGGCTAACTGTACATGATCCCTAGGGCCAGCTAGGTTGTCAGTTGCTGAAGATGGGTTATACCATTTAACTGCAACAAATGTGCATCTTTTATATTCTTCTGTTTACAGTGTACATTATGGGATTGTGCGTCTATAGAGACTCTTGCTGTGTATGATCTCTTATGACCAGGTTGTGAGTTACCAAAACTTACCATAGATTACAACTTATAAATAACGATTACAATAACTTTACTTCTGTGTCCATAACAATACAACACACCACCAGGACTCACTAACAATACAAGCACACACCATAATAAACACTGTAAATGAAACTGTTGAGTAGCCTGGGAGATATGAAGTTGAGAGTATCAGACTCATGTCAGCTAGGCTACTGGTATTGAGATTAATTAATAAACAATTTGTAGGGTAACAATAACCATATTAATCCTATATCTTTTAATAAATTCAAATCATACTATATAATCCAGAGAACAGATGCAACACATATTGCATTCAATCAGATTTCACGCCACCACCCTGCAAGACAGAAGCGGTGAACCGGAAGATTCTCGAGACCACTCGCACACCACAGACATAATATGGTTATCTTTAGTGGTGAACATGAACACAACTTTGGTTTTTGTGTTTATTAATATATATATATATATATATATATATATATAAAACACTCCGTCTGTCTGTTTAACCGCTATGCATGGCCGCATCGTTACCCAGAGTAAATAGTAATACGCCATTTTCATCAGTGAAGCATAGGAAGCGTCCTCGGCCTACAAAAGTTTTAAAATAACCAATGGGGGGTGGGGTTCGATCCCAGTACCCCAGCAGCCCAAGCCAAAGGCTGTTATTTGGCCTTAACTGAAAGATCCTAGGTGTTGGATTTGGTGATTGGTGGGATAATTGTTGGGTAGCATTGATTACCTAAAGATATTGTAGTATAGGCGAATATTGTATAAAGTAATTTATACATAAATAAATAATATGTTGGTGTGAAAAAAGAGAGGTTTAAGTCATAAATTTGATATTATGACATCATGGAAGTTGTATGAGTGTTCCGTTGAAAAAGGAGAATGTTTTGGTGAGGAGAGTGTAAAGAGAATGGAGTGTCGAATTGTCGATCAGCTGATTTGGTGGAGAGAGGAAGGTAGTCAGGAGCTCCTGTTTGTGTTGTGGATTTTGATAGTAAGAAGAAGTTGTTTGTGTATTGCTGTGGTGAGTTTGTTGGTGGAGAGTTGGGTTGTAGTGTTGTTGTTAGTTATTGGTGTGATACATCCAGAAAAGGCTTTTGTGGGGTTGCAAAGTGTTGGTGTCGGTGAGTTGTGTCAGCAAGGAGTGCCAGCAACATATACATTATTTTCTACATAAATGAGGTAATGTATAACTATAATATAATATTTTTTGTTATCTATGTAATCATTGTTACTAGGTTCGAATCCCCGGTGGGGGTACAATTTTTTTTTGTTTTGATACACCATTGTGACTGGTGTAGTCCCGGGAATGTCCTCGGTCTAATTTTATTTTTGGTGGATAAGTGTTTCTTGAATTATCAGCATAAAACAACCAAAAATTCATGGCTTTCTCAACATATTAGACTCTATGGTCTTAAGCATCAAGGATGCAGGCAGGCCTGGCTTGCATTCCCAGTTTAGGAATAAATTCAAACCACAAAATGTTGAACACCTAAATTTAATACTAAATCTAAGGACAGTGAAAAAAAAGAGTTTTAAAATGACCAATGGGGGTGGGGATTCGATCCCAGTACTCTTGCAGCCCAAGCCGAAGGCTGTTACCAATTTGCCACTCGGGCCTTGCTAATTATCGTGGCTGTTACAATGCCACCTTCTGCTCTTCATTTCCCATATCCATCCTTGTTGTGTTGTGCTTTGTTTACATCAGGCGTTTGGCGCCGTGGTGGGACATGGACCGATGGTTCTTTTCTGTGTAACCACTTGCCTTGTAAACCAGGCCAGGGGTAGCAGAGAATAGTGTAACCATAGCTTAACGAACCCAAACCACCGTGGAATCGTCCCTTAAATTAACAACTACAGCCAAAAAATATCACAATGATTTTAGGGCCGATATTTGGAGAAGTCTTTGTTCCTGATGAGCATTGTGTTGTTGTCTTGCAGCGGTGAGGCGAGCCAAGACTGACGATGGTGACATATCAGACTGTAGGGGTAAGAGAGATTAAGATATAGCAGATTGAAAACTGAAGATACTGTATTTCAGACTGTGGGTTAGAAAAATGGAGTTAAATCAGACTGTGGGTTAGAAAGATGGAGTTAAATCAGACTATATGGGTGAGAGATGAAGATATACTGTATTATTAGACTGTAGGGGCGAGAGATGAATATATAGCAAATTCAGACTGTGGGTTAAAAAGATGAAGATATATCATACTGTAGGGGTGAGAGAGATGAAGATATAGCAGATTGAAGAATGAAGATACTGTATTTCAGACTGGGTGAGAGATGGAGATATATCAGACTGTGGGTGGGTTAGGCGCCGCAACAGCTAGGTCATATAGCACCAGAGAAAGGCAATAGAGCGACGAGACAGCAAGCAGGCAGGAAGGAAATAGAAAAAAAAACTAGAGCTCTCGGCTTAGGCCGGAGCTAAAAAGGAGGTCAGAGCTATAGATAGATACTGTAAACATATATTAGAATCTACAATATAGTTACTGTAGTTACCTTATGGGAATGTGATGTGCGTCCTTCACCTCCATCACCGGGGAGTCTTATTATGGAAGTGGATTGGAATGCAGACGATGATGATGATGCCAGTATCCTTCCAGCCACACCGGACGCCTCACATCCAACACACAAACCTCCACGGATCAGCTGTGTCACTTCATCACGCATTTGTTGTAATTTCTGTTGCTCCTGAGAAACATAAAAGATGAATGAGTTGTTTGTGTTGCTTAAAAGATGGATGAGTTGTGTCACTTCATCACACACTTGTTGTTAAGGGGGAAGTACAGTGTTGGCAAATCCGGAGCAACTGCATGATTCCTCCAAACTATCCCAAGCAACAGGACACCATTAATATTGTTCATATGGTCCTGTTGTTTCGTGGCATAGTTTGGAGGAATCAGAAGCCTCCACTTTTCATACACAATCACAGGGTCCTTAAACAACAGACAAAGTAAGCTTTTGTACAAATACCTGTAGAACAATTTGCATTTCTTTTAACTCCTCACATTATTATTATTATTATTATTATTATTATTATTATTATCATCAATATGTTGAAATGTCATACAATATCTCTCCCTCTAATAACTCTCTCTCTTTCTCCAACTCTAACTCTCTCTCTCTTTAACTTACTCTAGAAAACTAGAATGGGAGGACATTGAAATTAGAATAAAAGGGGAGGAGTTCCACCCATTAATTAAGGTGGTAATTCACTTTAGTTACATTGGAGTGCCTTG
Organism: Petrolisthes manimaculis; assembly: GCA_034508575.1. Lineage (NCBI taxonomy): Eukaryota > Metazoa > Arthropoda > Malacostraca > Decapoda > Porcellanidae > Petrolisthes > Petrolisthes manimaculis. Next base: position 705,786 of record JAWZYT010000253.1, on the reverse strand, counting down.
ATTCCTCCAAATTATGCCTGGAAACAACAGGGGCAGATAAACAAAAATAATGGTGTTCTGTTGCTTGTAATAGTTTGGAGGAATCAGTTAGTTGCTCCAGATTTACCAATCACTATCAACCACTGTGGATCGACACCGAGATAAATGCATCTCAAAGTTACCAGATCAATTTTGTCCTGTCAACAAATCTATCTATCTTTCTATAGCTCTGACGCCTCGTTCCCTCCGGGAACTCCCCCCAAGGAGGTGGCCACAGCAGAAGTGCCTCCAGTTTTACCTGTTCCAACACTTTCTCCTTACTTAGTCAAGCCGTACTCAGCCCCTCATGTTTCTCTCCCTTACATACGCTTCCACTCTGTTCTGTCAACAAATTTACGTTGATAAAACAAATGCATCTCAATTGTTACCAGATCAATTTTGTGCTGTTGTGAGTGAAGACTTCGGATCTGGCTGGCAATGTGTGTCAGTCTTGTCTGTTGTTCAGTCTGTTGTTGTCTCATCTGCTCCTGTCTTGTGTTCACCTCCAGCCTGCTCTTGGATACAACTGCCTGGTCCTGTCGTAACATCTCCCTCTCCAGCTCCACCTGTCAGAATATTTATCACACACAGTTATTTCAACCTATTGATTAAACACTATATAACTTTTTCTCATATTTTAACTGCATCACAAAGAAAACTAATCTCATTAAACAAACACTAACTTTTTTTCATAATATTTTAACTACATTAAGTAACACAAAGAAATTCCATCTTATTGAACAAATATAAACTTTTTCTCATTAAATTTAACTACATTATGTAACACACATAAATTCTATTTTATTAAACAATCTATCTATCTATAGCTCTGATGCCTCGTTCCCTCCGGGAACTCCCTTCTAGGAGGTGGCTACGGCAGAAGTGTCCAGCTTTCCCTGTTCAAACACTCCCTCCTTACTCGGTCTAGCCCTCCCCTGCCCCTCATGTTTCTCTCCTTTTCATACTCTTCCACTCTGTTCTGCCATCTAACTGGTGGTCTGCCTCTCGCACCACATCCCACAACTTCACTTCCTTCACACCTTTACAAATTCCTCACCTTGCATTCTCTCTACATGTCCAAACCATCTCAGTGTATTACGTTTCACTCTCTCAACCACTTCACACTCAATACCAATTGCCTTTTCACTCAACCACATCTCTCATTACTTTCTCCATCCCACCTAGAACCCCACATGCTCCTCTCAAGTAACTAATTTCCACAGCACCTATTCTATTAAACAAACACTAACTTTTTACATATACAGTACTTTAACTGTATAAAGAGAGACAAAAAAAAATCATCTTATTGAACAAACACTAACTTTTTCTCATTAAATTTAACTACCGTACATTATATAACAGAGAAATTCCATCTTATTAAACAAACACCAAGTTTTTTTCATAATATTTTAACTGCATCAAGAGACAGAGAAATTCCATGTTATTAAACAAACATTTTTTATTAAATTTTAACTACATTAAGCATACTTCTCCTTGACTATTTGCACTCAACTAAAGAGCTCTTGATTGTCCATTGCTTGATATTGGGGGCCGCAACAGCAAGGTCATATAGCGCCAGAGAAAGGTGATACAGAGATGAGACAGCAAGCAGAAAGGAAATAGAAAGAAAAGAGGGACAGTTGAAGAACTAAAAGAAAGTAGCTGGAGTCGAAGGGGCGCCAAAACCCTTAATTAAAGTATTGCCCACATCACCACTGAAGGAAGTAGAGGTGGACATACTGAATAATACACAATATATAACAGTGCAACAAAAATTTGGTATAAATATTGAAAGAATTACCGTAAGTTTTTTCTACCTTCATTACCCACTAATCTAGACCATTATTAGATTATTTTCTTATACGGCATTTCCTCCGCAAATGCCCCATTTCCAGGATAGGGTTCAATTGGGTCATTTTGAAATTAGCCTGACTTAACCTGACCTCGACCACAGCAGACTACCGGGACCTAACCTGGGCAGACTAACGGGACCTAGCCTGGGCAAACTACTGGGAAATAAACGTGGAAAAGTACAGGAAATGACCGGGGCAAAATTCCAAGACCTATCCGGATCCGGCAACAGTGCTAGAAAATGGCAATTTTTTCAATAAATACCAAAAATACTGGGACATAGCCGGATCTGGCAACACTGCTACAAAACGGCAATTTTTTCAATAAATACCAAAAAATACCTCATTGTAAAGAACTACCGATTATCTTTCTATTTTTGTTTACCTTGGCTCTGTCCTGTTCCAACTTTAGACTCGCCTCGTCCAGTGTGGCTTCCTTCTCATTCAAGTGTCGAGCCTGTAGTGTTAGAGCCGACAACTTGTCCTGTATATGTTGTTGTTGATGTTGGTCTCTTGTCAGCCCAACTCCACTCACAGTCTCCAGTACACCCTTGGAAAAAATCTCATTAAGGACTAATTTATTGTGAGAAAAAGAGAGAGAGAGAGAGTGTGCGTTAAGGACCCTGTGATTGTGTAGGAAATCTGGAGGCTTCTGATTCCTCCTGACTATGTCACGAAACAACAAGCTCCTTCCATATAGGTGTGTGTGTGAGAGAGGGAGAGAGAATTGTATGATTATATTTTGATATGATACTGATCTATTTGCACCATGGAAGGAAAGTGTGTGTGGTTATTTGATTGTGGCTGTGTATAGGCTACAGTACATACCACACTATCATCCTTGAGAACATTTGCGTTGGTGTGGAGTCGTTGGTGTACGTTGATCTTGGCTTCCTGAACGGCCAAGTCTTGTTTGTGTCGAGCCACAGACTGCAGCAGAGATCGATGCTCCAACATCATACTTTCACGGGATGCGGCCAAGTTATGTCTCTCTGTCTCGTTACTTAACTATGAAAAAACAAATACAATAATAAATAAATAAATAAATTTGAATTAAGCAATCGCAATTGAAACATAAGGCACATAATATTATTGAGGATACAGTAGAGCCTGGATATACTTCATTTTACACTCAGTCCCTCAATTTGTGTGTGTGTTCCCAGGCTTCAGTTATTCATTACCATACAGACCAATGTGTGATTTACTGACCCTGTGATAATGTTTCAGTTGTAAGATTCAAGGACATGTTTCAGTTGTAAGATATGTTTACAATGTACAGTTACCCACACATGAAGCTGGTATGCCTCGCTTATTTGAGGTAGCTACCACAGGAGGGAAAGTGAGCAAAAGTTATTTATAGCTTGTTGACAGGCAAACAGTAATAATATTTTATTTACTGTCTGCCTGTCAACAAACAAACTACATATTTTGTAAACTTTCATTCCCTTTAATTGTAGTTACCTCACAAGTAACGAGCCATACCAACTTCATGTGTGGCCAACTGTACAGTCAATTCTCATTTTACACCGACGTTGTGTATGTGAAATACAGTCATCCCTCCACTATCGCGGGATCGGCTATAGCGTTTCGTTACAATTGTGCATGTGTGAAAAGTTCACCTTCATCCTCTATAGCGCATCCGTATGCTTACTATCACACACGTAACATTCAAATTTGGCAGTGCGAAGGTAGCGACTATGCTATTGGCCAAGCGCACTCGACTGACCGCCATGTTTACCATGACATGGTGTTACAGCAGTGAAGGTAGTGACTATGTGATTGGCCAAGCGCACTCGACTGATCGCCTTGTTTACCATGACATGGTGTTACAGCAGTAAAGATGAGGACTGGGTGGGTTTCTAGCTAGCCCTGCTCATCAATCCTATTTTTGTTTACCGGTACCACAAGAAAGTTAACTAGTGATACGATGTGCAGAGATAAAGCTTTTTCATTGGCGCCTAATTACACTTCGGTCTCGTATAGAACGTCCAATAGGTCAATATAAGAAGTTGTTCCTACAGGGATGTATATTACAATCATATTAAGCATATTAAATGCATATAACAATTTATATTAAGGTTTTCGCACATGACTCGTGCGGCTAGAGATGAGTTGTCGGGATGCGTGGTAGTGGTGGAGGCGGAAGGGGGGAGATAGCGCGATATCGTTTGTTAACATTTTATTAACCATATGCTGGTCACTGGTGTTTCCTTCTTTTTCTGTCCGAGAAATACTGAAATAACTTCCTTCTTTATATAGAAGGATATGGCCTTCCAATTTGTAAATGCACCACCTGGCATGATTGAGTGTTGAAGCTGGTGGTTAACTCGTAATTACTAAAAATGAGAGAGTCACACCAGGCATGCTAGGCCTATATTCCCTTGACCTTAAGCTAGGGTGAATGGAGAGATTGAGGGTAAGGGGGGTAGGAAAGTGGGACAAGTGGTAGGAACACACTTCACAGACGACAGTGATATCATTTACTAACATGTTCATTATCATTTCGCTCGTTTTGTATAAGAATTCCTCGGATTTGCTTCACTTATTTTCGCCACCCATTCTATATGGGTACATGTTTAATGAATTTCCATCGTGTTTGAGGTCTCATAGTAGAAAAAAAACACGTCACTTTCGAGAGACCTAAGAACCTGTCCCAATTTTCATCATTAATCTTTAAACCCTAAGGTCAGTCACGCATATCCATTTACGCACCACCTAACCAGAACACATTACTCTCCTACTTGTGGGGTCCACTGTATTAGGTTAAAAATGCAATTTTCTTACTAATCTACTTTAGTTTTCATTATATGCAAAGAAATATTAGTAAAAAAACATGTTTAGGGAGGAAAAATTTTGAAATATGAGGGACTGGGAACCAATTTGAATTATTCCCATTAGTTATTAAATTCCGCTATCGCGTTTTCCGCTATCACGTGCTATTTACGGCACCAATTATGGGTGATAACGGAGGGATGACTGTAGAGTGTGTGTACTTCCAACATCCTACTAAAATGAAAACAATGAAATCAATAGCAAACTCTGTACCTGTACTGTATAACTCACCATTATACTGTAGGAACATACAAGACTACATATATGGTGGATAAGGATCAGGAAGGGTGTACAGTAGTGATATCATTTCCTATTTTTAATACACCAATTTTTTTTTATTTTTTTTTAATTAGAAGGGAAGGAAAAACAAAATCAATGAAGACAAAGTCCATGTGCCTATTGACATCCTTCATTCATATAGTGTCTGTAACAGTTGGATTTAAATAATGGAGTATTAAAATCTGGTGATAAGCAGCAATTTTGAGAAAGTGCATTCCATAACAATGTGGTTCTGGGAATAAATGAGTTCTGGAGAGCAGTAGTTTTACATTGGGGAGGAGAGCTTGCAAAGTGATGGGCTCTAGCAGCTGTATATACACTACTGTACACAGGAAAGTGTATGTACAGTCACAGTCAATAATAATCATCCACATATGGGTATCTCAAACAATATACTGTCTAATGTTTTCACATTTACATATAATATTGTTTTAAGTAGTGCGTAGCTGCTTGTATTAAATTAAAAGATGGTACCGGTAGTTAACCTATTTTATTGAAAAGTTTATCATCTCAGGAACAGAGGGAAACTGTCAAACTCTTACGTGAGTTACCCCTATATGGATGACTATATTTGACCACGACTGTATGTATGTATGTATGCAGGAGTTAATTATCTGTTCCATTAAGGTCACACAGCAATGAAGCCAAGGACAACAATACTTTACTTAAGGACCCTGTGATCATTCATGTTTAAGAATTACAGTAGAGGCTTTTGAATCCTTTTAACCATGCCACGAAACAAGCTCCGTCCGTATAGGTGTGTGTGTGTGTGTGTGTGTGTGTTTGGAGGCTTGATTCCTTCTGACTATACCACAAAACAAGCTCCTTTATAGGCGTGTGTGTTTCGTGGCAATATTTGAAGGACTCATTTACCTCCAAGTTTCTGACTACATCACAGGGTCCCTTACATTATAAGCACCTCAAAACACATTGTACAATACCTGCAAATGTTTTCGTTCCTCAGTCAGAGATTGGCGTTCCACCTCTATTTTGAGTCTCTCTTGAGCAAGCCTCCAACGCTCCTTTTCAACCTGATAATTTAAACATTAAACGAAATATTAAATTTGCAGCCTACCAACATTGTTTTTGCAGATTCATGCTCACATGTTGAGGTAAACCCTTGTCATATATTAAGGTTATAATAAAGAAATACTTAGTGAACAATGCAGTAAACTCTAAATAAATTTTGCCTGAAGCTGCAACTTTTGTAAAACATCATAAATTTTCATGAAAATTTAACCAACACAGATGTTCTTGAAAATGGCGCTCTGTTCCGTGAGCTTAATGCAACTTTTTTTTTTTTTCTATATACAGCTAACGCAAAAGAAATCGTCGCACTCGAACAAATTGCGACAGTTTCTAATGCCTTGTCTTTATTCTGGATTATCAACCTTACAAGCTGATTAATACAACAAAAAACACCTTTTAGGTAACTTTTAGTTTCATTTTCTATGGTTGAGTTTTAATTTGTGTACTTAGTAATGGTCAGTCAGGCCTACAGTGAGGGTGCTTGGGGATATCCTACTCCCCCCTCCCGCTCCCGATATTAGTTGGCCAATTTTACTCCGCAGGCATTTTTTTTATTACGCTGCAAAATGTGTCCTACTAAGCTGACCATGGAGGAAAAGAACCAGGCGATGGCATTAGCCAGGCAAAATCCCCAATATTCAATGTTGACTGTTGGGTAGTGAAGATAAGGAAGCTGTGGGCTGAGGTTGATGATCATTGTAAAAAATTGGCTGACGGTATGCCAAAACGTATCAAAGCTGTGTTAAAAGTTTATGGATAAATAACTAAATACTAATAATTCTTCATGACATAAATTGTTTTTGTTTCATTCATCCTAAAAAACTTTATAAGGTTAATAAATCATCCGTGGTTACGGATTTCGGCTGGTGAGACGATTTCTTTTGCGTTAGCTGTATATATGTTCCAACACTGGACATAGGCTTAATCAAACCCACTACCGTGGCCCAGGTCCACTGCTGTTCACACATACATACACACACAGACACACACACAAACATACATCACGACTTTGGAACTGGTAGCCAGCCACAGAGGGAGGGAAGTGAGGGTAATTCCCAAATACTGCAGCTGTTATGGTACCAGTGAGGTGGTATGGTACCAGTGAGGGTGTTATGGTACCAGTGAGATTGTTATGGTACCAGTGAGGGTGTTATGGTACCAGTGAGTGTTATGGTACCAGTGAGAGTGTTATGGTACCAGTGAGGGTGTTATGGTACCAGTGAGAGTGTTATGGTACCAGTGAGAGTGTTATGGTACCAGTGAGGGTGTTATGGTACCAGTGAGATTGTTATGGTACCAGTGAGATTGTTATGGTACCAGTGAGAGTGTTATGGTACCAGTGAGGGTGTTATGGTACCAGTGAGAGTGTTATGGTACCAGTGAGGGTGTTATGGTACCAGTGAGTGTTATGGTACCAGTGAGTGTTATGGTACCAGTGAGAGTGTTATGGTACCAGTGAGGGTGTTATGGTACCAGTGAGAGTGTTATGGTACCAGTGAGTGTTATGGTACCAGTGAGAGTGTTATGGTACCAGTGAGAGTGTTATGGTACCAGTGAGAGTGTTATGGTACCAGTGAGGGTGTTATGGTACCAGTAAGGGGGTTATGGTACCAGTGAGAGTGTTATGGTACCAGTGAGTGTTATGGTACCAGTGAGGGTGATTTAGGACGTTCGGTGGCCTTATAGTTAGTGCCTCAAACTCCAATCTTTACCTCTGAGCCTTGCTGGACAAGTGTGTTCTCCAGACGGTTAATGACAGCATTCAGTCTGCCTCTCTCACCCTCAGTCTCAGCACGGGAGGCAGACAACTCTCTCTCAAAGTCTTGCAACTGCTTCTCCTTCATCTGAAATAAGAATGATGCTACACATGGATTGATTGATTGATATTAGGTGCCGCAACAGTGAGGTCATATAGCGGCAGAGAAAGGTAATAGATAGGTGAGACAGCAAGCAGGAAGGAAATAAAATGAACAAATGGACATTTGAAAAAGTGAAAGGGAGTGGCTGGGGCCGAAGGGGCGCCATCACTAATGCAGGCAATACCCTCCTACAGTGGACTACACATGGCTATATTTGACACTTCTTACTCACCTGAAAAGAAGTATTGTAAGAAGGTATCATGAGGGTGAAAGCAATGAGTACTTACAGTAGCCTAGGCCCTCCAGGAAACAGGATTAAATTTATCACTATCCTTTTAACACAGTCACAATCAAATATCAACCAACACTATCCTTCCATCGTAGTAAATATCTTGGTAATGAAGAACAACACATGTGTGATTTTGCAGCACCTCATAATAATAATAATTGAGGGTGTTGAGTTGACATAAGTATGATGTTGTTGTATGATTATATTTTGATATACCGATTTATTTGCACCATGGAAGGAAAGTATTGGTGGTTATTTGATTGTGGCTGTATGTGTGTGTGTATGTGTACCTTGAGGGCCTTTTGTGTGAGTTCGAGAGCAGACTCATTGCGTGCGTTGATGAGCGAAGTGAGTGTTGACAGCTCGGATGTGTTGCTCTCCAGTTGTGTCATCACTGTTTCTGCTTCTCTGCAACACAACACAACAACACAGTCATTACCAACACTTGTATATTAATAGCTTCTCTATAACACAACACAACACAACACAACACAGTTTAAATATGTAAGTAATCATTACAGAGGAACCAGTTATCAAAATTCGAACTGGTTCCAAAACTGCCTTGCTGGAACCTTTGCCACCGATTCCAAAAGCTTCTATCCTCATAGGGGTGATTTTAGCAACCATTTGACTGCCTTCCTCTAATAGTCAGTTGTATATTTTTCTTATAAATTTATAATTGAGAAGCAGCTTCTAACTTCCAGCAAACACTAACACACAAATTTAAGCAATAAAATCATAGCAGTACATGAAAATAATGGTGAGTTATCTGTATGAGTCACCTGTGAGTGGAAAGAAACTATTGTCCGCAATATTGCATCAACGGTTTATTCTCATGTCATCGGGTTTTGAGGTGGGATCATTGGCTTTTTGTATGATGGGCCGTAGGCAAGACTATCGGTCGTCATCGTATAGGTACCAAACCATCGTCAACACCACCACCGATGTTCTTGCATACGGCAGTATATTATTGTGCAGTACTGTGCTGTTAACAAACTGTCTGTAGTCAGAAAATTGGAGGTTAGTGAGTCCTTCAAATACTGCCATAAAACACCACCTATATTGAAGAATCTTGTTTCGTGGCATAGTCAGGAGGAATATATAAGGAACCAAGTTTCATCACAGGGAGATTCTATTGTTAATGAATTGAAAGGTCACTGATTTCTCGAAACTATGCCACCAAAGAGATCCTCTATTAGTACTACTGAGGGTGTTTGTTTTCTGCCATAGGAATCAGTAGTCTTCCCATTCACCAACAAGAGAATCTCCCCTTAACACATTATACCTCTCTTACCTAACATGTCCTGATGATGTAATGGCAGCTTTCACTTCAATGTCTTTAAGGTGTGTGAGTCTCTCCAGTGTACAATTGTTTTCTTGTTTCATTCTTTGTACCATGTCTGAGTATAATTCTTTGGTTCGTTCCAGTGCTGCCGTCCACTCTGCCTTCACTGTACTCATCTGGCTCTGATAGGAAGAGGCCAAGTTCTCCTTCTCTGCCTGTGAAAACCCATTGCTTGTAGTAAAGTATATATAAATGCAGTACAGTATTGCCTCAATATAACTTAGATGACATTCATCACTTGTATCCTTTTAGCAGACTCAGTAAATCACTTATTTCTGTATGGTGGGGTCCTTAAGTCCTTAAGGACCCTGTGAATGTGTACAAGAATTAGGGACTTCTGATTCCTCCTGACCATGCTACGAAACAAGCTTCTTCCATATGTGTGTGAATGTGTGCGTTTCATGGCAATATTTGAAGGACTCATTTACCTCCAATTTTCTGATTTCATCACAGGGTCTCTTAAGGGAAAGATTCTCTTGTTGGTGAATTGGAAGGTCTCTGCTTCCTCCAAACTATGCCATAAAACAGATCACCCAATTAATACTATTGAGGGACCCTGTGGTGTAGTCAGAAAATTGGAGATAAACGAGTCCTTCAAATGTTGCCATGAAACACACACACCTATATGGAAGAAGTTTGTGTCATGGCATAGGGTCGATTCCACAGTCGTATTCCTTCGTTAGCTTCCTAACCTAACCAACCACACTTGTAAGGCTTCATTATTTTCCAAAAGCAGAGTATCCACATTCACAAAATCTATCAGAGTTAGACAATGATGATCACTGTATAGTTTACTCACCAAATTCATTAAACAAATCAGCCATAAGTCATAAAAACGGCTAACATTCTTTCATTTGCGTGCTCACAAACCAATACCAACCACTGTGGAATCGACCCATAGTCAGGAGGAATCAGAAGTCTCTAATTCTTGTACACATTCACAGGGTCCTTAATTATTGACTCGCCACAAAACAAGACTCCGTACCTGAAGTGCAGCGATTTTGTGATGGAAGTCAGTGAGGAGTCCATCCTTGTCTTCCCTCAGTCTGGTCTCCACGCTTGCCCACACCTCCTTCTCCACGGCCAGCTTCCTTCTGCCAGAAAATGGCAAGGCTGGTATCAATAAAACTTTATTATATTCGATGGAAAATTCTCTTCGTTGCTCCGTTCCCATTACTGTATTTTGAAATGCGAATATAGCAACGAGAAGTATTTTTTTCGAAGATTAAATCTAAGAATACCAGCCTTAGTCCCTTGATATAATATGATAAAAGTTTTACCCCTTAATTAAGGAGGTATATAGCACATTGTTTTGAGTGGTAAATCTGGAGCAAATGATTCCTCCAAACTATTTCAGGCAACAGAATACCATTATTTTTCTTCATGTGGTTCTATTTCTTGGCATACTTTGGAGGAATCAAGGCACTACAATGTACCAAAAGTATATTTATTACCCCCTTAAGAAGAATTTCTGTATCTATCAAGTTATAGCAGGCCCTTGACATTACTTTCCATTTAACACGGGGTCATTAATCACACATTAGTCTGTATGGTAATGAATAACAGCAGCCTGGGAACATGTACGTGTGTGTGTGTGTGTGTGTGTGTGTGTGTGTTACCAGGCTTTTGTTATTCACTAGCAGCGATACCCGACGTTGTCCGGGTGAAGATCCTACATGTGGTTTTGTCAATACATTTCCTTTAATTATTTTTATGTGAACTTATTAGGAGGGTGGGAGGAGTCCATTATCCGGTGTGGTTGCTGGTCCCCTAGAGAAACCATGCCAGCTTTACAACCACAAAAGCTATCCATGATGCAACTACAGCAGAAGGTGGCATTGTAACAGCCACGATTAAATAGCAAGGCCCGAGTGGCAAATTGGTAACAGCCTTCAGCTTGGGCTGCAGGGGTACTGGGATCGAACCCCCCCCCCCCTTCCATTAGTCATTTAAAATGTGGTTTTTTTCACTGTCCTTAAAATTTAGTATTAAATTTAGGTGTTCAACATTTTGTGATTTGAATTAATTCCTAACCTGGGCATGCAAGCCAGGCCTGCCTGCATCCTTGATGCTTGAGACCATAGCCTATGTTGAGAAAGGCGTAAATCTTTTATTGTTTTAAGCTGATAATTCAAGAAACACATATCCAACAAAAATAAAATTAATCCGAGGACATTCCCGGGACTACACCAGTCAGAATGGTGTATCATTTGTCAAATAAAAAAAATAAAAAAAATTGTACCTTCACTGGGGATTTAAACCTGGGATCTTTCGGTTAAGCCCAAATAACAGCCTTCGGCTTGGGCTGCTGGAGTACTGGGATTGAACCCCCCCAACGCCCCCATTGGTCATTAAAAAAAAATGTAGGCCGAGGACACTACCGAGGCTTCACCGATCAAAATGGCGTATTACTTTTTACTCTAGGTAAACGATGCGGCCGTGCATAGTGGCTAAACAGACACGCACACACACAGACAGACGGAGTGTTTTATATATATAGATTACCAATACAGACTAATGTGTGATTTACTGACCCTGTGTTGAAAGGATAGTATACCGACTTTACCAGCAGACTGCACCTTACCTACAACCTTCCTCCATCATGGCAACTTCCTCTAGGTGTTGTTTACGCACCAAGTCCAACTCGGCCTTCAATCTGCCAACTTCAATCTCAGCTTTCCTCAACTCAATCTGGGTTATGGGGGAAGTACAGTGTTGTTATTGGACCACCACACGATTCCTCCAAATTATTCTAAGCAACTACAGGACAACATAATTTTTAAAAGTTCATCTGGTTCTGTATCCTGGCTGGTATACATTAGGGGAATCAAGGCACTCCAACCCAACCAATTCTCCCTCTCTCTTCCCCACTCCAACCCTGCCAATTCTCCCTCTCTCTCCCCCACTCCAACCCTGCCAATTCTCCCTCTCTCTCCCCCACTCCAAACCTGCCAATTCTCCCTCTCTCTCCCCCACTCCAACACTACCAATTCTCCCTCTCACTCATTATCCCCTCTCTCTCCCTCCCTACCCCACCAATGGACTGGTTGACGGTCGTGTACAAAGTATATAATACAATAAAATGGGCACTCCTGATCATGGAGATACAGTACTAATATTTTTCCCATACGAGTTGAAATTCACAAAAAATAAGGGTAAATAAGTGGTGGAGAAACATCGTACCTCACACTGTTTCGTGACGTCACCAGCCCTATGTGTACCGACAGCTACTATGGACTTACTACACACAACACTAATAAATCTCTTTTCTGGTGTGTTTCTCCTCGTGTTTTTGCACTTTGGGACAAAACACCATTGTTGGCTATTGGATGGCATGGTGAAGATGAAGTATATCCTCCATAAAAGTACAAGATATACCACACAACTCCCCTATACATCACAATCTCTTGCTTTCAAAGGTAACAAAAGGTTGGCGCGGCCTACATGTATGGTTAGTGACGTCACGGATGCACAGCCATCAACTTCCATTATGTGCAACTTTGATGGCTTTTATATGCCAAACAATATTTTTCTTTGTCAAATAAATCTAATAACAGGATAATTCAGCTCATCTATTAATGATGTAAATTGTTTAATAGAATTTATTTTTGATTGTCAACAAATCCATTCTCCCTCTCACTCAACATCCCCTCTCTCCCCCTCTCTAACCCACTCAACATTGGTACCACGCCAAAGGAAAAGGAAAAAAACATAGAAAAAAAGGAAAATAATGAAAAAAAAAAACAGGAAAATATAATTAGTCGACTGACTCACCTCTACACTTTGTCCTTGTTGGAGTTGTAGACTGGCAGGAGGATTTACTGGAGTGACATTCAACTGACTCACAGTCAACAAGTTCTCACGGTACCTATAACCACCAAAGACATACGGTAATGATATGGTAATAATATATAATGTGTCGGCTAGAATCAGCTACCCGCCACAAGCATCAGCCCTCTCGCCTGATGGGTTCTAATAGTGTAGCAGGCAGGAAACCTTATATTCATGTATTCCAGGTTCACTCTAAAACTTTGTACTGTATACAATGTGTAACCTGTATGAATAAACAGATTAAAACCCACAATCTCTTAGTCTCCTTTCAAACCTCACCAGGAGACTAATGTAGCAGCCCGCTACAATAATAATGATAGTATGAATACCAATAATAGTAATAATAAATAATAATATAAATACAGTACCAATAATAGTGATCATAAAATAAATATCAATAACAGAAATAAATAATAAAAATATAAATACCAATAATATTTGTTGTTGAAGTTCCTCAAGCTGTCTGGCCGAGCAGCCCCGAGCTCCTGAGGAAGGCCATGGCCTGAACCGGGCTCTCCCACAGTGCCCTCAGAGAGTGTATGTTGTGTTGTTGGCGAGTGTGGTTGTGTGTATTGCAGTCTTCAATAATGTGCTTAATAGTATGGGGTGCAGTGTTGCATCCTGGACAGGCATCCGCAATGGTTCCATCCAGCCTCTTCTGATATGTCAGAAAGGCCGGGTGGTGGCCACATCGCAGCCTGGCCAGGTGGACTCTGTCCTCACGGGGAAGAGATGATTCAGATGGGGGGATGTCAGGAGACCGTGCATGCAGCTGTGAGTTGTTTTTGAGTGTTTGGATGGACTGATGAGTGATTTGAGTATGGATGTGTTTCTGGAGATTGGTTTGGGGTGGGCAGGGTGTAAGAGATGATAGTATTTGTGTGTGGTATCGTGTACTAGGTATTGTTTTAATGTTCCTTGGCATGTGTGGGTGTTGTGCCATGTAGTATAGTGGATGTTGTGGGTTTGTGGAGGCTGCAGCAAGTGTTTGTGTGCCTCTCATGTCAAGATGATCCTTTATTTTGAGGACTTTGGTTGCATAGTGTAGGTGGTCTGTAGGTGTGGTAGCTGTGCAGCCTGTGATTGTCTTTAGGGCTCTGTTCTGTATGGTTTGAAGTGTGTTGTGATGAGTCTCAGCGAGGTTTGAAGCCCAGGCAGGGCTTGCATAATCCATCACTAATCAAATATATTGTTTGTATACTGTGATTGTGGATTCTTTGTTGTCTCCAAATGTTGTGCTGGCAAGTGATCTAAGGGCTTTAAGTCTTGGCATGCATTTTTTTTTTATGGTCGTGATGTGTTGTTTGAATGTCATAGATGTATTTTGTATGTTATGCCAAGTATTTTGTGTGTGTGTGTGTGTGGTATAGGTGTGTTGTTTATGGTGAGGTGTGGTGTGTTGCGGTGTTCTGCATTCCAGTTGGTGAGAAGGGTGACAGTTGACTTGGTGGGTGCTATTTTAAGTCTGTTTGTGGTGAACCAGGGATTAAGTGTGTTGAGGTAGGGTTGGAGGATGAGAGTGGCTGTGTCTGCATTTCTGTGTGTACAGTCGGCGGCATAAGTCGTGTCGCCTCACCTGCTTCACCGAGACAGGCAGTGTTTATGAACTCGAGAAATACACACGTTTTTTACACCTAATAATCTCGAGTCTATGAACATCGCGTGGCTCGGTGAAGCAATTGAGGCGACAGGACTTTTGCCGCCGACTGTACATGTGAGTGTTACGTCATCTGTGTAGGAAGCTATGTGTATTTTTGGTGCCTGGGGTGTTGGTATGTCATGCATGTATAGGTTGAAAAGGGTGGGTGAGAGTACAGAACCTTGAGGGACACCATTGGTGAAGTTTTTAAAGTTAGATGTTTGACCAGCAAATGTAACATAATAATAGTGATAATAAATAATAATGATAGTATAAATACCAATACCGTAATAACAGTTATAATAATTATATAAATACCAATAATAGTAATATTAATAATTATTATAATAGTATATATACCAATAATAGTAAAAATAAATAATAATAATAGTGATAGTATAAATACCAATAATAGTTATAATAAATACCAATAATACTGATCAAAATAATAATACATAATAATAATATAATAGTATAAATATCAATATTAGTAATAATTAATAACAATAATATAAATATCAATAATAGTAATAATAGTACAATACTATAATAGGACAATATTATAATAATATAAATACCAATAATAATTATAATTATTATAATAATAATGTAAATACAAATAATAGTACTAATAATAATAAATACAATAATATGAATACCAATAAAAGTAATAATAAATAATAATAATAATAATAATAATAATATAAATACCAATAATAGTACTAATGACAATAGTTATAATAAAAATAATGATAGTATTAATAATAAATAATGATAATAATAATAATAATAATAATATTAACTCTCCCATTAATAAATAAGCACTTTACCTTTTCTCCGCTGCTTCCATTTGGTTCTGCATGGTTTGGGTCATGAGTTGTTGTTGTTGTTGTAATTGTTGTACCATCTGGGCTTCCAGTTGTTTCTGTTGGGTTGACATTTTTGCTGTCAAGTCTTGCATGTTAGCTGAAAGAAAATAATCACTGAATAAAAACAAATAAACATCTCCATTGACTGATGAAATGTTGTGTTTGATCAGTTCTGCATGTACAGTCAGAGGCATAAATTCCCGTCCATCCTAATAATACTAATATGACCACATAAAGTTACATTCTGAACCAGTTTCTATTCTGATAAAATGTTGTGTGTTGATCAGGTCGGCTTGTACAGTCACCAGTATAAATTTGCATCCATCCTACGTGTTTAAGGGGGTACGGGAATAGGGGGACAGGCTTGGGGGGGGTTTAGGGGAGTGTGGGAGTAAGAGACAGTCTTGGGGGGGGGTTTGGGGGGTGCAGTAGTAGGGGAACAGGCTAGAAGGGGGGGTTAGAGGGGTGCAGGAATAGGGGACAGGCTTTTTACCCACCCCAGGCCTGTCCTCCTATTCCCACACACCCCTAAACCCCCCAATCCTGTCCCCTAATCCAACACCCACTTTAATAATGCTAATATGACCAGATAAAGTTACATTCTGAACCACTTTCTATTGTAACAACATAGTCAAATTTCCTGTGAGAAATATGCCTCTGCATTTCATTAGTGTTACAATATCGCTAGGCTCATATTTTCGCAGGTGGAAATTAAGCGAAACTTACGCTGTCGACCGTACAATCCCAATCAAAAGTCCTGCATCATCAAGTGAATCAGAGCGACCTATTTGAGTGAATCTTATGATCCAATATTATTAGAGTTTTGCAAAATATTTCAGTTCATTACATTCAAAGGTGTTGGTGAAACTGCGGTATTGGCCAGGACTGTAATTTCTGCAAAGCCATGTCCAATTTCACCATACTCTTGATACAGGTGTACAGCCACAATCAAATAACCACCCACACTTTCCTTCCATGGTGCAAATAAATCAGTATCATATCAAAATATAATTCTACATCAACACCTTACTTATGTTAACTCAACCCCCTCAATTATTATTATTATGATGTGCTGCAAAATCATACACGTGATGTTCTTCATTACCAACATATCTATATATCTAAATGAAGAGACTCTGTTTGTCTGTCATGCTATACAAATTGTCATGTGACCACCTACAGTGCCAGGAATTCACACATACAGGTGGGGGGACAGTTTAGTACGATGGAAGGAAAGTGTTAGTGGACATTATTATTATTATTATTATGAGGTGCTGCAAAATCATACATGTGTTGTTTTTCATTACCAAGATATTTACTATGATGGAAGGCAAGTATTGGTGGATATTTTATTGTGGCTCTACACAGATTCATTGCAATACACACCCATAACAACACTGGAAATTAAGGGATGCCATGATGTAGCCAGATATATGGAGATTAGGGAGTCCTTTAAATATAGCTTGTGTTAATTAAAGTACAACAAAATGTCAATAATCAAGGCTATTCAGTAATATCTCAAGGGGGTGCGGGAGTAGGGGACAGGCTTGGGAGGGGTAGAATGCCTGTCCCCTATTCCCGAACCCCCCTAACCCCCCCCAAGCCTAACCCCCTACTCCCACACACCCCAAAACCCCAACAAGCCTGTCCCCTACTCTCACACACCCATAAAACCCCCCTAAGCCTCTCCCCCTATTTCCGCACCCCCTTAAGGACCCTGTGATCGTGTAAACAAACTGGAGGCTTCTGATTTCTCCTGACAACACCTTGAAACAAGCTCCTTCCATATAGATTGGTGTCTCACGGCAATAAGAAGTTACAGTCACAGTTTACTTATTATGGATTAAAAAAAAATCTAAATTCTAAACAATTACCCAGAGAAAGGATGCAATTATCTCTTACAGTCCATGAGCTGAGAGGCCTCCAGTGGTTGATGTTGTTGTAGTTGTTCCTTATTCTGACGTGCATTAAACTCTCCAACCATCAGCCCACTATCTGGAGTAGAGGCTGGCTGCTTAACATTGCTGGAACTGCTGGACAACACACCCTGAAATAAAACAAACGGTGCATCAGAAGACCCAGTAAAGTATTTTAATTAAAGTTCCTGGAAATGAAAGGTGGACCAGCGCATGTGTTTTCAAGTTATCTATTTGAACTGCTAGACAACACAGCCTGGAATGAAAGGTGTGTCAGAGTAACTATGTGGGTTGATTCCACAGTGGTACCGGTATTGGTTTGTTAGCTTCCCATCCAACCACACTTGTAAGGCTTCATTCATTATTTTCCAAAAGCTGAGTATCTGTATTCACAAAATCTATCCAACAGTTAGATAATGATGATCACTGAATAGTTTCCTCCCCAAATTCATTAAATAATTCACCCAGAAGTCACTTACACGGTTAACATTCTTGCGTTTGCGTGCTTACAAACCAATACCAACCACTGTGGAATTGACCCTGTATATTCATGTTACTGGAAATGAAAGGAGTACCACGGGGCATGTGTTTTAAAGTTATTTGAACTACCAGACAACACACACTGAAATGAAAGGTATACCAGAGCATGTATGTATTTTCCTGAAACTGCTAGACTGCTAGAACTGCTAAACAACACATTAAGAAATTACTGTGTTTTATGCTGATGATGTTGGTAAGGTTTCGTTTGGTTATAGGGGCTTAGGGACGATTCCACAATGGTTGGTATTGGTTTGTAAGCATGCAAATGAAAGAATCTTAGCCTTGTAAATGACCTATGTGTGAATTATTTAATGAATTTGGTGAGTAAACTATACAGTGATCATCATTATCTAACTGTTGGATAGATTTTGTGAATACGTATACTCAACTTTTGGAAAATAATGAATGAAGCCTTAAAAGTGTGGTTGGTTGGGAAACTAACAAGCCAATACCACTGTGGAATCGACCATTTATGTCTATCAACTTAGTAAGGTCATTAGGCTACGGTATGTAACTGTAGAGTGATAGAGAGTTTGTATGGGGGTGGGGAGTGCATGTGGAGAGCTGTGTGTGTAATAGAAAGTTGACATACCATATGAACATTTACTTATTGACTTTAAAGAGACTGTGTACAGTATATGTGTGTGTGTAATATAAAGTCGAACTATCATATGAAAATTTACTACAGTACTAAGAAGGCTAAATTTACAGTACAGTGCTTACCACATTGGAGTTACGAGTTTCCTGAGACTTGTTTCTGGTTGACAATATATTACCCAGCCAGTCACTACCATCACCACCAACACTAGAAGCTGGCATAACTGAACCTTCTACATCAACATCTACTTTCTTCACAGATACCGATGGTGATGAGTCCGTATTCTCAAAGAGCCAGTCATCTTTTTTGTCGCTTCTTTTTTTGGGAGGTGTTGTTGTGTTATTGGTTTTTGTTTTTGCATGGTGGGTAGCAGCTTCAGGAGATGCCACTTCCTTCTTGATGGTCCTACGAGAGCGAATGTTACCCATGATATCGTCGTCGTTCAGTTCATAGGGCTTCCTTCTCTGGGGTGCAGAGTGGGGCGGTCGTTTCTTTGGGTCTGGAGAGAAGTCAGATTCGTTTTTACCACTGAACCCAGACTGTTTGGGAGACTGGCGTGGGCTGCCTGGCTTACTGGTGGATGGCATGTAGCTTCCAAATCCTCTTTGTTTACTATTCCTATCTTCATTACCTGCATCAACGTTCTTATATTTATCGTCCAGCACAAACTCGGACCGCCTCTCACGCCTGGTGGTCGCCTCGCTGCTGGATGGACTCTTCAACAAGGCATTCAAGAAATTTTCACCTTTTGGAGAGCTGGAGGCCATCTTTGTTCCACCACCATAGTCCCCAAGTAGGTCAATATTATTATCATCATCAAACGTCACTTCTTCTTTACCTCTTCCCGTCTTCCCTCCAGGTCGGCCCATAGCTTTCCCAGCACCCCTCACTCCTCCAGATGCTGTGGGATGTTCTTGTTGTTGTTGTTGTTGTTGTTGATCATTATCCTGGTCTCCAAACAAATCCTCCATCAACCTGGCTTTAGATTTTTTTTTTAAGGGAGCGGCGGTAACTTCAGTAGACACTTTTTTCCCTTCTTCTACAGAGAGTGGTGAAGATGGCTGTGTCTTGTCTTTCCTAATTGATGTTTTGTTTACACTACTGGCTGCTGGTTTTCCTGGAGATTTGTACGATGCATCTGAAAGCAATGAAAAGTAAAAAATATACAGTATTGAAATGCTTGCAACAGTCCATCATGTCATATATAAGCATAAATACAGTATTAAAATGCCAGCAACAATCAATCAAGTCATATATAAGCATAAATACAGTATTAAAATGCCTGCAATAATCCATCATGTCATATAGTTATAAGCATAAGCATACATACAATATTGAAATGCATGCTACAAGTCTAACAAATCATATATGAGCATAAATACAGTATTGAAATGCTTGCAACAGTCCATCAACTCATATATAAGCATTAATACAGTATTGAAATGCCTGCAACTAGTTCATCAACTCATATATGAGCATTCCATGAAATAATAATAATCATCTCCTGAACTTAAGGGACCCTGTGTTGTAGTCAGAAAAGTGGAGGTAAATGAGTCCTTCAAATATTGCCACGAAACACACACCTATAACGAAGGAGCTTGTTTCGTGGCATGGTTAGGTGGAATCAGAAGCCTCCATTTTTTTATACCTGATCACAGGGTCCTTAAGGGGATATATATATATATATATATATCATTGTTTATTTATATATATCATTGTTTTGGGTGGTAAATAAATCTGGAGCAAATGATTCCTCCAAACTATTCCTGGCAACAAGATACCATTATTCATCTTCATGTGGGTCTGTTTCCTGGCATACCGTACTTTGGAGGAATCTAGGTGCTCTAGTCTATCAAAAGTATACCATGCCCATAAAGAAAAATTACAGCCTCATTATAAGGGGATATAATATACAGGTATACTGTAGTACCGTATGCTTTAGGTTTATTATTAGAGTGGCTTGAGTACTCCAATGTATGCCAGGAAACAGGACCAGATTAACCAAAATAAAGGTGGCTGGCTTGTTGCCTGGAATAGTTTGGAGGAATCAATAATGGCTTCAGATTTACCATCACTGCATTACCCCCTAATAAATTAATCAGTACTGTACATGTACAGTCACGGCAAATACTCCTTGACCAGTCAGTGATGGATAGCGTCAGAAAACTCGAAACATTTATACCCATACATGTACGATCATTAGGCAGCTGACTGAAGCAACAAAACCACGTGTTGTTCACAGTTTGAAACAGCTGGTCGCACCTTTCCATCACAGGCTGGTCAAGGGTTATATGTCACGACTGTACCACCATTTGCAAGACATTCAAAATTGCAATGCTTGTTTGCAGATATAAATAAAGACATTCACTATAAAACTGAATAATAATGTGGCTGGGTTTAAGTTCACTTATATGTTTTTAGGGAGAATACTTGAATAATTGTGTGTACTGGGTAGTTATGAAGTGTGCTGGGTAGTTTACATCAACAAATCTTCCCACAGCCTACAAGGTAGCATACTATCCTTGCTCTTACAGCCATGGGTACCTATTTACACCTTTTGCTGTAGGACCTTGTTATGAACGCAAACATGGCTGTGCCCCTTGTAGTCCTACAAGGAGATGCGGCTGTGCAGTGGGGGGCTTCCTCCTCCAAGAGGGATCGGGGGTTTGAGATATAGTATGTGTGTATGTGGGGGGGGGGGGGTCTATGTTTGGGTGTGTGTGTGACGTGACGAGGAGATAAAGGCACGGTATATGTATGTACTGTATGTATAAAATAAGAATACAGTTAAACCTCGATATATCGGACCCCGATACAACGGATTTCGGATACAACGGACACAATCCGCTGGAGATTTTTTTTTTTTTTTAATTTGTCTGAATTTTGGTTTCTCTATTTTTTTCTATTATATTTTTTACATTATACAGTACTGTAGGTACATTAACCTATTTATGTATATATACAGTTGATTCTCGAATAAATCCGAGGAGTTCTTATACAAAACGAGTGAAATCATACTGAACATGTCAGGAAATGATATCACTCATCTGTGAAGCATGGGTGTGTGTTTCCACCAGCCACCACTTCTCCCGCGCTCCATCCTCCCCTATCCTCGGTCTCAATTCACCCTATAGCTCAAGGTCAAGGGAATATAGGCCTAACCTGCCCTGTCAACTTGTGTGACTATCTCGTTTTTAGTAATAACGAGTTAACCACTAGCTTCAACAGTCATGCCAGGTGGTGCATTTACCAAACAGAAGGCCATATCCTTCGATAGAAAGAAGGAAGGTGTTTCTCGAATAGATAAAGGAGAAGGAAACACCAGACTACGGTATTGCTGATAAAATGTAAACAATCGATATTGCGTTATCTTCCCCCTACCACCTCCACCACTACCACGCATACTTGGCGGCCTGCGTGATTTGTTATCTTTACAAGCGTGGGTTGGAGACTTGGAGTGGTTGCGTATCGCTACATCACTCTTGTTTTTATGTAGATATATCTGTAATTTGTGTTAATTTTTGTACATACTGTTCCCCCTTTTTTTTTTCTTTTTTTTTCGTACCCCTCGTAAAGATTTGTCGCTGTAACGGTCAAACGGCTTTAACGGACACCCTCTCCCCCCTATTAGTCCGTTATAACGAGGTTTAACTGTACATTTGATGGTCTTCAATGAGGGACTGACTGAGTGTATAATGAAGCGGTGGATTTTTATTATGTTCTGACACTGGACATATGATTCATCAAACATGTTACTGTGGTCCAGGTCAACTACTACTTACACACACACACACACACGTCACAACTTGGAAACTGGTAGCCAGCCACAGAGGGAAGGAAGCGAGGAAAATTTTATGGTACCAGTGAGGGTGTTTTAGGACGTTCGGTGACCTTATAGTTAGTGCCTCAAATTCAAATCGAAAGAGTAATTTAATATTTTCAGGCCCTCACTTGAGGAATTGATCTCCTGACCTATACGTTACGAGTCCAAAACACTAACCACTTGGCCATTGTATATTATTCATTGTACAGCCGGCAGCATAAATTCGCATTCATCCTATGTGTTTAATAATGCTAATATGACCAGATAAAGTTACATTCTGAACCAGTTTCTATTCTAACAACATAGTGAATATACTATGTGAGATATATGCCTATTATCTCTGCATTTCAATTGTGTTAAAACATCATTAGGCTCATACTTTCGCATGTGGAACTTCTGCTGCCGACTGTACTGCCGAGTGCACAAAACAATGCAATGCAACACAGTACATCATACCTGCTTCTGTTGTCTTGTTGCTTGCCTGTTTCTGAGGTCCACCTTCATCATCTGACAACAACAAGTCACCTGCATCCCAATCTAGCAACAGAGAAAAAATAACTGTACAGCCACAATCATAGTTATATCCACAGACACTTTCCTTCCATCGTGGTAAATATCTTGGTAATAAAAAACAACACATGTATGATTTTGCAGCACCTCATAATAATAATAATATTGTCCACTAACACTTTCCTTCCATCGTAATAAATATCTTGGTAATAAAGAACAACACATGTATGATTTTGCAGCACCTCATAATAATAATAATTGAGGGGGTTGAGTTGACGTAAGTAAGGTGTTGTTGTATGAATATATTTTGATATGATATCAATTTATATGTGCCATGGAAGCACCTCATAATAATAATTGAGGGGGTTGAGTTGACGTAAGTAAGGTGTTGTTGTATGTATATATTTTGATATGATATCGATTTATTTGTGCCATGGAAGCACCTCATAATAATAATTGAGGGGGTTGAGTTGACATAAGGTATTACTTGTGTATATTTTGATATGATAAGGATTTATTGCCAAGAGGGAAGGAAAGTGTCGGTGGATCTTTGATTGGGGCTGTACATTATAAGGGTAGGCTATTCCCATCACTCATCTCTTTAAATTTAAAGGGATGGTATACATTTGAAAGATTGGAGTGCCTTGATTCCTCCAAAGTATGCCAGGAAACAGACCTACATGAAGAAAAGTAATGGTATCCTGTTGCCAGGAATAGTTTGGAGGAATCATTTGCTCCAGATTTATTTACCACCCAAAACAATGTGCTACATACCTCCTTAATGTTCCCTGACCATTTCTATCTTCCATACCATGCTGTAAACACCTACAGTATTACCAAATAAAGATTTTCACAATTTTAGAGTGAAGGTGTAAGAATGATGATGATAGAATACTGTACAATACATATTTTATTTCACATACTTAAGCTTCATCACTTTTCTGAGGCCCAAGTCATCAATCACCAAGCACACACACACACAAATTTAAATAATAGAGTAAAAAGAGGACACAGTGAGAAGTTAATTAAGAGAAGAGAAGATAAAGATGTACAGAAATCTAGTTTTTCAAATAGAGTAATAGAAAAACGGAACAAATTACCAGAAGTGGTGTGTGTCAAAAACATACAAAATTTGTGTGACTGTCAGAGGTGTAACAAACATAATAATTACAGTAGGGTGGTCTGTTATAAGACACTGAAATCAATGACAACACATTATTAACTTGAAGTCTATGAACCCGAGCCAATTACAGTATTTCACGTAATTAAAGTCTATGGGTCGATTCCACAGTGGTTGGTATTGGTTTGTAAGCACACAAACTAAAGAATGTTAGCCATGTAAATGACTTATGGGTGAATTATTTAATGAATTTGGTGAGTAAACTATACAATGATCATCATTATCTAACTGTTGGATAGATTTTTTGAAGGTAGATAGGGTACTCAGCTTTTGGAAAATAATGAAGCTTTACAAGTGTGATTAGTTGGGAAGCTAACAAACCAATAACACTGTGGAATCGATCCTATGAACCTGAGCTGTTTACAGTATTTTACATCATAAAACCAAACAAACATAATTTTCAACCCATTTCAAAAACAAGTGTGTGAACTGTATTGGTTTAGTAGCAGCTCTCCTTGCCAGTCATACCAATACATCTGAGTATATTTAGGAATGACTGTGTGTCTTGTGCATCTGAACACATCATACATACATACATACATTAATGCACATGGAGTTTAATACACACATACAGGTACAGTTAATACGTACACACATACATACACAGAGATAATACGCATACACATCCATACATACATACACAAACGCACATGGAGTTTAACACACACCTACACAGACACAGTTTATAGGCACACACAGTATATATACACAATTAGTACACACACAAAAATAAATACACACATAAACGCACATGGAGTTTAATATACACATACCCAGGCCTATTCTTACTCTGACGTGAATTTCAAACCGTAACTACTAATATTTTGGCAGGAGCCTAATTATTATCAATATTGCCAATGTATGAATGTGGCTGGCACTATACATGTACATGGGTACAGGGGGTGATGTGTATATATTGTCCATATAGGTGTATGTGTTTCATGGCAATATTTGGAGGCTTCGTTTACTTCCAACTTTCTGATTACATCACAGGGTCCTTAAGGAGGAAGTTCAGGGTTGGTAAATCTGGAGTACCGTAAGGAAGGGTGAGTTTGGACGTAGGGTGAGTTCGGACATTTTCTCGAAAAAATGTTTTAGTCGAGTATTCTTCTTCAAAGAAGCAATCAATCAGAAATTGGTTATCGTGGTTCTTTTCCTTTTGATTCCCTCTTGCTGCCATAGGGATAACGTTTACTTGTGTAATGCCTAAGTAGGATAAAAAAAAAAATTCTCCCAATTATAAATTTGATAAAAAATCTGAATGTTGTCAAACTTCTCTTGGGAAACATAAACCAGAGCACCAATAAGTCAATAACAGGTGTCATTTCTCATAATATTTAGTTGAATGAAGATAGAGATGTTGAAACTGGTCCTACCTGTATCTCATTATGCTCCATTGGGATTTTAAAGAAATCTTCACTATTTATAAAGTAGTTCGGACACGAGTAAAATCCATTAAAATGTTGTTATATTGGCCAGAATTGAGACTTACGTGAATCATATTCACGTGGAGTGAAGCTACGAAGACAAAACGCATGTGAAACTCAGAGAGAAAGGACAGAAAAAGCCTCAGGAGAAACCACAGGTAATGAAGTGTCAGAACAAAATCCTAAGCTACACGACTGGGTGATAGTTCAGATCTGTAATGAACTAAAAAAGAAAAAGCGTTATTATATGGCTGTAGTTATTGAAGTCATACCGACCCTTAAAGTCAGATTCCTAAAACATGTTCCGGGAACACCCAATGTATTCGTGAACTCCAGTGTTCCAGGGGACCAAAGTTGTGAGATTGAGGTAGATGACATAGTCATGTACTCTAGTGAACCAGTTAGGTAAAAGGGAAAAAATGATCTTTGATGTTGATGTAAATTGCTGGCCTAAGTAGGCCTAATCTTTCTACACTCAAGGTAGAGTCAATGTTTTGTTGTCATTACCGGTATTCTGTGTGATAATCATGTTTATTTTTTAGTTAAAGTGCCTTAAGTATATTGTAAAACTGTGCTCAAAGTAGAGTTATAAAATAAAGTTACAAAATGCTCAAGTACATTGTAAAACTGTGCTCAAAGTACCGGGTAGAGTTACAAAATGGTGCTCATATCTTGCCACAGAAAGTACCCTGAAGGGGTAATTTTTTTCTTTGTCTTTCATTGTTACAAGCTTTAATTTGTTTTTGTTCTTTACTGTACCAATCTGTATACCAAGTCTTTCTTTCCTTGAATAATATGGTGATAATGTGATATCGTAGGTTTAGTTTACTCGCCAGTACAAAGGAAATGCTACCGGTACAAAATGGCATGTTACGTTTTTTTAAAACTTGCCAGATGTCCGAATACACCCATCATGTGTCCAGGAAGAACGTAGGGTCAAAGATTATCGATTAACAGCATAAATCAATGGCGGTCCGAACACCCCCCCTATATGTCCAAAGTGACCCTCCCCAGGGGGGAGTTCGGCCACCCGTTCAGACACGTCTCCACATTAGTTAAGAATCTAAATAAAATTGGAGGTGTTATGAATTGATAGCCCATTGGGCCAGCTATCTATAGGATACATAACATTTGGTATAAGCCAAAAAACACGGGTAGGAGACTTAAAAAAACTTAAAAAACGTACGAACTCATCCCTCCTTACGGTATTTGATTTCTCCAAACTATTCTAAGCAACAGACCACCTTTAGTTTTGTTAATCTGGTCCTGTTTCCTGGCATATTTTGGAGGAAACAAGATGCTCCAATGAACAAAAGTAGACCATCTCCTTAATAGTATGGACTGTATGGTACTGTAAGTGGTAATGGTGACTATCCACCTACTTTTGTACCACCCTGTTTTGAACATAACGAGCCATGCAATTAATATTAACATTACAGTACTGTACTGGATTGATTGATTGGTATTACGTGCCACAACAGAGAGATCATATAGCTCCAGAGAAAGGTGATATAGAGGTGAGACAGCAAACAGGAAGGAAATAAGAAAGAAAAGCTAGTGGCTGGGTCCAAAAGGGCGCCAAAACCCGTAATTAAAATATTGCCCACATCACTATTGCAGTACTAGAAAAAAAAACATGCCGACATATTACTAACCATCATCATCATCATCAGGTGGTTGTGTTGCAGTGTTGCCAAGTGATGGTGAGTCTTTCTTGAAGGTTACTCTCCTGTTGATGTCTTTGGGTTCATTTTTTCCCTCTGTGGTTTCGGCAGGTTTTCCACCACTGCTCTTGCCACCAGATTTCAGGGTTGACTTGAAGAGGTCATTGTCCATTTCATCCAGGTCCTAGATACAGTAAATAAATCAGTATCATATCAAACTATAATCATACAACAACACCTTACTTACCGGTATTTCAACTTAACCCCCTCAATTATTATTATGAGGTGCTTCCATGGTGCAAATAAATCAGTATCATATCAAAATGTACAGAAGGAAACCTCATTCAATGCAACATGAAGATAGTAACCAGAGGGATGCCACAACCCTTAGTAAAACATATGGTAGTACAGTATATACAGTACTGTACAGTCGACCCCCAATATTCACGGATTAGCATACATACAGTCCTATATCCGCTATTAAGGGGATGGTATACTTTTGATGGACTGTAGCACCTTGATTCCTCCAAACTATGCCAGGAAACAGACCCACATTAAGAAAAATAATGGTATACTATTGCCTGGAATAGTTTGGAGGAATCATTTGCTGTAGATTTATTTACCACCCACAACAATGTGCAGTATACCACACCCCCTTAAGGGACCCTGTAATGTAGTCAGAAAATTGGAGGTAAATGAGTTCTTCAAATATTGCCACGAAACACACACACCTATAGGGAAGGAGCTTGTTTCATAGCATATTTAGGAGCAATCAGAAGCCTCCAAAAACACACACCTACCTATAGGGAAAGAACTTGTTTCGTAGCATAGTCAGGAGGAATCAGAAGCCTCCAATTCTCATACATTATCACAGGGTCCTTAAGCACATAGCCTACATAAGCAGAAGTGCCCACTTACTAAACATTTTATGCAGTAAAAATACATAAAAATGTATGGGGGAAATCCCCAATGTCTGGCTGGCCACCCTCTCTGACCAGTTCAACAGAAAATATAAGAGACAAAACAAAGATACATTAATGACTTAGGGTGAATCCAGTGGTATTGGTTTGTTAGCTTCCCAACCAACCACACTTGTAAGGCTTCATTATTTTTGGGTGGATTCCACAGTAGTATTGGTTTGTTAGCTTCCCAACCAACCACACTTGTAAGGCTTCATTATTTTCCAAAAGCTGAGTATTCACATTCACAAAATCTATCCAACAATTAGATAATGATGATCACTGTTTAGTTTACTCACCAAATTCATTAAATAATTCACCCAGAAGTCATTTACATGGCTAACATTCTTTCGGTTACGTGCTTACAAACCAATACCAACCACTGTGGAATCAACCCTTAGTACTGTACTGTATAGCCAACTCCACAACTCTGACTTCTGCTTCAAAATCTTACTGAATAAAGGACAGAAATCAAAGCAACAAGAAGTATTTCTAGGTGGGTCCTCCTGATATTACGGAGGCTCAACTCCTTATTTATCTATACTATTGCCGTCTTGTAGCAGTGTTGCCAGATCTGGCTAGGTCCCAGTAATATGCCCCGGTCAGATCCTGGTACTTTACCACGGTTATTTCCCAGTAGTTTGCCCAGTTTAGGTCCCGGTAGTCTGCCCAGGTTAGGTCCTTGTAGTTTGCCCAGGTTAAGGGGGTATCACACTAGCTCCGCATAAGAGGTTTTCGTGGGACTGGCAGAATAACGTTCTGTGAACGTTCGCGGGACAAAGATGGAATGTATTTCTAGCCAAGACCATTCCTCGTATATGGAACCAAGTCAATAAATAATGTATTTATATAAATTAATTCTAAGCAAAGAAGGTGGATTAATATCAGAAAACATTTTTGCAATACAAATATTTTCGAACAACAACAAAAAGCACACTTAAAGTATAAAATATGATGTCGGTATTTTACTGTGTTTACATCCCGTAGAGTACACGTTTAGTGTTCATTGAATGCAAACATGGACAACAAATCAAGCCTATGGTAGTGTAGTGTGCATACATAAATCATATTGTAAATATAACACATGTTTATAAACTTTATAAACATGTGTTACATTTACAATATAATTTATGTGTGCATACAATAGTCTTTCCACTTTTCTTCTTCAAAAATTTTAATTACAAGGACCAATGCAGTCACAAACTGGTCATTATCATCCACAAGATTCATGTTGTTGTTTACGTTTTGTGGTGGTGTGACTCATCTGCCATGCCGCATTCAGTGTTCTACATACAAAGAACTAGCCCGAGGTAGTGTGATAGCTACTACCCCAATTACAAAGTATCACCAACCAACCCGACCTCATCCTGGGTGGTGACTTCAAGACGTCAGCCTGGTACGTCAACAACCCTGACACAGACAGAGGGCTTGAAATCCTTTCACAAACAGACAACTTCATCACATTAAACAACCCACAACAGCACACTCATATCCCTTACCAAGCCCTCTTCCAAATATCCTCTCCCGACATATCCTTCTGTTCCCCTAACCTTGCCCCCAGAACATCATGGAGGGTGGTCAGAACCCTCGGCTCTGACCATCTTCCTATCATAATCACCACCAAAACAAGAATCACTCCAGTTGGCCACAGAAACACATACACAAATTACAAAAGTGCCAACTGTGAAGCTTTCACAAATGAAACAGAACAACACTTCGAAACACTGAACAGTACACCCATCACAAACATTAACACAGCTGTCAAAAAATTTAATACAATTATACAAAACGCAGACAAGCAGCACATCCCTAGAGGTAACAGAAGAAAACACAACCCCAACTTCACAACAGAAATTCAAGACCTCATCAAACAACGACACCCCCTTAATCACACATCCCCAACCCCTCATACACATCACACAACAAACCAAATACAAGCACTAAATACACAAATAAACAACAAAATTGAAGAACAGAAAACACTTACCTGGCAAAGTTTTGTCAATACACTTGATCATAAAACAAACACCAGCAAACTCTACAAAACACTAAACAGCATTACACTGTCCAACAGCAACACTACACAATCACATGCAGCCATCACAACAACAGACACTATACCCTCTAACAAACAACAAGCAAACACACTCATCCAACATTTTTCTCATGTCAGCCACCTTCACCCTCATCCTGAAGATAGACAAATCATTAGACGCAAGAGACTTTTTCCCACTAACCAAGACTATGCACCATTCACAAATCATCTGACAAACCACATCATTCACAACCTAAAACACTTACCTGCCTGTGGTCCAGACAACATCAGTAACATACACCTCAAACACCTTGGACCACAAGGTATACAAGCACTCACTAACATAGCAAACTACAGCTACTCACACAACCCCACACTACCCTCTTCTCATTGTCCCATCACCCGCCTTTGCACCCCTTCCAAAATCACCGAGCACCTCATAATTAAACTAATTACACCACACATCCCCTTTGCATCTTCACAACACGGCTTCAGACCACTACACTCAACTAACACCCTTCTTACAGACCTCACACAAAGAATTTTTGATGGCATCAACTCAGATAGGCCTCCACACAGAACACTCTTAGTTACACTAGACATAAGTAAAGCATTTGATGCCATCCCCCGCCACAACCTCACAAACAAAATATACAACACAAACATGCATAACAACACCAAAAGATGGCTGGCCAACTTTTTGGGAGGTAGAATAGCCCATGTTACATTTGCTGGTCAGACATCTAACATTAAAAACTTCACCAATGGTGTCTCTCAAGGATCTGTACTTTCACCCACCCTTTTCAACTTATACATGCATGACATACCAACACCCCAGGCACCACAAATACACGTAGCCTCTTACGCAGACGACATAACACTCACATGTACACACAGAAACGCAGACACAGCCACTCTCATCCTCCAGCCCTACCTCAACACACTTAATACCTGGTTCACCACAAATAGACTTAAAATAGCACCCACCAAGTCAACTGTCACCTTTCTCACCAACTGGAATGCAGAACACCACAACACACCACACATCACCATAAACAACACACCTATACCACACACACACACACAAAAAATACTTGGCATAACATACAATACATCCATGTCATTCAAACAACACATCTCGACCATCAAAAACAAATGCATGAACAGACTTAAAGCCCTCAGATCACTTGCCAGCACAACATTTGGACATAACAAAGAATCTACAATCACAGTATACAAACAATATATTCGATCAGTGATGGATTATGCAAGCCCTGTCTGGGCTTCAAACCTCGCTGAGACTCATCACAACAGTCTACAGACCATACAGAACAGAGCCCTAAAGACAATCACAGGCTGCACAGCTACCACACCTACAGACCACTTACACCATGAAACCAAAGTCCTCAAAATCAAGGATCACCTTGACATGAGAGGCACACAAACACTTGCTGCAGCCTCCACAAACCCACAACATCCACTACACTACATGGCACAACACCCACACATGCCAAGAAACATCAAAACAACACCTAGCATACGATACCACACACAAATACTATCATCTCTTACACCACCATGCCCACCCCAAACCAATCTCCAGAAACACATCCATACTCAAATCACTCATCAGTCCATCCAAACACTAAAAAACAACTCACAGCTGCATGCACGACCTCCTGACATCCATCCATCTGAATCCTCCCTTCCCTGTGAGGACAGAGTCAACCTGGCCAGGCTGCGTTGTGGCTACCACCCGGCCCTTCTGACATATCAGAAGAGGCTGGATGAAGCCACTGTGGATGCCTGTCCAAGATGCAACACAGCACCCCATACTATTAGACACATTATTGAAGACTGCAATACACACAACCACACTCGCCAACAACACAACATACACTCTCTGAGGGCACTGTGGGAAAGCCCGGTTCAGGCCATGGCCTTCCTCAGGAGCTCGGGGCTGCTCGGCGAGACAGCTTGAGGAACTTCAACAACAACAACAACCCAACCGTTCTGGTATCTTGTTCCACCAGTCCAACAAAACCAACCAGCAATAGAGCAGATTATTACTGTACCATCAACTCCCTTTTGATGTACGGAGTCTACACCTCTGCATTATTAAGAGGGCTACATGTAAGTTAGTGGGAACATGTAAATAGTAGCTTTAAGAGGATAGTACACTTTTGGTTCATTGGAGTGTCTTGATTCCTCCAAAGTATGCCAGGAAACAGGACCAAATGAACAAAATTAATGGTGCCCTGTTGCTTAAACTAGTTTGGAGGAATCATGTGCTCCAGATTATTCAACAGTGTTCTACCTCCTTAGGCTAAATGGTAATTATCTATTGTATTGCTGTTTTCAATTATGATGTGTTTACCTTCTTTACCCAATAATTAATACCATTCTAAGACACATTTATTCTGTGGCATTTTCTTAAGAAATTCCCCCTTTCCAAAATAAGGCATATTCAAAATTAGCCTGACCTAACCTAACCTAGACTGCAGCAGACTACTGGGACCTAACATGGGCAAACTACAGGGACCTAACCTGGGCAAACTACCGGGAAATAATCGTGGTAAAGTACCTGCAGGAACTGACTGGGGCATATTACTGGGACCAAGCTGGATTTGGTAACACTGCTACAAAACATCAATAGTCTAGATCAGTGGTTCTTAACCTCTGGGTCGCCAAGCCATTTCATTGGGTAGCTAAGGATTTGTAAAAAAATATTATTATTTTCTCATTAGAAATATATTATGATTATATACTGTAAGTAAAATTCACGATGCAATATTATAGGATTCTAAGCAGACCATGATTAAAGAAAGACTCGAAAACAGAAAATTTATTTTGATTTTTTTTTCCACAGGGGTAAATCATAGTCTAATAATATTATCCTTTTTAATTTTATTGCAAGTACTGTATATGTTATTTGTTTATTTTCTTACAGATCACTGTTATTCATATGTGCTACTTATATTAATATATACCCCAGAATGTAATTTTGTTTCTGTAACACGTTTTTAGAAGCATAATCATATATATAAAGACAATTTATATGGGGGCTTGGGTCGCCATGGTTGATTTGGGCAAGATTTTGGGTCGCTGTCAATAAAGGTTAAGAACCACTGGTCTAGATAAATACCCTTTAAATACCTCCAGTAAAAATTCATGAACATGGATATATATACCACAGTCATGAGAATGGCAAATAGCAAAAACATAGCATAATGTAGAATGCTGTTTAAGGGTAAATCTGGAGCAACTGATTCCTCTATTATATTTGTTCATCTGGTTGTAGCTGTTTCCTGGCATACTTTGGAGGAATCAAGGCATTCCAATGTACAATACCAAATTAAAGTACAGCATAGGCTACTATCCCCATAAAAGAAAATCTAGCATAATAATTTAGCAATCACCAATAATGAGTTAGTAAATAATTCATGTCATTTAAATTCCAGCAACACAAACTTGGCATAATAATTAAGCAATCGCCAATAATGTGTTGCAAAATAATTTATTGTCATTTAATTTCCAGCAATCCAAAAAAAATCTTACCGCCATGAGCCGAGCCATCTCTTCCGGGTTGACCTCAGACACCGGGTCAGAGTCCGAGCCACTAACTTCCAGGTCATTCATGGTTAGGTTAAGTCACTCCAGGTCAGGTTAGGTCTATTATCTGGTCTCCTGCATCACTCCAAGTCAGGTTAGGTTTGTTATCTGGTCTCCTGCATCACTCCAGGTCAGGTTAGGTTTGTTTCATCACTCCAGGTCATTTCAGGTATCCATCATCCTGAAAATAGAACTATAATTACAAAACAGGTACTGGTAGTACATGTATTAATATTTAAGGGTGTGTGGGAATAGGGGGACAGGCTTGGGGCAGTTTAGGGAGGTGCAGGAGTAGGGGGACAGGTTTGGGGGGATGCGGGAGTAGGGGGACAGGCTTGGGGAGGGGGTTAGGGGGGTGCGGGAATAGAGTACAGGCATTCTACTTTCTACCCACCTCAAGCCTGTCCCCTTATTCTTGCACCCCCCAAGCCTGTCTCCTACTCCCACACCTCCTTAAATAACCTATTTTATACATTTTGCACATTAGAGTGCCTCTTCTTCTTCTTGGGTTTTTGTTGGGGCCTTTTAGGCTGTGATGTCACAGGGCCGATTCCAAAGTCAATCTGTTACAGCCCGAATGAAAACCATCCTCAACATGGTGAGACCCCTAACCAATAAGCCTTTCCGATTCCAGTCATCTGATCTTTGGTTTGTGAGCCAACAAACTTGGTACGGTAGCAGCGCAAAAAAATCACCGGGCGCTAACCGGAAGGGATGGTACACCTGAATGGTGGATATTGGCCATGGAACTATAACAAACTCACACCGAAATATGAATTGTCACCTGTGAACAGAAGGAACTTGGAAGAGAGAACACATAACCAGTTGACAACCACAATTTCTCTTCATGACAAGGCTCCTGCTGCTCTCTAAATTATCACCAGTTAATTTTCACTAAGCATAAAACTTGAGAAATACTGATGTTAAATATACTGTACCTTCTTTACCCACTAATTTATATAATTCCAAGACACTTGTAAATTTACAGAAAACCTGGGTTCACTATATTGTTTATATTAGTATCATTATCCACTATTTTGGACCATTCTAAGACACTTTTCATCTATGGTGTTTCTCTCGGAAATGCCTCGTTTTCGAGATATAATTACAAACATAATTTGGAAACTAGTCTTACCTGACCTAACCTAACCTAGACCACAGCAGACTACCGGGACCTAACCTGGGCAAACTACCGGGTATACCTTAACCTGACCTGACCTAACCTAACCTAGACCACAGCAGACTACCGGGACCTAACCTGGGCAAACTACCGGGTATACCTTAACCTGACCTAACCTAACCTCGACCACAGTAGACTACCGGGACCTAACCTGGGCAAATTACCAGGAAATGACCGGGGCAAAATACTGGGACCTAGCTGGATCTGGCAACACTGCTAGAAAACGGCAATAGTCTAGAATCTCTAGATAAATACCGACAAAATAAAGAGGTCGCATGAGATGTGAGAGTAGACTATGAGGGGGGGAGGTAGACTATGAGGGGGGGAGGTAGACTATGAGGGGGGGAGGTAGACTATGAGGGGGGGAGGTAGACTATGAGGGGGGGAGGTAGACTATGAGGGGGGGAGGTAGACTATGAGGGGGGGAGGTAGACTATGAGGGGGGGAGGTAGACTATGAGGGGGGGGGGAGGTAGACTATGAGGGGGGGGGGGAGGTAGACTATGAGGGGGGGGGAGGTAGACTATGAGGGGGGGGGGGAGGTAGACTATGAGGGGGGGGGAGGTAGACTATGAGGGGGGGAGGTAGACTATGGGGGGGGGGAGGTAGACTATGAGGGGGGGAGGTAGACTATGGGGGGGGGGAGGTAGACTATGAGGGGGGGGGGAGGTAGACTATGAGGGGGGGGGGAGGTAGACTATGAGGGGGGGGGAGGTAGACTATGAGGGGGGGGGAGGTAGACTATGAGGGGGGGAGGTAGACTATGAGGGGGGGGAGGTAGAATATGAGGGGGGGGGAGGTAGAAAACCATACGTAATAACGGTAATTCATTCAATATTTACCATAATACATACACACACACATACATATTTACCATACATACACACATATATATACTTTGTTACTTTGTTACTTTGTTGTAGGTTTTTTATATGGTCCCAAAATGCGCTCGAGGCTTTCTATGGGACCAACTCTGGATAATCTATTCTTAATCACCACTTTGATAATTCATGATTGTTCAAGCTGGATTACACTATATATTGTTCCTTAATTGATTGGTCATCCAGATCATAACAGTCATTGAATAGAAACGTTTTCAATTTCGCTTTAAAGTTTTTCATATTATCTATGTTCCTTATTTCAAGAGGAATACTATTGTACAGGACTGGGGCAGCAATTTTAAAAGCCTGGGAACCAAAATTTGACCTGGCTCTATGCCTGGTTACTGTTACACCACTCTGTGCACTTCTTGTATTTATGTTATCAGATGGTTGCCTCATTTCAATCAGTGATTTCAAGTACTGGGGGCAACCCGTGGTAATCACTTGATGGGTTAATACACACATTTTGAATTTTATTCGTGCTTTAATGGGTAGCCAATGAAGATCAATTAATACTGGTGTTATTCTATCTCTGGGTGATAGTCCTTTTATCAGTCGTGCTGCCCTATTTAATATTTTCTGTAATTTTCTTAACTGATATTTAGGAAGCCCATAGTATATAGAATTACAATAGTCTACTTTAGATATAACATTGTTGATCACAAGCTTTTTAATTGAGTTTTCATCTATATATTTCTTAACAAAAGCCACATTCCTAAGATGATAACTGGCAACTCGAACCATATTATTTATTTGGTCATTTAAGTTAAGGTTATTGTCAATTATATATATATATATATATATATATATATATATATATATATATATATATATATATATATATATATATATATATATATATATATATATACCATACATATACATACATACATACATACACACACACACATATATATACGTACTGTACGAAGGGTCAGCTCATCGTATACACCATGCACGAACGTTCTTGAATCCCCAACATTGGCGACCAGTGTGTTGTTTGTTTACCTTTTCTTATAAGTCAGTGTAGCCAGATGGTAGCAGTGTTGCCAGGTGCGCGTGCTCTATTCTGGCTAAATGTTCTGGAGAAACTAGCTAAAAACTGGCTAACTTCTAATGGAAATCAACTAAAAAGGTGGCTAAAGTAATATTGCATAAATAAGGTATAACACATCAGAAGAAACACTGCTCTGCTATAACTCATCTGGTAGGGCCACTGATCACAAGCTATCCAAGGATCAAGCAGCCCAGTTGGATAATATGACACGCCAGTCAAGATTGACGTTTGATTAACATGGCATAAGTATTACTGAACTGACTGGTTGAATGTGTCGAACATGAAGTAGTTGGGTAATATAGCAATGGTAAATATTGATTATACTACAAGACAATTTATGGCAGGAATAGATTATCATGGAGGGCATGAGCTAGTTTTGATTTAAATTTTGAGATAGTTGGAGCATTTACTACATCATGGGGGAGGGAGTTAATTCCAGTGATGAAGAACTCTATATAAAAAGAATCGTCTTCGTGCTTCTGTTTCTGCTCTAGGAACAAAAATTTTAAAGTTGTGGCCTCTTGTCCTGTGATGACATAGTGAATAAATCCAAGGGTTTGATGGGTGATAAATCATGGAAAAATTTATAACACAATATTAAGTCAGATCTAAGGAGTCTACCTATTATGGAAAATAAGTTTAAATTTGATAGCCTTTCTGGGTATGACAAATGTGAAAAATCCGTAATTTGCTTCGCTGGACGGATTCAAGTAATGATAATGGCCTTAAAACCCCTGTGTTCTAAACTGGAGAAGCGAAGTCAATCAGTGGCCTAATATCCGAAATTAACAACGATTTCATAAAGGTTGGAGTGCGGCACACAGTTGACTTCAGTAGATTGGTAGCTACACCACCTGCTTTGGCTACGGTTTGTTGTGCCTCATTCTGTGCTACAGTATTGGATTTATCTAGCATCTAGCTTATGGAAATTTTCTTTTGTCTTGCGGAAGAGAATGGCTCGCTGTTAGTCTTATGTTTCTTACTTTTAGCGTGTTCCTTTATATCATAAAATTTTGCTCTAAACATTGAATTGCAAAATTTACAACGAGCACTGTTTGCATCACCAGGGATTTCCATTGTCCAGTCCTTGCAGAAGGCCTCTTGGAGCCACTCTTTTCTAAATTGTTGTGAATAGGCTTGTTTCTGCATCTTGATAAAAACACATCTGTAACTGTTACCACACCGATAGATTAACGCCTAATTTTAACATTGATGTGTCTAAACTCTAAGGTCTATAGTGGGGTGCCCAGGCGCTCAGTTATTTCAAATTGATGCAAAAGTTTCGTTTTTTCAATAACAATTTGAAGATAAGGGTCTATCGAACAATTTTGGTTGCGTGTCAAGTAGTCAGATAAAAAAAAGGTTTTTCCTCGGTTTTCCCTTGTGCCTCCTTTGTTCGTAAGTGCACGATAACTGGTCCCAGACAATATCTACTCTTGTCGATCGGTTCAAGTCGTGGCGAACTCTTGGGCAGAATACCTTGTCGAAATATAAATCAAAGGTCTTGCCTTGGACAATAGTACCAGGAAGTGAGTGCGTCAGCAGTGCTCCACCGTCAATAATAATTAATAAATAATAATAATAAACGTATGGCACAAGTAGCTCCTCGTGGACAGAAATAACACTACGTGTACTCTGGCAGGTCCTCAGAAGCCAACGCCTAGTATTGGCAAGAAAGGCTGACCGCTCATAGTACCCATACACGGTTTACCCATATTCTTCACGATGTTTATTCATTTTTAATTACGGTATGACATGTGTTTCGTATTCTTTAAAAACATACAATTCACACATTTTTCAATAATATATATAGAAAATTACAAATTGCTGACCTATTAATTACTCTATACCTTACTGGCCACTGAAGTTTTGTATATATCTGTCGACTCTTTACTTTCACTATGGATGCCATATTTCACCTGCAAATATGATTCAGCAACTGCCTTAATTAACTAATGCAAGTGATTTTCAATCGTACATGTGGCCAGCTAAAGTAGAAAATATGTATTTGTGGGCATAATATATTAACACTGATATTATTTTGCTACAATTAATCTGCCCTCTCCAAAGTGGTGCTGGACCCTCTTTCCCTAAACCAGTGGTTCCCAAACTTTTTCTGGTCGTTACCCACTTTTCATACATGATCCTTGTCCACTCCCCCCCTCCCCCCCCACAACCATAACCCGTTAACTGAATAATATGAACAGCCTTGCTGATACGTAAAATTCAAGACCAGGTTATCATACAGAATACACAGCTTAGGAAGCCTTAGATTAGAATTATGTTGAGTTAAAATGATCTTGCTTCCCTAATACATCCTCATGTCTTGTTTTATGTCAAGAACACAGAATCATATAAAAAAGGACGTATTACTCATGTGTCTGGCAGCAAGGCATTGCACAAACCTGTACTGAACCTGTAAGTTCCATCCACTGGCTACCTACCCGCTAAACTCCTTTGGTTTTATTTATGCATAGCCTCAGATTATGGCCCCCTACATTCTTCTATAGGCCTCCCAGGGGGCCATGGCCCCCAGTTTGGGAACCACTGCCCTAAACATTTTTTCTGATGTAATACATATATCAATTACATCATCAGATGGATACACCAAGTTTACTCTGTCCTTAGGTTTTACCAAGGAAAAAATATGTTTATCAGTCTTGTCTGAGTTTAGGGCAACAATGCATGGTTCACAATACAAGGACTTCATTAATTTATATACAACTTATTCTGTTATATAATATTATTACAACTATTTTATTTGTACACTGAGAGATGAGACTGACTTGGAATATACATGTATTCCTCTGGCTCTTCATTAACAGAATCAGATAATATCCTACTTTTCAGAACAAAGTCATTGATTACCTGAAGAGAAACATTATCTTTAATATTTCTACACTTGCTTGACACTTAAAATTGGAACAGAATCCAATGGAATAATGGAATCCTTGGAATAATAGGCATGGCCAAGTAACCGATCATCCTAACTAGGGAGGCAAAATGAATAATGAAGTTTTTAATGATGCATGTAATGCCAATTACAGTTACACTGAGAAGGATGCCAACTTTTATTCTGTAAATATCATGGTCAGAAAAAGAAAAATAACTGAATTATTGTTGTACAGTACAGTATATTCAAAACCATGACATTTTCAACCTTAGTGATGGGGCTCGCCAAAGTAATCCCTTAATGAACTTCCTAATTGATAAATGGGTCCCTCCCTAAGTAACACACAAACACAGCCGTTTATTAATTTGTTTGGTGACCCTCCCTCACACGTGAACATATTTTACCAAATTACCACACCCAGATTGTACACACACATACACAAGCACACGCACGCACGCACACACACGCATAGACATACACATGACATACTTTGATAACTGCATAAAAAGGAGCTGCTTTACTGTATAATAAGTTAATTCTTCACTCTGACTGGACCACTGAAGATAGTGGTAGTGTTCACCCAAACTGGACCACTGAAGATAGTTAAGGAGCGGCTGGGGAGCTTTTTGCCAATACCAATATGGCTGACCTGACCTCACTTTTCTGGCCGCG